>CM056495.1:12658905-13093503 GCA_029783415.1 Anisodus acutangulus
GCATACACAACATTATGCTCGTGATTATATATGTTACTGTGAAAGAATTAGGGAAGTGCACAATTGTGCCTTGAGTTTCATCTCACCCAATAACTACTACTTAGTTAATTAAAGTTTGTTAGACATGTTAGTTACAAGTTAGTTGAAGTTAGTTACTTAATTGTTGAGAGTAATTAATAGATAGTTAGTGTGTTAGACTGTTCTAGAAGAGTAGGTGATTGTGTATATATATGGGTTGTATACTTCAACATAATACATACGAAAATTCTCCCAAAGCACTTTTCTCAGCCCTCATTTTAGTTCCTGCATTTTCCCTTCAATCGGTTTGATATTTTTCCCTTCTCAAAGCTTAATTGGTCAGCAATGGCAGTAGATGTCATCTGATCAATTCATTTGTTACTCAATAAAACAGTGAACTCTACATGGTATCAGAGCATTGGTGATCCGACATAGATCGAAGGGATTCATTTACATGCAAAGAGGAATTCGAAGGATTCAGATGTCGGAACCAAGCTTAAGAAATCTGGAAACACACTGCAGAAGATAAATTCAATTGAAGCAATAAATTAGTCGATTGCAGAAAATTCGGATTGTTTGCAGTTGTAATTGAAATTGAAAAATAACAAATAGCAATGGAGAATGATGCAGTAGATACAACAAATGGAATTGCAACAATGACAGTGAACATCGATCACAATCATCCTCTATACATATTTCCATCTGATGCACCATGCTTACTGTCTGTTGGAATTGTGTTAAATGGAATGGACAACTACACATTATGGAGTAAAGCAATGAAATTAGCTCTGTTGGGGAAGAACAAAATAGGTTTCATTGATGGAACAGTAAGAAGAGAAACTTTCGGTGGAGATCTAACAAGGTTGTGGGATAAATGCAATGCAATTGTGGTGTCTTGGCTGATGGGAAATGTAAGTAAAAGCTTACTCAGTGGAATGTTGTTTAACTCTGATTCACACAGCATATAGGAAGAATTAAGAGAGAGATTTGACAAGATAAACAGTTCTAGAGCTTTTCAATTGCACAAAGAAATTGTGACAATGAGACAAGGATCATTGTCAGTCTCAATGTACTACTCTAGACTTAAAGATCTTTGGGATGAGTATAACTCTATCATACCACCACCAATATGTTGTACTAAGGCTAAATATTTTGTTGATCACTTACAATACCAAAGAATGTTGCAATTCTTAATGGGACTGGATGACAGTTACAGTCAAGCTAGAAGCCAGATTATTATGATGCAGCAGGTGCCAAATATGAACCAGGTATATGCATTGATCAACCAGGAGAACAACCAAAAGTTAGTTGCAGGAACAAGTAGGATAGTGCATGAAACAATAGAGTCATCTGCCATGTTCACAGCCAGGAGTGGAGGTGGAAGAAATGGAAGTGGAAATTCAAAGCAGAAGAAATCATACAATCCTAATGCTACTTGTGACTTTTGTCACCTGAAAGGTCATTTTAAAATGGATTATTTTAAGCTAATGAAGTGTGACTTTGCCAAAAAACTGGACACACACATGATGATTGTTATAAGATCAATGGATATCCTGAAGGTTTAAAAAACAAGAACAAGAAGGCATATGTAGTGACTGGATGACACTTGCCATATAAAGATACATGACAGGAAGAAGGAATGCAATACCAACATGACATGAAGCATATGTTGAGACAACAGTATGGACAGAACTATAGAACATGTTTCAATTAACAGGATACACAGTCTCCACCTGGGTACAATCACAATCAGAGGATGTGGTTGCAATAACCTACTATATTTTCACACAATCAGTTCACACCTAGTCAGCATCAGCAACTGCTAAACTTACTTGGCAACAAGGGAGAGACAAATGGTAGTGATAACATGGCAGTTAAATGTGTTTTTGATTCAGAAACACTAATGAAGTGGATAGTGGACACATGTGCAACTAATCACATGATTAGTGATCCAAAACACTTACTGAATAAAGTTTTGACAGAAAGTACAGAAAAGGTGCAGCTACCTACATGAGATTTAGCCAAAATTACACATGTTGGTGATTATCATATAGGAAGAGGTGATATTCTTAAAAATGCTCTATGTGTGCCAACTTTCAAATTCAATCTCATGTCTGTGTCAAAAGTGACTAAAGAGCTAAAATGTAGTGCTACTTTCTTTCCAAAATGTTGTGTGTTTCAGGATCTCTCATCTGGAAAGGTGATGGGGATTGATAATGAAGAAGAAGGATTATACATACTATTTCTGGATAAACAAAATAAGATAGGAGAACATAATAAGTATTTGTCAGCCATTCAGCATGTAGATGCAGTTGTTTGGCATCAGAGGTTATGTCATGTGCCCATGACTGTTTTGAAGAAAATTTCATGTTTTAAGAATGATGTTTCCTTTGTCTTGAATAAATGTGAAGTATGTCCACTAGCTAGAAAAACTAGAATACCATTTCCTGTCAGTACTAGTAGGAAAACAAGACCTTTTCAATTGTTACACATGGATGTATGAGGGCCTTACAAGGTAGAAATTTATAATGGAATGAAATATTTCTTGACTATTGTGGATGATTACTCCATATGGACTTGAGTTTTTTTAATGAGATTGAAATCTGATGTAGTTACAATACTAAAAAAATTCTTTGTTGAGATTAACACTCAATTTGAAATAAAGATCCAAAGAGTAAGATATGATAATGGTACTGAATTTTTCAATCACAACTGCAAAGAGTTGTTTCTGCAGCATGGTGTGGTACATGAGAGTTCCTGTCCACACACACCACATCAAATAGTGTGGTAGAAATGAAGCATAGGCACATATTGGAGACAACCAGGGCCATAAAGATCCAAGCAGACTTACCTGATAAGTTTTGGGAATTTTGTGTGGAAGGGGCTGTATACATCAATAATAGGATACCTTCCACTGTTATAGGAAACAAGTCACCTTATGGGATGTTATATAACAAAACACCATCACTTGACCATTTAAGAGTGATAGGTTGTCTATGTTTTGCAATTGTTTTGACTAAACAAGATAAGTTCAGCCCAAGGGCTGTAAGAGCAGTATTTCTTGGATATGGTTATGCACAAAAGGGGTATAAATTGTATGACATGGAGAATACATCATTCCTTATGAGTAGGGATATGATGTTTATGGAAAATGTCTTTCCTTTCAAAGGTAAGGGAGATGACCACCTTAGTCATATAAGATCATATGAGCATTTCTGTTTTGATGACTTAGTTCATCCACAAAATATACATATCCCATTTTTGGATACTAGATTGTCAACAAGTTATGAACACAGAAGTAGTCCACATCTGGAAAGTCAAGATGCAGTCCCTATGGAAACACATCATGAGGACAATTCATACCACATGCAGCTGAGTTCAAACCCATAATCTAATACCAGGAGGTCTGCAAGAACTAGCAGACCCCCTATTTGGCACAAGGAGTATATTACCAAATATGGTTCCTCTAGTTGCTTGTATTCTATTTCTGATGGTGTTGATTATGCATGGTTGTCACACAGGTACCAAAATTTTGTAGCTAATGTTTCTTTGGATACTAAGCCACATAATTACTCAGTAGCTGCAAATGACAGGAGATGGGTGGAGGTAATGAAAAATGAGATTAAAGCTTTGGAAGACAATGGAACATGGGAGCTAGTTTCACTTTCAGAAGGAAATAAGGCTATATGATGCAGATGGGTGTACAAGATTAAATATAAAGCAACAGGAGAGGTGAAAAGATTTAAACTAGATTAGTAGCAAAGGGATACAATCAAAAGGAAGGACTGAATTATCAAGAGACATTCTCACCAGTAGTCAAAATGTCTACTGTGAGGTCAGTCATATCTCTTGCAGCAGCCAAACAGTGGAGAATTAATCAAATGGATGTTTACAATGCTTCCCTACAAGGAGACCTTTATGAAAAAGTGTACATGACAGTTCTAGAAGGCTTTGGTGTCAAAGAAGGGAAGAAGAAATAAGTATGTAGACTACTGAAGTCATTATATGGTTTGAAACAAGTATCAAGATAATGGAATATTAAACTTACTACAACCTTCATCTCATTTGGATTTAAGCATAGTCAGAGATTATTCTATGTTTACTAAGCAAGAGAATGGTAACATAGTAGTGGTGTTGGTGTATGTTGATGATTTATTACTTACTGGAAGTGAGCCAGGACTTATTAAGTCCACTAAGGAAGCATTGCAGACAACTTTCAAGATTAAAGACCTAGGAGAACTTAGGTACTTTCTTGGTATTGAATTTGCAAGTAATTCTCAAGGTATACTAATGCATCCGAGAAAATATGTATTGGAACTTATAAGACATGGGACTTGCAGGTGCTAAACCTATGTCTTTACCTATGGACATGAATCAGAAGTTCACTACTGTAGAATTTGATCAACATGTTGCTTCCACACTCATGTCATCAAATTCAGATCCTGTCAAACATCAACCAGATCCACTTTTATCAGATCCCAGTTTGTATAGGAGGTTGATTGGAATATTGTTGTATTTAACAACCACTAGACCTGATATTGCTTTTGTTGTGCAGTGTCTGAGCCAGTTCATGCATGCTCATAAAGCATCACATATGGAAGCAAGATTAAGGCTTGTTAGATACATCAAGCAAACACCGGGTTTGGGAATTTTATGTCCAGTACCAGTAATCCTCAGATAAGAGTATTTTGTGCTGCAGATTGGGGCTCTTGTGTTAACATTAGAAAATCAATCACTAGGTATTTGGTGTTGTTTGATTTTTTCACCAATATCATGGAAGTCTAAGAAGCAAGAGACATTATCTAGAAGCTCAGCAGAAGCTGAATATAGAACTATGGCAGCATCAGTAGCAGAAGTAATATGGCTAGTTAGTCTTACCAAGAACTTGGAGTTACAATTCAGACACCAGTCTCAGTTTTCTCCGACAACAAATCTGCCATTCATATTGCAGGCAATCCAGTGTTTCATGAGCGCACAAAACACATTGATATAGATTGTCATTTTATTAGATAAATGATACATGAAGGACTCATTCGCACAGTTTTCTTGCCCATCCTCTGATCAGCAAGCAGACCTGCTCACCAAGGCCCTTGGTCGATCACAACATGATCATTTAATGTCCAAGCTAGGCATGAAGAACATCTTCATATCTCCTAGCTTGAGGGGGATATGAAAGAATTAGGGAAGTGCACAATTGTGCCTTGAGTTGCATCTCACCCAATAACTACTACTTAGTTAAAGTTAGACATGTTAGTTACAAGTAAGTTGAAGTTAGTTACTTAATTGTTGAGAGTAATTAATAGATGTTAGTGTGTTAGACTGTTCTAGAAGAGTAGGTGATTGTGTATATATATGAGTTGTATACTTCAACATAAAACATACGAAAATTCTCCCAAAACACTTTTCTTAGCCCTCATTTTAGTTCCTGCATTTTGCCTTCAATCTGTTTGATATTTTTCTCTTCTCAAAGGTCAATTGGTCAGCAATGACGGTAGATGTCATCTGATCAATTCATTTGTTACTCAAAAAAACAGTGAACTCTACAGTTACTCGTAGTATTACTAATTGATAATGACTAATATGTTAAAAACACTTCAAAAGAAGCATTAGCATTAATACTAATGATCTCCCAAGCATCAAATATATTTTCAATGCTACAGATGGACTCATAACTAATTTGATAGATAATACTAACTTAACTTGCTAGATTTTCTGTTGTAATATATAGCTCCAACCAAAAATTCACATGACATGAATTAACAATCACATACATGAAATCTTGGACATAAAGGTCAAAATTTGTAGAACTATATTCCAATATAACAATATTTTTTATTGAAACAGCTCCTAGATTGAAAATTGGAGTCATGACATAAGCGTCTTCAAATATTTCGAAGTTATTTCTTAATCCAAACCTGGTAATGTGATTTGGATCAGTTAGAGCAGTAGCTAATAAAGGTTTCTCCTGAGATTAGCATTGCTCTTTCGTCTTCCACTTCTAGGTAACAAAAGAAGAAGAGAATTATATATATATATATAGACCAAAATCACACATGAATAAACCACCAAATATATAATATGGTAAATAAAATTACATAACGAATTAAGGAACTAAAAGATCAATGAATTACCCAAAAATAAATTAAACATAATATGAGAATGTATATAACCCTATTCCGGCCTGGTCCGTCCTAGTTGATCCTGATTCGACATTAAAAATATATTGTTTTTTCTCCAATAACCGAATTTCATCCAAAGTAATAATATTATAGACTAAAAATTTATAAAAAGATGGCCCCAATCGCAAGGCTAGATCCAGATCCCCATAGCATATTCAGCATGAGGAATGGCTGGCGGAGGATCAGGTCTCAAGATCTCAGGCCCCCCTACCAACTCGCTTCCGGTGACATTAGGCACTACCTCATTTGGGTTGAAAATAATATAATTATCCATAAAACAAAAAAGAACCAAAAAGAAAAAAGAAGAAGAAGAGGAGGATTCCAAAGGGACTTACTGTCGTCAAAACGATTGGTGAAAGGGAGAAGATAAAGGACTATATGAATGTGATTCTGGGGTGACATATTTGATGTTAAAGGTTATAATAATAATAATAATAATAATAATAATAATAATAATAATAATAATAATAATAATAATAATAATAATAATATAATAGGTTTTCAAGAGGCTCAAACACAATAAATGGTGATTAATATTGAGTAATTGTAAGTAAATGAGTAACGTAGAAGTAATTATTTAAGATGTGATTTTTGTATTTTTTTTATAGATCGAGAAAATAAATAAAAAGTCAAAAAAATGAGAAAAAATAAAATAAAAATAGTGGTCATAAAGAGGTGTCACATTACCTTGTTTATTTCTAGTTTTAATATATATATATATATATATATATATATATTTTTTTTTTTTTTTTTTTTTTTTTTTTTGATATCACCAACCAAATGCATCAAAAAGTTACGCCGTGATTATTTTTTCTCATACAACCCATAGGGATTATTTTTCCTAATTCCTTCAACCAATGCATTATTTTATACGAAATTTTATGCTAGTAATATTTCCTTAATTCCTTCAACCAAATGACCCCAACATGCACACAGGGAAAACATTCAAGTATGCAACCATGAAAGAAAGCTAAAAATAATGTTAACATGACATATCAAACTTTCACCAAATATCCCTTCAAATTCTCCCTACCAATATGCCACCATATTCTGCGGGAAGTTCAACAGAAAATAACATTTATCTTCTCTCTCCCTCCTGCTAAAAATAGCTCCTTTCTAATTACCTAAACATATTTCTAGGTTTTCCCTTTTTGGACTGCCTAATTAGCTAATCCATAGCCATAGGTATCTATCTGTCTTTATATACACCATTATACATTCACAGATCAACAAAATTTCAAAAAGGTGTTTACACCGTTTGCCTTTCTCATTCTTTTGATGCTATCAAGATTGAGTTTTAGAAATTCGCTCTAGACATTTGATGGATTTTGGAAAATCAAAATATTACTAGTTCTTTATTGAAGGCAAATAGCCCTTCAGGCAAATTATAGAATCTCTCTTTCCTGTTGATCTTAATAAAGATGGGTTGTTTTTCATGTTTTTCGTCGTCGCAAGAAAAGAAGGCATTCAAAAGAATACATAGCAAAAGCAAAGAAACAACTGGTGTTGTTCATCCTAGAGAAACACTCCTGCAACAGAAACAACGTCCACATTCATTATTCAGGCCTAAGCCACAGCACGACCTGCTTTCGCATTCAAAATCTCAATCTGGTATGATAGCTTTAAATGTTCCATAAAAATGATAACTTTCTAACAGCATTTTCAGTTTGATTATAGTTTTTCTTTTCTTGTTTTTGTTGTCTTTCTTGGGTTTTGGAAATCATATTCCAACTGTGATCAGGGCAAGGGGCTGGCGCATTGTCCTAAACTTTGGTGGATACTGGCCCGTCCCTGTGTCCTTCTCCCCTTAAATACCAAGCTTTTCAAGAAAGACTGTTGTAGACCTAAATTAAACAAGTGACTCTCTGGTAGTATAAAGTTTTAGATTAGATTAGATGGTTCACATAATTCAATATGGTAATAAAACAGTAGAGATCCTAAGTTCGAGTTACAATCCCATCTATGAATAAAATACTTTCTGGTGCTAGTTTGAAAACTAGGAAACAAAAAATCAAGATATGTTAAGAGTGTTACCTCTAGCTATTGAAGTGTGTGACCATCCGATCTAAAAGCTTAAGCTGTTAGATAGAACACACTTTTAATATTTGATTATATTCTCAACACGCCCCTTCACGTGCTGGCCTGATTTTTTTCATGGTCTAAGCACGTGGAAAATTCTTTTTGATAATGGGTGACGGTGAGGTTCGATCCCAGAACCTTTGGCCTACTCTGATACCATATTGAAGTGTGTGACTATCTGATTTAAAAGCTTAAATTGTTAGATAGAACACACTTTTAATATTTGATTATATTCTCAACACTAGCAACTTCAACTTTCAGATGAGAGCTTTACACAATTTTATTAGGAAGCACCTCCAGGGGGGAAGGGTGCATTGAGAGGTCGTTTAAGTATTTTAGTTGGTGCTTTGCTTTCCTAATAAATAAATCTTCTGCAGAAAATATTAGAAAGGTGCCATCAGAAGGCACACACCAAAAGGCGTCTAACAAAGGCGACGGTCAGAACAACATTGCAGCTCAAACTTTCACCTTCAGGGAACTGGCAACAGCTACAAAGAATTTCCGATCAGAATGTCTGATAGGTGAAGGTGGATTTGGACGTGTTTACAAGGGTCACTTGAACAAAACTGACAAGGTGTTTCAAGACTTGGAAAATTCTGCTATCGTTTCTATACGTAGCATTTTACCCCGAAACTCTACTAATCATCACTTCATTTTTTCCAGACTGTAGCAGTGAAACAGCTCGACCGCAATGGATTGCAAGGAAATCGAGAATTTCTTGTGGAGGTGTTGATGTTGAGCCTTCTGCACCATACGAATCTTGTAAATCTAATTGGCTATTGTGCTGATGGAGATCAAAGACTTCTGGTTTATGAATACATGCCATTGGGATCTTTGGAGGATCATCTGCTTGGTATTTATTTTCCCTCAAGTTTTCTTACTACCTGTATTTGAAATTTGTTACTGTGATATTAAAACATTATTTGTATAATCTTTTAATTATTCTAATCCCCTTGCTGAGATATTTAGGCCGAATACCGGTATTAGAAGAACCTGAAAACATATTCTACTGCCAACAAGCACCTTCTTGGTGCAGAAGAGGAAACAATCCTCTTAAAATGTATAACAAATACAAGTAACAATTCTTTATCCTCCACAATTGTAAAGGAAATTTTTGAGTAATGAACTGGCATTATAGCGCATATTAGGCGGAGGTGGCAGTCTTACTTCCATAAACTCTTGAACGAAAAAGGAGATAGAGACATTGCGCTGGGAGATCTGGAGCAATCTGGTAGATACCGGGACTTTGGGTATTGTAGAAGCATTAAGGTTGAAGAGGTTAAGGGTGTTGTTTGCAGGATGCGCAGGGGACGAGCGACCAGGCCTGATGAGATTCCAGTTGAATTTTGGAAGAGGCAGGGCAGGTTTGGAGTGGCTGACTGAGTTGTTTAATGTCATTTTTAAGACGCCGAGAATGCCCGAAGAATGGAGGTGAAGTACAATGATTCCTTTGTACAAGAACAAAGGTGATATCCAGAGTTGCAACAACTATAGGGGTATCAAGCTACTAAACCACACTCTGAAAGTTTGGGAAAGGGTCGTGGAGATGAGGGTGAGAAGAGGCGTGTCTATTTTCGAGAACCAGTTTGGATTCATATCGGGGCGTTTGACTACGAAAGTCAGTCATCTTATTAGGAGGTTGGTGGAGCAGTATAGGGAGAGGAAGATAGACTTACATATGGTTTTCATCGACCTCGAGAAGGCATACGACAAAGTCCCTAAGGAGGTTCTATGGAGATGTTTGGAGGTTAGAGGTGTACTTGTGGCGTACACTAGGGCGATCAAGGATATGTATGATGGATCCAAGAGCAGTGTACGGACAGTAGGAGAAGACTCGGAGCATTTTCCAGTGATGATGGAGATGCACCAGGGATCAACTCTTAGCCCATTCTTATTTACCTTGGCGATGGATGGACTAACGCGATAAATCCAAGGAAAGGTGCCATGATGTATGTTATTCACAGACGATATAGTCCTGATTTATGAGACTTGCAGCGAAGTGAACGCTAAGCTGGAGGTTTAGAGACAGACTTTGGAGTCTAAAGGGTTCAGGCTAAGTAGGACCAAGACAAAACACTTGGAGTGCAAGTTCAGTAACGGGAGCGACCTTGAAACAGACGTGGAGGTGAGGCTTGGTACTCAGGTCATTCCAAAGAAAGAAAGCTTCAAGTACCTCGGTCTATTAGCCAATGGAATGGAGAAATTGATGACAATGTCACACATCGTATTGGGGCAGGGTGGATGAAATGGAGGCTCGCATCTGGAGTCTTGTGCGATAAAAAGGTGCCACCAAAACTCAAAAGCAAGTTCTATAGGGTGGTGGTTAGACCGACTATGTTGTATGGAGCGGAGTGTTGGCCGGTCAAGACTTCGCAGACCCAAAAGATGAAAGTCGCGGAGATGAGGATGTTGAAATGGATATGTGGTCATACGAAGAGGGATATAATTAGAATGATGATATCCGGGACAGAGTGGGAGTTGCCTCGGTGGAGGATAAGATGAGGAAAGCAAGGTTGAGATGGTTCAGGCACGTAAAGAGGAGAGACACAAATGCCCCAGTGCGGTGGTGTGAGAGGTTGCCTATGGACCGGTTCAGGAGGGGTAGAGGTAGGTCAAAGAAGTATTGGACAGAGGGTGATTAGACAGGATATGGCGCAGGTGCAACTCACTGAAGACATGACCTTAGATAAGAAATTATGGAGGACACAAATTAGGGTAGAAGGGTAGTAGGTAGTCCAGTGTAGTCCTACTTACGCTTACAAACTGGTAGTTATAGTGTTATTATTGTAGGCCCACTTAGCCTATCATACTAGTAGGCGCAATATTGTTTTATAGTCCCCTGTCATTTGATTTCTGCTACTATGTGTTCTCTAGTGTACTTTGTTTATCTTATTTACCTGCGTTAGTTACTGCTTTTTTTTCAAAATGCACTATCATGACTTATTCGTTTTTGATACCAGCATTTTCATACTGCTTTGAATTTCTTGTTCGGGTTTGACCCTTTCTCTTGCTTTGCTTGTGCTTTGTCTTGAGCTGAGTGTCTCTCGGAAATAGCCGCTCTACCTACCAAGGTAGAGGTAAGGTCTGCGTACACTCTACCCTCCCCAGATCCCACGATGTGGGATTTCACTAGATAAGTTGTTGTTAAACTGGCATTATAACATCCAATTCTTTGTATACTAGCTATGTGTTAACTTTGTTTACTGAAGCAATGTATTGTATATAATCCAACTAATGAAGAATCATATATATGTGTTTCTTCAGATCTTGAACCAGGTAGAGTTCCACTAGATTGGTTTTCAAGGATGAAAATAGCACTACATGCTGCCAAAGGACTCGAATATTTACATCATAAAGCGAATCCGCCAGTCATTTACCGTGACATGAAGTCCTCCAACATCTTGCTGGATAATGGATATAATGCAAAATTGTCAGACTTCGGGTTAGCCAAGGTTGGACCTACAGGGGATAACACTCATGTATCTTCACGAGTCATGGGAACATACGGCTATTGTTCTCCTGAGTACCAACAAACTGGCAAACTGACTATCAAGTCCGATGTTTATAGCTTTGGTGTGGTTTTATTGGAGCTAATTACGGGAAAGAGAGCAGTTGATATCACGAGGCATGGGCATCGGCAGAACTTAGTTACCTGGGTATGTTAAACATTTCTCCTTCCTTTCTGCTTTCACCTTAATGAGCATTTTCATGATGAAGATTTCGTTGCTGAAATGCAAATCTTTATCTTGTAATTGTGTATGTTTAATTAACTCTTTCTAAGTGTGAGGTTTTACAGGTGACATGTAAGACGGAGGAGATACATATGTTAAGAATCCAAATTGTATTGATTAGTGGCGGAGTAAGAGCTTTTGATAAGGAAATTCAAAAAACAAAATGCCACATCTTGCACCTGCATTTCTCTTATGTTGAGGGAATTCAAAAAATTTATATAAAAAAAGAGTTTACGTTAACCCTATTTACTAAGTATCACTTTACAATGAAGGGGATTCAATTTATTGCATATGACTGATAACTGAATGACATAGATAATGTAGTTTGCAGTATTTATTTTTCCCTTTTGATGGCTGATATTCCATTTACTTCTAAATTTAGTGGGTTATTTGATTTATTAAAAACCGCATAGTATTGTCCCACTCAAATATGTGTACTTATACTTCTTTCAGGCTGAACCGATATTCAAAGACACAAGGAGACACATTGAACTGGCTGATCCACTTCTTGAAGCAAATTTCCCAAAGAAAAGTTTCAGTCAAGCGGTTGCTATTGCTTCTATGTGTCTGCAAGATGATCCAGTAGTACGTCCTCTGATCAGTGATGTGGTCACTGCACTTAGCACCCTTCCAGCACCTGACATCACAGGATTGGATTCACCATTCGATTCTCTAACTCGAGCACCACCCCAAATGCAAATGTCAACTGAAGACAGAATAACATCTACAAAAGAGTGTCAACAAGAAGTTGCAGAAGCCATAGAATGGGGTTCAAATTCAAGAACACAGAATGCAAGATCACTAGCATCTTGTGGTTCTTCAGTGTGACATCCACATTTTGGCTTATCCCACCAATAATATTGGATTAGGTGGTAAAGATGATCATGTTGCTTCAGCCCCTCCAGAGATGTTGTTAAGTGATCATCTAGTGCTACCACTGTTGAATTCTTTGAAAAATGAAACCAACATATATGAATAGTACTTCAAATATTGTGTATGTTACGACAATATTACAAAATGGACAACTTGTTACAGCCATTATTACAGGGAATTGAATGAATGATGTATACTACCTTGCAGAATGAAGAATCAATGTGTTTACTTAATAGGATTTAAGTTATATAAATTGACTGTTTAAATTTTCTTAGACTATCAGTGTATTTTAATCTGTGTAGTGCACTAACTCGACAATGTATTCATGAGTCACACGAGTAGCAGTTTCCATTTTCTTTTTGGAAATATTTTATATGTCGAGTTTACTATTTCAAGAGTTCTAACAAGAACCATATTCATGCCATTAATGACATGGATACCTAGGCCCCCTTCAACCGTTTCAGAAGGTGAAGGGTCCATTTCATCTCCAGCTTGTGGATGATCTTCTGTTAGGAAACGTGTCATTCCCATAACAGTCAGATAGAATAGCATCTTCTGTTGCCATCTCTTGAAGTTTGAGCCTATAAACTTTTCAGGGCGTTCATGGTGGAATCCAGCGGGTGGAGGAACGACAACGTTCCCTTGAGTGGCAGTAAAGGCGTTGGATGAGCCTTGAGCAAGCGGAAAGACATTAGGTGTGCCTTGAGCAGTGGGGAAGGCAGAGGGATTTCCTTGAGTAGCAGTAGCAGCAGCAGCAGAATCAGAAGCAGTTTGATCTCTTCCATTCATCTTTCTAGGTACTTACAACAAAATCTTGTCTTAAAATTGTTGGGATACAATTGTTGCAGGGAACGGAAAGTAAGTAACTATTACAATGGTAGAAGGGATAAACTAACTATTACAATAAAACTGGAAATTAAAAACTTAACAAACTGCTTGGTGATTTGCTGAGTCGAGTGATGGCACTCTGTCTTTAAGACAAGATTGCCCCGTATATCTCCTTTTACGGTGTTGGGCAATAGTCTCCCAAGATACAACAACAACTTAACAAATGAGCAAAGGAAACTCAAGTGTTACTCTTGAAGAACTTTGAGTATAGTAACTTTGCTAGAGAGGAAGAAGATGAATTCAGAAAATCTGAAGTATTTTCTAAGTGTTGTGTGTTATTCAATTGAGCCAAAGGCCTCAATTTATAGTGTAAGGAGAAGACCCCTCAACTAGCCAACTAATGGCCTTCAATAGCCATGTAATGGCATTTGATTGAGGGGTTACATTAAGCCAAATAATGGTTGAATTCATGTGCCAAGTAATGGAGAATCAATGCTCCAAAACCAGCTCATAGGTCAGATTTTTCCAACTTCCCGTCGCAGCATTCTGCCTCCGAAGCGCCGCGGCTCCAGTGACTGGCCAACCAATTAGCGTCGCGGCCCTTTGCGGCGATTTTCGACACGTTTCATCGTACAGTTCTTCCTTCTTTTACCAACGTGGAATACTTTGTCATTTGACCAATAACCGTCCATAATTCTATGTCTCAAACGTATTACATACGTACCAATATCTCTTCCACTAATGAAATTTGCGATACTTGACACTACGTGTGCACGTGTGTGGAAACGACATTTTCGATGTGCGGGCCCCAATTATTCGAGTTATAAATTAATGAGATATACTTAATTTCACATTAGTAAATTTCCAACAAATGGCACACATAAGTATAAGCGGTCAATCAAGTAATAAACAGTAAGTAGAGTCCCACGAGAACTTATGATTAACAATCACTAAATTAAGCTAATTCTAATTTATCTACCCAAGAAACACGTTCAGAATGATTTTTGAGATTAATCCTAACAACTAAAATTTTCATTTACAAGAAATAATAATTACTAACACACAAAGCACGAGGAGTTTAGCTCAGCACACCCATAATGGGTGCGAGCAATTCAATTTTGGAAAAGTAATAAAAAAACGAGGAGTTTATCTCCCGTTTGGCCATAGATGTTGAGATCATATTTTTAAAATTTTTGTTTAGCCATAAAATTTTGACAGATTTTGAAAACAAATCTCAAATTCTGGCTCAAACCTGTTTTTGGGATAAGATCTATGTTTTGGGTTTTTAATTTTTTTAAAAAAAATCACCCCAAACTTTTGTATTTTATAAAAAAGTCTCCATCTATTTATGACTCAACTAATCCGTATCTACCATGTTTCCCACATTAATCAAGAATACTTCAAAACGTAAGAATTATTTGAAGGCTTGAAGATATCTCTTACGCAGTCACTATTGTTTTAATCCCAAAAATTATGTCACTGTTCGTAATGTCCAATAACTAATTATTGAATCTCCATATACAAAAAATTCTCACATTTGCACAACTTGAAATGCAGAAAACAGTACGATTCAACAACAAAAACTAAACAAATTGAGCTGCATTCAACAAGAAAATTACAAAATTAGTAAAATAAGAGTACTGTAACCAAATTCAACAACAAAATTAAACACAGGAATAATTTGGGATTAGCAAGTATGTTTATTTAGTATGGATGGGTATTCTTGATAATTTTTAGAACTTATGGGTATAAGTCATGTTTCATGTTTTTTTTTAAAAAAGTGATATATGTTTTGAAAATTATGACCAAACACATTTTCAAAATTTGAAAAAATTCACCCAAATCAAAATTTCAATTTTTTTTGGAAATCTATGGCCAAACGCTTAATTGAATGAAATGTAATATTCTAGGATTATGATTTTATCTAATAATCCTGTTAAATTCTTCAATTAATCAAACTAATTAATTTATTTGAGCTATATATAACCGGCAAGAATAAATAATACTAGTAGAAGTTCGTCAAGTTCTGTTGGTTTATTTAATTTATTATAAACCCTATATTTCTACGAGACTATAAAATGTATGCATTAATAATTTCTTGTAATAATTGGCTATGCACGATGAATAGATATATGTCAATGAACCTGGTTTCCTTAATACTCCCGAGGATATGCATAGTGCAACACACGGGGAACTGAACAGGAAAACAATGATGAAGAACTTGATCCCTCTGTCATTCACGGAAGCAACTAGAGATACAAGAGGACACATCCAATTGAGAATGTCATCACCTCGATAGATTCTCGTGTTACGACAAGTAAGGCCGGGAACCTGTGTGCATTCATTGCCTACCTATCAATTATTACAACTTATCCAGTATAGTCACATAAGTATGATCTGGAGAGAATAGTGTATACACATATCTTACATCTACTTTGGTAGGTAAAGAGGTTATTTTTTATAGACTTTCGGCCTACCTATCAATGATTGAGCCTAAAAATATAAAAGAAGCTCTTCAAGATGTTGACTGGATAATTTCAATCAAGAAGAACTTCATCAATTTGAGAGAAGCAAGGCATAACATCTTGAACCCAAGCCTAATGACAGAACAATCATAGAACCAAAGTGGGTTATCAGAAACAAACTTGATGATCAAGGTATCGTTACAAGTAATAAAGCAAGGCAAGTGGTACAATGATACAACCAAGAAGAAGGAATTGAGTATGACGAGATATTTTCTCCTAGGGCTAGGATGGAAGCCATACACATGCTTATTGCTTTTGCATCCTACATAAAGTTCAAGAAATACCAAATGAATGTTAAAGTGTTTAATTGGGTACCTAAAGGATGAGGCATATGACAAAAACCATTAGGATTCCAGAGTCATGAGTTTTCCAATCATGTGTATAAATCAGACAAAGTTTTGTATGGATTGAAGCAGGATCCAAGAGCATGTTATGAGAGGTTATCAAATTTTCTTCTTGAGAATTTGTTCACAAAAGATAAGATTAATAACACCTTGCTCTTGATGAAGTAAAGCACAAGTCTGATTGTTCAAGTATATGGGGATGATATCATCTTTGGTATCATAAACGAGACCTTGTGTAATGAGTTTGCAAAACTTATAAGGAGTGAATTAGAGATGAGTGTAATGAGAGAACTAAACTTCTTCTTGGGATTTCAAGTGAAACAAACAAAGGATGTGACAATGATACACCAACAAAAGTACATCAAGAAGTTGCTGAAGTGTTTTGACATGAATAATTCAAAGACCATTGGTACTCCTATAACTACTCCACTAGACTTGATAAAGACAAACCCGATCCTCTGGATGAAGAGAAGAAGTACAAGGGTATGATTGACTCCTTGCTATACTTGATTACAAACAGGCCTGACATTGTATTTAATGTTGGGCTATGTGCGAGATTTTAATCATTCCCTCAATGATTGGTTAGGTTTTAATCATAGTAATTAATAGATTAAGGTGAGATGAATTTCTAACTTTGACTTATACTGTAACAGGTATGCACGCATGACATGACTAAGTAAGTTTGGGTAAAATCTAATCATGTGATCCTTACATAGTGAGAATATGATTCTCTTCAAACTTGTGTTGTATTCATGTTACTTTAACCCAAGTTACCATGAGTTAGACATTTGATAATTATCGTCCTTGATTCATGGATTGTTGTTGTTTTTACGATGATGCCAAAAGAAGGAAAATAATGAAGAAAGATACATGGAGATATATGCACTAGATTGCGAATTTCAAAATTGTCCCGAAGAAAGAACCTGGTCCTTGTACTTTCACGGTATATGTTTGAAGAAGAAACATATATATGATTAGGTTCTTGCACCTAGACATCTAAAGGGTTGTACTGAATGGAAGGTAAGCCCTTACACAGACTTAAGTGAGATCACATCTTGCTAAGTAAAAAATTGAATCAATATGGAGTTGGTTCTAAGAGGAATTTGTTAACATATAAGATGGTCATTAGGGCGAAAATACACATGGAAGAGCTACGAAGCTGCTAGAGAGCACATGAAGAGTTATGAAACTGCTATGGTTTGTCATAATTTGTTGTGCTGATTTGATTTAAATTCAATTCAAGATCTCATGAAATTTTTTATGATTGACAAACAATGTATGTTTTGACAATCAATGATCAAGAATGATGAATAAACAAATACAAGAACCAGGTCCTTAACAGATATCCTAATGGAATTGGTAATGCTGGCAACAAGATTGCGCAAACACTGAAAAAATTAGATTATTTGTAGAAGAACAAAAGACTATTTGATCCAAGCAGGAAAAATTGTTCCACACGCAAAAATGAATCCTCAAATAATTGGGATTAATACTTAATGTGATTCTACAAGGAATACAAGTTCAAGACGTAGAAATATTACCGTAATTGAATATGTGGAATTAGTTTTGAAATAGTAGAAAATAAAAGAAAGCCGACGCACAGAATCAATTCCAACAAGTAATGAAATCTTGGTTCTTGAAACATGTTTGGTTTGGATTTGAAGAACAAGAAACGACCATCCTACTCCTATTTAAAGCATCACATTCATTCTGGTGAAGAGAACCACCAAAGAGGGAAAACCATAGCAAATAAAAAATTACAAAACAGTGGGGATTTTCGGACAAATAGTGGCAGAAAATTCGCGGACTGTTTTGACGAATTTGAGGTATAAAAATTCTTCTTTCTATGATATAATTGGAATGCATGTTGTTAGAATTAAGGTAATGAATTTGTGTTAAGGAAGAATTGGAATTTAAGCATTGCATGTGACCATTTTGGGCTAGTTGCCAATTTGGGACAGATTTTGGTATTGTTGGATTCGTTGGTGATTGTTGTTATTATTATCACTAATTGCATGATGAAATTAAAAGGAAACATGGAGATTTAGTTGGTATTAGTTATATGAAAGTATTAAAATCCGAAATTGGATTATAGGAATTAAGATAAGAGTTATGGAATTATGACATGTTGTGGCCAAGAACTTGCATGAAATTGTTGGACATGTTGTGATGTATATGGACTATTTTAGGGACTGTTTTGTGGTGTTATAATTCTGAAAATTTAGTCACCATTATGCATGTTTAAGTGTGGTAATTGCTAAGGTAAGTCCTAAATGAATAAGGGTGTGGAAAGGCATAGAAAGACTTCACATTCTACCCTCGTTGTTGTTGAAACATGGCTGTTTTGTGGGCTGTTTTTAAGGTGGATTAAGAGGCTAAATTTACATGAGAAGTGGGTGTGTAAATTCCCTTTATTGTTGTCTTGGTTGTGCCCTTAATTAGTGCTTGTTTATTGATGTTATTAGCCTTGTTTGAAAGTTGTGGAAACATGTATAAACAGGGGAAGTGCTGCCCGAATTTTTATAAAATAAGAAGTCGTTATTCGATATAAAGTATGCTAGCGATCATAGAATTGAAGAACGTATTACCATTATTATAGGTTGAAGTTCTAAATCGAGACGTACTCTAATATAGAGTTGATTAGTTCATCTAAGAGGTATGTGAACTATTCCTTCTTTCTTTGGCATGATTTTTATTTAATGAAGGTACGACGGACGTACTTGATTCTTATACAGTTTAATTCCTAAAGAGAATTGTTATGAGAAGTGCCTATGATTTTTCAGCAAAGAGTTTATTATGACATTATTACAATGATTTTATTGAGAGTCAGATGATAATTTTTACTTGCATATGGTTACTCATAATATCTACTCATGCTGAGTGTTACTACTTCACCTCACCGAGTCCCGGGCCAGGTTACGATTCGTGCACAGCCTTGCATTGATTCACCGAGACCCTCACTAGATGGCCGGGTTACGTAGGATGGATCCATAGATAAGAGATGACTTTATCGAGTCCCAGCATGGGCCGGGTTATGATATGATTCCACCGAGTCCCGCACTAGTGGGCCGGGTTACGTTACAGATATATATATATATATATGTATATGGACAGGCACTCATGTTTTCTTGACTTGACTCTCATTTTTATAAGGAACCTGACTTTTATTGTTTATGGCACAGTTGGATTTAGATCCTGACTTTTATACTGATCTCCTGTTTCTATTGGCTACTTATGATCTCATGTGCAGTATTTCATGTTTACATACTCAGTACATTATTTTATATTGACCCCCCTTTCCTCGGGGGGTTGCGTTCATGCCCGCAGGTACAGGTGCTCAGTTTGGTGATCCTCCGATTTAGGTTCCTACTCAGCAGGTTGGGAAGCTCCTTTGATCCAGAGCTTTGTCATTTTGGTACCGAACCTCTTTTAGACTTATGTTTGTATTTAGGGGCACGACGGGGCCCTGTCCCGTCATATGTCGTTGTTCTTCTTATAGAGGTTTGTAGACAGTGGTGGGTTGTACTTATGTAAAGGTTATAACTCTGTTTTGGTCAGCCATATCATTGTACTCTATGTTGGGGGTGTTCCCGTGTATATGTTATATTATCTGTTGGCAGCCTTGTCGGCTTGCTTGTATATTATGTTGGCTAGTTGTGACTCCTCAGGAGGCAGGTACATTCGGGGGTAAAGGCAGCCTTGTCGGCTCGCCTACCCTGGCATATATTGTTATTGCAGCGTTATGCTACCGAATTTCAGACTCATTAAGTGTTGGTTGGATTATGAGTGACAGGTTAGTGTAATGACGTCATTAGGGCAGTTAGTCGCGGCCCGTCGGGTCGGGTCGTGACAAAAGTGGTATCAGAGCAGTTAGTCCTCGGAATGTCTACAGACTGTGTCTAGTAGAGTCTTGCGTATGGGTATGTTGTGCACCATACTTATACGCAGGAGGCTGTAGGGCATCTAGGATTGGTATCTATTCTTTCATCTCATAGATCGTGCAATAGAGCTATGTTATTAGGATAATTCCTTTCTGATGACTTACGATGTTTACAGCTATGCCTCCGAAGAAGGCGACAGCGCCCCAAAAGGGCAAGTCTACAGCAGGGGATACCAGCCAGATTCAGAGAGTTACTAGGTCCCGTACCCAGTCTATGCCGGAGACTATGCCCCAGTCGACGAGCTCTGCTTCATCGCCACCACCAAAGGCTCCAGTTCAGGGGGCAACATCACCGCTGAGGCCCCAAAGACTGAGCCTCGATTCTTCACCGGGGTAGAGGATGAGCCATGAGAGATGCGATCACCGACTAGATTGGTGGCAGGGCAGAACCGCAGACAGGGACCAGGAGCCGACCCCAGGTCTGACAGTTTGAGGGTTCGTGATTTCTTGAGTTGTAACCCTCCAGAGTTTTTTGGGTCTCAGCCCGAGGAGGACACACAGGAGTTTATCCGGCAGATGCATCGTACCTTGAGGGTAATCAGGGCTTCAGAGACTGAGTTTGTGGAGTTGGCTTCGTACAGAATGCGGGATATAGCTACAAACTGGTATGAGTCTTGGGAGTTGTCTAGGGGAGAAGATTTTTCCCCAGCTACATGGGATGAGTTTACAGAGGCCTTCCTTGGTCACTTCTTGCCTCCAGAGATGAGGATAGCTAGAGTGGACAGATTCTTACAGTTGAGGCAGAGTGGCAGGACCATTCGTGAGTATAGCCTGGAGTTTGATTCATTGGCCAGATATGCACCCACTATTATAGCAGATATGGCAGATAGGGTGCATCGCTTTGTGATGGGGCTGGACCATTATCTGATCGATGGTTGTATGGCAGTAGCTCTTCAGCCGGGTATAGATATTGCTCGTGTCCAGGTATATGCACAGGGGGTTGAGGACCGACATAGAGGGCGACAGCCAGACAGAGGTCATGACGGGGACAGCATAAGAGGGCTAGGTCGGCAGCTTATTCCGGCGAGTCTCGAGGCAGACAGGGCCCAAAGAAGAGTCGATATTCACCTCGGCCCGGCCACAGAGTGCTCCTCTACAGTCTACGGGCAGGAGGTTCGACCGCCCCGGGTATTCAGGAGCCGGACAGAGCTCTAGGGCTTCGGGTTCTCAGAGGAACAGGGGCCCTAGTCAGTTGAGACCACCTTATCCTCGGTGTTCTCGGTGTGGTAAGTTTCATATTGGGGAATGTCGTTCGACCACATGTGCTTGCTTCTCCTACGGCCGTCAGGGCCATATGATGAGAGAGTGTCCCAACATAGGTGGTTCAGGTGGGCTGGTTCGGCCCTCTGAGGGTCGAGTCTTTGGTTAAATCGTTATCTATAGCGATGCGCCCCACCGGGTGGGGTAGTCAGACGCCAGCAGGCCGTGGTAGAGGTCGTGGCAGAGTTTCTAGTTCCTGCGGTCCTTCGAACCGCATATATGCTTTGGTCAGTAGATGTGATCAGGAGGCGTCACCAGATGTTATTACAGGTATACTATCGGTATTTTTCTGTAATGTATATGCATTGATAGATCCAGGTTCCACCTTGTTTTTGATGAATTGGAATAACAATTGGTGTATTCTTTTTGTATGGTGTCAAAGGTTAGAATTGTCGTACCGACATTCGAGGACGAATGTTTCTAAGGAGGGAAGGATGTAACACCCCGTATTTTCGGGTAGCGGTTGAACTCGTAACGTAGGTGAGTAGACCCGGACCCGGGAAAAATTTTCGTTGTACTTGTGTATATTAATAAGAGGATTAGTATATAAAAGGGCGTGATCCCGAAATAATTTTGGGACTTAGTAAGAGTGACGACGGAGTTGAATAATAATTGTGTGTCCCCGAAGAGAGTATAGACTGGTATTTTTATTACAGGAATTATGATATTGACATAAGAGGATTTTAGTAATCGTCGGGATTTAAATAATTAGGGACCGGAAATTTATTTGTGTGTATAATAAATTAATTGTGGGATTAATTAATTAGGGTGGGGAAATTTTATAGTGGGAGTTGGTAAGTGAGATTTTATAATCGATTTGGGGGTGGCTAAGCCCCAAATCGATCGACCGAGATCAGCGGCCCATAAGGGCCTCCTTCTCAAATTTTTTTCCATTTCTTCACTTCCATCTCTTCAATCTTCATCTCAATCAAAATTCCTCCATCAATTCGAGTCTAGCAGAAGGAGAAAACTCCATTGGTAGGTTCCCTAGAGCTCTCAGTCGAAGTTGGGGGAAATACTGTGAGATTTCGCACAACCAAAAGGAGAAATTTATGACGTTTTGAACCTTGATTCCAGCTAAATCAAGTTCTTAGACTAGCCTACGTATTTCGAGGTCAGTCAAGAGACCCAGAATTGTTGAAGGAGTTCTGGGGGTCATTTTTGGGGGCCCTGTTTCTGCGTTTTTTGCTGGTCGGACGCTATGTCGAGCAAAAAGGTTTCCCAACGATTCTCGTCGATATGTTTAATGAGGTAACCTTCCTTGTTCTTAATAGTTTGTACAATTTTCAGAAGTCATTCTTGCTATTAGTTCTAAAGACGATTATCGAAAATGCGAATTTGGGTTGGGTATCATTAGGACTGCTGTAATTGGGAGTTACTGGGATTGCATGTGAAATTGTGGTACTGTTTTGGAGATTTTAGTTGTATAAGAAGGAGGATTAAGAGAGTTGGATATTTCACTACTTACATAGATTTCGATATAGAAGGAATATAGGTTCTACGCGTTCAAGGTGTTCGTTAGAATGTCCCTAAGAATCTGTTTTTAATGTGTTGATTCGATTGTGATGTAATTTATCCGTATGATGTAGATAATCATTCATAGAGCTTACAAGGACCCGTGGAACTTAGATAAATTCGACAACAAGGTTGAAGTTCTAAAACGAGGCATACTCTAATATTGAGTTGATTAGTTCGTCTAAGAGGTATGTGAAACTCTTACTTCTTTCTTTTTTAGCATGATTTAATGAAAGTACGGCGGACGTACTTAATTCTTATACAGTT
Organism: Anisodus acutangulus; assembly: GCA_029783415.1. Taxonomy (NCBI): domain Eukaryota; kingdom Viridiplantae; phylum Streptophyta; class Magnoliopsida; order Solanales; family Solanaceae; genus Anisodus; species Anisodus acutangulus. Next base: position 12,682,465 of record CM056495.1, read on the forward strand.
TAATTCCTAATGAGGATTGTTATGAGAAGTGCCTGTGATTTTTCAGCAAAGGGTTTATTATGACTTTATTACAATGATTTGATTGAGAGTCAAATGATAATTTTTACTTACATATGGTTACTCATGATATCTACTCGTGCTAAGTGTTACTACATCACCTCACCGAGTCCCGGGCCCGGTTACGACTCGTGCACAGCCTTGCATTGTTCATCGAGACCCTCACTAGAGGGCTGAGTTACGTAGGATGGATCCATAGATGAGAGATGATTTTACTGAGTCCCAACATGGGTCGGGTTATGATATGATTCCATCAAGTCCCGCATTAGTGGGCCGGATTACGTTACAGGTATATATATGTTTATGGACAGGCCTTCATGTTTTCTTGACTTGACTCTCATTTTTATAAGGCACAGCTGACTTTTATGGTTTATGGCACAGTTGGATTTGAATCCTTATTTTTATACTGATCTTCTGTTTCTGTTGGCTAATTATGATCTCTTTTACAGCTTCATGTTTTACATACTCAGTACATTATTTCGTACTGACCCCCCTTTCCTCGGGGGGGGCTGCGTTTCATGCCCGCAGGTACATACTCTCAGTTTGGTGAACCTCAGGCCTAGGTTCCTACTTAGCAGGTTGGAAAGCTCCTTTGATCCAGGGCTTTGTCATTTTGGTACCGAATCTCTTTTAGACTTATGTTCGTATTTAGGGGCACGACGGGGCCCTGTCCCATCATATGTCGTTATTCTTCGTATAGAGGTCTGTAGACATGTAAGGGTTATGACTCTGTTTTGGTCAGTCATGCCATTGTATTCTGTGTTGAGGTGTTTCCATGTATATACGTTAGTATCTATTGGCAGCCTTGTCGGCTTGCCTGTTATATTATCTGTTGGCAGCCTTGTCGGCTTATCTGTTATATTGTGTTGGCTAGTTGTGACTCCTCAGGAGGCAGGTGCATTCGGGGGTAAAGGCAGCCTTGTCGGCTTGCCTACCCTGACATATGTTGCTATTGCGGCGTTATGCTGCCGGATTTCAGACTCATTAAGTGTTAGTCGGTTTATATGTGACATGTTAGTAATATGACGTCATTAGGGCGGTTAGTCGCGGCCCGTCGGGTCGGGTGTTTATTCAATGGTATCTTCAAGTGAGAAAGAGTCAACTATAACGAAGAATGATATGTTCCTATCAAGATTTATCCATACAATTTTTTGAGTTATAATAGTTAGATTCTTTATGCTTAAACTATAATCTTTTACATTCATAGAGAATTTGTATTAGGTGTTGTTTTGAGTTGTAGAAGGCTTCCTAGATTGGGTAGAGTCTTTAAAGAATTTAGTTATAATTAACGAATAATTGTAGTGAGGGATATGTGATGTAGTGGTCAGTTACTTAGGTTGTAAAGAGTTCTTAAAACTGCTCGAGTTATTAGTGAAGTTTTGGGGTATTGGAGATAAGTCGTAATTTTTGCCTCCAGTGAAGGTATTAGGCACCCCGGTATTAAGGATTCGTAAGATATGATTGACCTCGGGTCTTATATAACATATAATTGCTTTAAATTGCTTAGGGTTTAAAATATTGCAAAATATAGTTGTCATTCAAAATCTTCCGCCAAATGATAGTTTTTTCACACACACTTTTAAAAATTGAACACAAAATCCTCTTTGAAAAATCTCCTTTGGAAAGTATTTCCCTTTGTTTTCTTTTCCCACCAAAGAGATAATAAAATACTTGTTTCTTTTTATGTAAAGTAGAGAATTAGAATATAATTTTAGTAAAATAAAATCTTTATTTATAAAAAAGAGGTCAACCAATAAGGGATTTGTTCCATTAACCCAAACTATAGCTTATAAAGACTTTTTCTTCTTTTATTAAAAATAATTACAAACTTAGTTAAGACTCCTTAATTCAAGACTTGATTTAAAAACTCATGCCAAGTTAAGGAAAATTTACACTTCCTTAGAATAAATTAGAAAAATTAAACCAAGTTATAGGTCCACCAACTTTATATAATTAAATTTTACCATGGTTGGGCCTTCAAGCTCACAGACTCGATGAAATAATGTATTGTTGGGCCCTCAAGCCCAACAACTAAAATAGTCAGGAAATCAGTGGGGTGTGGGCCCACCAGGCCCACGAGTTATGCAAAAGGAGAGGGAAAAACATACAAGGCAGTTAGAAAGCATCCATCAAACAATACAAACAAGCAATTATTGATGTAAAAATTAACAAACACACATGAAAAGAGTTTATGTCAATATAGTACAGCAGCCCAAAAACAAACAGGCCTAAAAATAGCAGTCCAACACTATTAATCAGTACTGGGATTCATTTCAGGTAATACGAGAAAGGATGAAGCAGGCCCAACATTCAAATACGAGATTAAAGAAAAAATTTAGCCCAAATATAGTACGATGGATCAGCTAAACACATATCCACATACTCAAATATACAAGAATACCTCTGATATACACTACAAGTCAGAACACACTTAATCATGCATAGGAATAAAAACACAAGGTCATTTATTTTACACATAAAGAGACAGATGTAAATTTGTCTCCTAAACCAGGCAAGAAGCAATGTATACTGGTCATACAAGAGCGCACACATACCAAGTCATGCAGTATACTTCATGGTGTTAGAGAGATCAACTCTAAATCAGTGACTTGAAGAAGATAGATTCAGTTCATGTATAAACAGGTCAAGACCCACATTTCAATAATGTTTCATAAAAAACAGACCTCCTCAATTAAGATAAGGTCTCATGCTATCAATCAAAATGAAAGGAAGGAAAGGAAATTTCAAGGTTTGCACATCGTATTGGGGCAGTGTGGATGAAATGGAGACTCGCATCTAGAGTCTTGTGCGACAAAAAGGTGTCACCAAAACTTAAAGGCAAGTTCTATAGGATGGTGGTTAGATCGACTATGTTATATGGGGCAGAGTGTTGGGCAGTCAAGACTTCACACATACAAAAAATGAAAGTTGCGGAGATGAGGATGCTGAGATGGATGTGTAGGCATACAAGGAGAGATATGATTAGAAATGATGATATCCGGGAGAAAGTGGGAGTGGCCTCGGTGGATGATAAGATGCAGGAAGCGAGGTTGAGATGGTTCGGGCATGTGTTGTAGGGTTTTTTTGGGTACAAAGCACATAAGTAAGGCACAACGGAAGTTTAAAAGTTTTTGTTTCTTACTTACCCAAACAATAATTTTGGTATGGTTATACAACAATGGAATTTGTAACATATAAAGCATATACTTACAAGTTTAGATTATCTGGAATCTTTATCAACTGTGAGGTGCACACACGATTGCCCTTCCAATTGCAAGATCCAAGCTTCAATGTATTTTCTCCTTCGGAAAGCTAGGAAATCCGGCAGAGGTTCAAGAGAGTATTTTATTCTAAGGCTTAGAATCTTATTCTGAAAATTAGTATTTAATAATGAAAGTGAATGCCTCTATTTATAGTTGAAAATTAGGTCAAAAAACTGGATTAGTGTTTGACCTTGGGCCTGGCCCAAAATCGACGCAGAGGAGCCGCGGCCTAGAATATGGGCGCCGCGGCGCTTGATGAATTTCTGCACTGCGCCGATTTAATTTCCATACATTATTAATTAAATCCAAAATCTAATTTTGACTTAATTAATGTAATCATTATTCATTTAAATGTCTCGATTCCAAATCGAACATTTTAATTACTCTCTCAATAAATCCTTAGATCGAAACGGACAATTGGCATAGTGTGACCCTACAGGCCTTCTCATATTGACATTAATCGAATTAAGGTCTACGCGGAACTCCTAGATGGCGCCGGAAGACGAACTCAATATGTGAAGTACGTTTACGTGAATCCAGTAAACTTACCCTTTATGTGGTAAGATAAAATCCTTTCATTCACAGCACACCCGATCAAGCTTAGGATTTGTCAAGTGTCTATCCAAATGGCTTAATCATTGTATCTCATCTATATTAGTTGAAAACTAGACCATATTCTAAAAACGTCTATTGCGTTGGCCAACGACTTAGTCAACCTAATATCACTGAGAATCCGAGTGTTTTCTCGAATATACATCCGAGGAATGAATCCTAATCTTGGCTCAATTACCACCTTCAATCCACATCGTAATGTACCCAATACAAGTTGTGTCTCAACCTATAAGGCATTTGAGCTTAGGATGGGATCAAAGTACATTACTTTGTAGACAAGGCACGTATTGACCTCAAGTCTAAGGACTTCTATCTCCCACACGTTGATCATACTTTAGACAAGTATAACAAATAGTATATCAGCATGGTATACCAATACTTTCAAAGTATACATGTGTCCATCACGAGTAACCATTACTCGTAGTAGGTGAGACATAATATATCATCTAAGGATGTGATGCAGACCACATGTCGACTTATCACATATCATCGATATCCCATTCTCGATGATCAATAGTCGAGGCTACTTTAAGAGTTACGCTCTATCATAAAATATCTCACTCTATTAATGACAACGTAAGCTCAATGGATGCACATTAATGAATAATTACAAATAATCAAATAATAATTCAATAATTGCAAATGCCAAAATATTAATCTCCATTAATAATAATATGAATGTGTATAAAGTACATTTGTCCTAAAACAGATTGTCTCTAGGACATAAAAATACTTTCAATCTCCCACTTGGCCTAGAGCCAATCTCCAACATATCTAATGCCCATATTCTCAAAATAGTTCCTGAAGGAACTAGGGGTTGTTCCAAGTGCCACTTGTCCAATAACGGTTTATTGCGACAACACTGGTGCGATTGCGCATGCTAAGGAACCAAGATCAACCAACAGAAACAAACATATACTAAGGAAGTACCACATACTCAGGGAGATGGTGGAGACTGAAGAGATTATATTAGACTATGTTCCCACAGTCGATAATCTAGCTGACCCATTCACTAAACCATTAAGCTTAGTCAAGCATAATGGCTAACCACACCAACTACATGAGCTATATCAGGTCTAGTGCATACCATAACATACATTAAACTACCCACTATAGAAGCATATGGTATCTTTTACATCTCTTTCTTATCTATCTCACTTGTGGGGCACTGCACTGAGCTGAGTTTCACGTGACTAACAAGTGGAGTGCTGGCTGGCTTCGACTTGCTCATATTGAATCTTTCAAGAACTTTCTCAATGTACTGTTCTTGAGATAACCAGAGCTTCTTGCTTTTCCTATCCCTGAAGATCTTCATTCCAAAGATTTGCTTAGTTGCGCTTAAGTCTTTCATCGCAAAAGACTTACTTAGCTCTTTCTTCAGTTTTCAATCTTGTTGACATTATGGCCTACAATCAGCATGTCATCGACGTAGAGCAACAATATGATAAAATCACTTCCTGTGAACTTTTTGATAAAAACACAGTGATCTGAGGTGCTTATGTTGTAGCCATGGGTTGACATGAAGGATTCAAACTTTATGTACCACTGTCCAGGAACTTGTTTCAATTCATACAAACTCTTCTTCAACCTGTATACAAGGTTCTCTTTCCCTTTGACTTCGAAACCTTCAGGTTGCTCCATGTAGATTTCTTTGTCTAAATCTCCATGCAGAAATGTCGTCTTCACATCAAGTTGTTCAATCTCCAGATCTAAACTGGCAGCAATTGCGAGAACAACTCTGATTGAGGTCATCTACCACTGGTGAGAAAATCTCTTCATAATCTACACCATTCTTATGACTGAAACCTTTCACAACTAGACTCTCCTTGTACCTTGGTTGTGAGCTATGTTCTTCAGACATCAGCTTGTAGACCCACTTATTTTTCAGTGGTCTCTTTCCAGCTGGCAACTTCACTAAATCGTAGGTGTAGCTTTCTTCTAAGGAGTTCATCTCCTCCTTCATGGTTTCTGACCACTTTTCGTGTTGGTCATGTGCCATGGCTTCTGTATAACTTTGTGGCTCTCCTCCATCAGTGAGCATCACATATTCATGTGGGCTATATTTGGTAGAAGGTTATCTTTCTCTGGCCGACCTTCTAACTAGAGGGACATCATCTTGTGCAGGTGGATTCTGATTGTCACCCGCTTCATCATCAATCGTATTATCATGCTCTGGTTGGGTATCTCCCTCGTAATCCTGGACCATTGGTGAAGGAACTGGATCTACGTTGACAGGAACTTCTTAATTAGATTCAGGTTTCTCTTTGGCTTCATCAAGAACTTGATTTTCAAGGAATACACATCCCTACTTCTGACAACCTTCCTGTTTACTGGATCCCATAGTCTATAGCCGAACTCTTCATGGCTATATCCCAAGAAGGTACATGGTTTGGTTTTGTCATCAAGCGTGGATCTTTCGTCTTTTGGAATATGTACGAAAGCCTTGCAGCCAAATACTATTAAGTATTTGTAAGAAACGGTTTTCCCTGACCAAACTCTATCTGGGATGTCACCGCCCAGATGAGTTGATAGAGAAAGGTTGATCAAATCAACTGCAATCCTCATAGATTCACCCCAAAATGATTTTGATAATTCATAGGATTCTAACACAAATTGTTCTGTTCATCCTTTCTTTCATGCCATTATGTTGAGGGGTCTTCGGTACGCTCTTCTCAAGTTTGATACCACGATTCTTGCAGTGTTGCTCAAACGGGCCTTGGTATTAACCGTCGTTGTCTGCACGAACACACTTAAGTATCCTTCCAGTTTCTCTTTCAACTTTTGCTTGAAAATTCTTAAAGACCATCAATGTTTGGTCTTTGGTTTTCAACGCAAAACACCAGACTTTTCTCGAAAAATCATCAATAAAAGTGACGAAGTACAATGCACCACCAAGAGTTTTGTATTTCATGTAGCACAGATCTGTGTGCACCAAATCAAGAAGTCGAGCACTTTTTAAGGGAGAGAAGATTTTGAATGCAACTCTGTGTTGTTTTCCGGCCAGACAATCAGCACAGGTATCCAAGTGTTCACTTTTTATTTCAGGGAGGAGTTTCTTCTAGACAAAATTTCTAAGCCTTTCTGGCTCAATTGTCCGAGTCTTTTGTACCAAAACTCAATGGAGGAAGTTTTAGATATTGTATTCACCTCTCAATTGGACAACTTTGCATGCATCAAGAAGAGAGAATTTTGTTTTCTACCTCTTGCTGCAATAAGGGAGCCTTTGATTAGCTTACGCTTTCTTTCGCCGAAGTGGTTGGTGTATCCATCATCGTCGAGCTTGTCAACGGATATAATGTTGAGTCTGATATCAGAAACATGTCAAACATCTTTCAAGATAAGCTTACATCCTGTATTAGTAAGCAGGACAATGTCTCCTATACCAACAACTTCAGTCACACCTTGGTTGGTCATTCTGACTTTTCCAAAGCTACCACCAGTATAGGATGCAAACATATCATGATATAGTGTAATGTGATAGGATGCACCCGAATCTATAATCCAATTCGTTTGTTAGCATGACATAATCATAAGGGCATCATCGCAAACCGTGATGATATCGCCATCAACTGCAGCTATTGTCGTGTCTTTCTCCGTGTATTCATTATTTCCACAATTTTGATCTCTTTTATTCTTTCTGCAGTCTCTCTCATAGTGGTTTGGACCACCACAATAATGGCATTTGAAGTCTTTTCTAGGCTTAGACTTCCCCCTAGATTTGTCTCTGGTATGTTGCCAGTTTTTAATTTTGCTTCTCCCTCGATCATTATTTTCGGCAACCATCGCCTTTGACTCAGAAGAATGATTTTGCTCTTTTCTTCCGGACTCTTCATTAAGAAGACAATCTTTGACCATTTGCAAGGTCAGTGCTCCGTCTGGAGCCGAGTTGCTGATTGACACTACAAAAGTGTCCCAACTATCTGACAACGAACTGAGTAACAATAAAGCTACAACTTCATCATCAATAGTAATCTTCATATTGATGGATTGGTTGATAAGACCCTGATATGCATTTAGGTGCTCTGTCATGTTGGCACCCCACACATATCGCAATCGAACAATTCTTCTGATGATAGAAGCTTTGTTTAAGGCATTTTTCCTCTCAAACATAGCTTCTAGTTTCTTCCAAAGAACATCAGCCTTTTCCTCATTTGCAAAATGATGGAAGATAGTGTGCTCAATGAAGCGCCGGATGTAACCCACAGTTTTTCTGTGCAAGATTTTCCAGTCAGCATCTGTTGTTTCTTTTGGTTTGGACTCATCACCATGTAAGGGCAAATAAAGATTCTTACAGTAGATAAGATCCATCATGCTTGGTTTCCAAATTGTATAATTTGAACCGTTCAATTTGAACATATCGCCAAACGACGATGATTCCTCTATTTTTAATTCGCCTCTATAACCTGGTTGCTCTGATACCACTTATTGGGAATAAAAAGAGAGTACTCCAATTCTCCTTCATGATTAATATGTGCGAAAAAAATAGGATGGACGCCCCAAAATACATTTCTGATGTGAAAGATCAGACACGCTGCAATCATAGATCATACTCAGTATTTTTGGATATATTCCAATGCAAATAATATTTCGTGAATAGTAAATAAAATACTAAATACAAGCCAAGAATTATCTCGTGGAAAAATAACCACGGTAAACCTTCCACTATAACAATAATAATGGGTATACAATATCTTCTCAAGTTTTGACAAATATTTGAGGAATACACTCAAAACTCTCACACTCACTAGTGTGGTAATCTCACAATTTCTCTACAAAATATTTCTTCCTATTTTGTAGGAACTCTCTATACAACTTATTGTATGTATTGTGTTTGTTTTGGTGTGAAAAATATGAAGGGGGAAGGCTCCTATTTATATGAGAGAAATCTGAAAAAATTTGGGAGACAAATTGCACATGTTGGCTTTCCTTTCACATGGATAGACATGTGGCCATCATGATCCATCATTTCTCTTTCACATGGGAAAAGATGCTTGTTTCTTTTCCACATGGGGTGGATCCCAACAGGAAGTCCCTCAAGCGTTTCTTTAGTTTTCTGGAGGCATTTGAACTGCTCGGATTTAATCCGTCTGTCCCGCAACCCAATCTTCCAAGATGGCCGGTAGCAACATTATTTCCCTTTGGAACCTGTCTACGGATCCCCGCAGTAGCTCGTATCCCCGCTGCTTTATTGTAAACATGTTTTGTTTATGCGTTTCTACTATTCGGTCACCTGTGTGAGCCCTGACAAAAGTATCTGCAAGAGTAGTAAACGAATCAATAGAATTTTCAGGCAAATGACGTATTTGATTTCGTGCTGCTTTAGATCGTGTAATGTGATTGCGGCTTCAAAGGTTATCATGTGCTCTTCGGAGTCAGTGGTCCCATCATACTTGAGTGTGTCCGGCATTTTGAACCTCCTTGGGATAAGGACAGGGGCTGCATTTTTTGGATACGGTAAAATCCCGTATCTCTTTGCTCGTGTGCCTTTTATCATGGGAGGTGACCCCGGTATTTGGTTCATCCATTCGTTCATCTCCCTTTCTACCCTGAGAGGAGTCCTTCTGTGAATGTGTTTATCCGTTCTTTCACGCCATCGATCTCTCTTGCTAGATTTGGTCGACGCCGAGGTCTTTGACATCGGAGTCCCAGCCTTGGAGTGGATGGCTATAGTGACCACGACCCTCTCTATATTCAACGTCATTTTGTTTTATGCTTCGAGTACGGCTGTGATTGTATCATTCGTCAACTGTAGAGTGTCGTCGGGCCATTCGAGCCTCCCAATATGCTGATCCCTCGGAGGCGCTTTTCACCCAATACGGAAGACCTGCATTCTCATCTACAACCTCCATCTGGTAAGCTTCTAATTTCGCCGGTTCCCTATGGTAACTTCAAATGTTTCATAAAAATGATAATTTTATAATGGCATTTTTCAGTTTGATTGTACCTTTTTCTTTTCTTCTTTGGGTTTTGAAAATCATATTCCAACTCTGATAAGGGCAAGGTTTAAAATTTAAACTAAGCTTTTGCTTCATAAAGCTCTTTTTTCCTTTTTATAACGGATATTTTCCAAAGGGCCAGACACATTGTCCTTCTCCACTTAAATACTAAGCTTTTAATCCGCTACATGATTTGAACTGCACTTAACACACACATCAAGGATTGCGCTTTTACTATTAGGTCAAAAGCTAGGTTGTTTCATAAAGCTATTCTACTGCATATTATGGGAATTCTACTTTGACCACGAAACAATATGGGTTGCTTGAAGCCAACTTTTAGAACAATATAGTAGAACAGTAAAACAGAAGGAGACTATTGTAGACCTTAAATTTTAGATTAGATGGTTCACACAATCCTATATGGTGAAGTAGTAAAGGGCCTAAGTTCGAGTTACAATCCTATATGGTAAAGCAGTAAAGGGCCTAACTTTGTCTGCAGAAAATATTAGAAAGGTGCCAACAGAAGCCACACACCAAAAGGCTTCTAACAAAGGTGACGGTCGGAACAATATTGCAGCTCAAACTTTCACCTTCAGGGAACTGGAAAGAGCTATAAAGAACTTCTGATCAAAATGTATGATAGGAGAGGTGGATTTGGACGTGTTTACAAGGTCACTTCAAAAAAATGGCCAGGTGCAACTGGTATCATTTCTATAAGTAGCATTTTACCTGGACTGTACTAATCATCAAATCATTTTGTCCAGACTGTAGCAGTGAAACAGCTTGACCGCAATGGATTGCAAGGGAACCGAGAATCCCTTGTAGAGGTGTTGATGTTAAGCCTTCGACGCCATTCGAATCATGTAAATCTAATTAGCTATTGTGCTGATGGAGATCAAAGGCTTCTTGTTAATGAGTACATGCCATTGGGATTGTTGCTTGGTATTTATGTTTTTCTTACTTTTCTTACTACTAGCATTTGAAATTTGACATTTGTTATTGATATATTAAAACATTATCTGTATAATCTTTTACCAATTCTAATGCCCTAGCAGTTATATTAAGGTTGAATACTGTATTAGAAGAACCTGAACATATATGCCAACAAGCATCTTCTTAGTGCAGAAGAGGAAACATACTCTTAAAATGTATAACAAACTCAAGAAACAATTCTTTATCATTAACAATTGTACAGGAAAGTCTTTGAGTAATGAACTGGCATCATAGCATCCGATCCCGTATGCTAGCTATGTGTTACTTTGCTTACTGAAACAACATATTGATATTATAAAACTAAGGAATAATCATATATATGTGTTTCTTCAAATCAAGAACCGAATAAAATTCCACTACATGCTGCCAAAGGACTTGAAGTCAAACATCTTGCTGGATAATGGATATAATGCAAAATATTCAGACTTCGGGTTAGCCAAGGTTGGACCTACAGGGGATAACACCCATGTATCTTCACGAGTCATGGGAACATACGGCTATTGTGCTCCTGAGTACCAACAAACTGGCAAACTGACTATCAAGTCCGATGTTTATAGCTTTGGTGTGGTTTTATTGGAGCTAATTACGGGAAAGAGAGCAGTTGATATCACGAGGCATGGGCATCACCAGAACTTAGTTACCTGGGTATGTTAAACATTTCTCCTTCCTTTCTGTTTTCACCTTAATGAGCATTTTCATGATGAAGATTCCGTTGCTGAAATGCAAATGTTTATCTTGCAATTGTGTATGTTTAATTAACTCTTTCTAAGTGTGAGATTTTACATGTGACATGTAATACGGAGGAGATACATATGTTAAGAATCCAAATTGTATTGATTAGTGGCGGAGCAAGAAGTTTTGATAAGGAAATTCAAAAAAAAATGCCACATCTTGCACCTGCATTTCTCTTATGTTGAGGGAATTCAAAAAATTTATATAAAAAAGAGTTTATGTTTACCCTATTTACTAAGTATCACTTTACAATGAAGGGGATTCAATTTATTGCATATGACTGATAACTGAATGACATAGATAATGTAGTTTGCAGTATTTATTTTTCCCTCTTGATGGCTGATATTCCATTTACTTCTAAATTCAGTGGGTTATTTGATTTATTAAAAACCGCATAGTATTGTCTCACTCAAAGATGTGTTCTTATACTTCTTTCAGGCTGAACCGATATTCAAAGACACAAGGAGACACATTGAACTGGCTGATCCACTTCTTGAAGCAAATTTCCCAAAGAAATGTTTCAGTCAAGCAGTTGCTATTGCTTCTATGTGTCTGCAAGAGGATCCAGTAGTACGTCCTCTGATCAGTGATGTGGTCACTGCATTAGCACCCTTCCAGCACTTGACATCACAGAATTGGATTCACCATTCGCTTCTCCAACTCGAGCACCACCCCAAATGCAAATGTCAACTGAAGACAAAATAACATCTACAAAAGAGTGTCAACAAGAAGTTGCAGAAGCCATAGAATGGGGTTCAAATTCAAGAACACATAATGCAAGATCACTAGCATCTTGTGGTTCTTCAGTGTGACATCCACATTTCGGCTTATCCCACCAATAATATTGGATTAGGTGATAAAGATGATCATGTTGTTTCAGCCCCTCCAGAGATGTTGTTAAGTGATCATCTAGTGTTACCACTGTTGATTCACATATATGAATACTACATATATTGTGTATGTTGCAACAACGAACAAATTTGTTACAGCGACGGTAGCAGGGAATTCAAAAGAAATGATGTATACTACCTCGTAGAATGAAGAATCAATAGTTCTTTTACTTAATAGGATTTAAGTTATATAATTTGACTGTAGATTTTTTCACGACTATTAATGTAGTTTAAGCTGTGTAGTGCTTTAACTCGACAATTTAATCATGACTCACCCGAGTAGCAATTTCCATTTTCTTTCTTGAAATTTTTGTCTGTTCCGTTTACTATTTCAAGAGTTCTGTGGTTCTCATCTTTTTGATACGATCAGAAAATCACTACCATAAATGAATTTCTAAAATCCATGTTTATGCTTATTTCCTACGTAGTAAGGTGATCTCTTTTTTATAAAATCTGATTGGTACAACTTATATCTTGACTATTTTATGGCATGTGTTAGATAAACAAAAGAAATAGATATATGCCAAGATCATGTAACATCATAGCGTTTGAACTGCTTTGTTTTGCTGAGGTAACTGCTACAGAGATCACTGAAATTTTGAGGAACAATATATATTCCATGAGAATACTCTACTGGAATGCGCATATTGCAGTGAAAGATAAGTCCAAAATATCATTATTATGATCTCAACAGCGGAAACTTCATTGTAAGAAAGCTATGCAGATTCTTTGAGTCCGCAACTTAATTGGTCCAAAAAGTGAGATTTTGATCCAAAATACCCACTAAAAACAGTTACAATACTACTTTTTTAGCAGGAAATTCCTGAGCAATAGGTAGTATTATTTTACTAGTTGCCCACGTTTTTTAAATGTTCACTTTTAATCCATTTACGCAATAAATTGTTGCGTTTTAGAACCAATTATTTATCTACCCATTTGTACTTGATTTGACATGACACTATAACAACCCATCCCTTTTGATAGATTCCATCAAATCAAATCCCATAATCACATCATATCATATAGGTTGTAAATATCAATTAACATATTCTTAGGATAGTTTATCAAACTTGTAGTATTACATTGATGTATAAAATATTGTATTAAAAGTAATAAAAGATCATAGAATTAATTTCCTTCATGATCTCAAGAGCCATAAAATTAACCTCCATTTTTTCCCTAAACTTTTCCACCGTCGACCTCATATCCCTAGCTGAAAACCACCAAATTTTTGGCTACTTAAAACCAAACCCTAACTAGGGTTTTACCTAAACCCTACCCTAGCTGAAATACCACCCCCTACCCTACCCCTTTTCGGTTTCTTCCGAACAAACCCTAATTAGGGTTCTTCATCTCCCTTACTCTAAACACCAAAATATCCTTTCTCTTCCCATTTTCTTGTATTTTCTTGGGCAACAATGACCAACAAACAAAAATTACATCCCACTCTTGACGTAAACAACGTCAAGAACTTTATTCCAATTACTCTTGAGATGGAAAAAGGAAAATACTCTTCTTGGGCGGAGTTATTCAAAATCCATTTCCGAGCATATGAAGTTATAGTCCTTCAATGGATTTACGACACCATCTCTAATGACCGTTTGCATACCATTTTGGAATCGTACTCTACTGCTCAACAATCTTGGGAGCGTTTGCAAAATATCTTTCAAGATAATAAAATTTCTCGGGCGGTATATCTTGAAAACCAATTCATCAATGTCAAATTGGATGATTTTTCAAACGTCTCCGCCTATTGTCAAGAGCTGAAAATGCTTGCTGACCAACTATCAAATGTTGGTGCGCCGGTGACGAATCAAAGGTTAGTTCTCCAATTGATTGCGGGATTAAATGAACATTATGATGGATTGCTACATTCATTCAACAAAGTAATCCGTTGCCACCATTATATGAGGCTTGTTCGAGATTGATTCTCAAAGAAACCCGCAATGCGAAGCAAACAGCCTCGGTGGCAACCACTGCCGGAACAACCCTCATCTCCACCAACTTTTATTCCACTGATTTTGGGCTACAAAATTTTGTTTCGGGAGGAGCAGTGAATCGCAACAACAATGGTAAAAAACGGGGGTCAAATCGCAACAATAACAAAGGGAGAAATAATGGCGGAAGGGGACGTGCTAGGGGTGGTGGTCAACCAGTCGGCGGCAACAACAACCACCAGCAGTAGAGGCAGTCGCTGCCTAGCCAGTGGCAGCCGCAAGCCCAGTCCAGCGGTGGCAGTGAGGGCAATACCCACCGTGGGCTTGGGCACCACAATGGGCTGCCCCTCCTTGCCCATACCCCACCTCATCGTGGGCCAAGCCACCTCCTCCAAACTGACAGGTTCACACTATTTTCATGCAATTTATTGCTTTGATCCAAAATCAATTTGGGATGTCTATTAAAAGTTTTCAATGTGACAATGTGAGAGAATTCATAAATGACAAATTTAAGGAGTTTTGTAGCAAAAATGGTATGGTTTTCGTATTTCTTGTCCATATACATCCTCACAAAATGAAAAAGTCGAACGCAAAAATATGTGCAATAAATAATTTAATTCGCACGATTCTTTCTCATTCATCCCACCTTCATTTTGGCATCATGCTCTTCAAATGACCACCTACCTTTTAAACATCCTACCTAGCAAGGTGCTTTCGAACCTGTCACCCACACAAATTCTTTATCATTGTGTGCCTTCTTACATATATTTGAGGGTTTTCGGGTGTTTGCGTTATCCTCTTTTTCCCTCCACTACCATAAACAAACATCAACCGCGATCAACTCCGTGTTTTTTTGGCATTTCCATAAAATCATAGGGGATATAAGTGTTATGATATGTCGAGTGAGAAAATTATCATCTCTCATCACATTATTTTTTATGAGCCAACATTCCCGTTTGAGAACATAGAATCATTTTCCCCACCTTCGTATAAATTTTTGGACCCCGGGCCATCTCCCATCTTGCAACACCAATTAAACCAGGCCAAAATAAGGGAACACACTGCTCCCTCTCCCTCGACCCATTCCAACAGCCCAGTTTTACCGGCTAACATGAGGGAGCCCACTGCTCCATCTCCTTCGATCCATTTTCACAACCAAAATGGCTCTGCTCAATCAAGGGAGCTCACTGCTCTCTCTCCCTTCCCGTCAGCCCACACCCTTGATCAAATTGGGCCAACAACAATCACGGAGCCCACTGATCCATCTTCCCCACCATATCCTACTACAAATATAGCCCAAAATATTCCAATGAACACACCGACCCAACAATATACATTGGCTCCAATCCTGTCCATTGAAACTCGTGCCATGCATGGAATTTTTTGGCCCAAACATTATTTTAACTTGACGTCTTCTGTTCAGCCTTCACCTATTCCCCGTAACCCGAAAGATGTCATCTCGAACCTGAATTGGAAAGCCACCATGATAGATGAAATTAATGCTCTTATTAAAAATAAGACGTGGGAGTTGGTGCCCCGTCCTCCAAATGTAAACATTATTCGTTGCATGTGGGTTTTTTGTCATAAAAAGAAATATGACGGTTCTTTTGAAGGCACAAAGCCTATCTTATTGGTGATGGTAGGTCTCAGTATGACGGTTCTTTTGAAGGCACAAAGCCTATCTTATTGGTTATGGAGAAACATTTAGCCCAGTTGTCAAACCAGCGACTATCCAGACGGTTCTTAGTTTGGCATTGTCCAAATCTTAGTTCATACATCAACTGGATGTCAGAAATGCATTTCTACAGGGTCATCTCTGAGAAATGGTTTACATGCACCAGCCTATGGGTTTCTGATATCCTATTCATCCGGATTATGTTTGCT
Organism: Anisodus acutangulus; assembly: GCA_029783415.1. Classification (NCBI taxonomy): domain Eukaryota; kingdom Viridiplantae; phylum Streptophyta; class Magnoliopsida; order Solanales; family Solanaceae; genus Anisodus; species Anisodus acutangulus. The sequence continues at coordinate 12,698,769 of CM056495.1, forward strand.
TATTGAAGAAGTATTTATATGGGCTCAAACAGGCCCCCCGGGCATGGTATAACAGGTTTGCAGATTTTGTCTCCACTTTGCATTTCTCGCATAGCAAATCCGATCAGTCATTGTTTATTTATCACAAAGGACATGACATGACCTACATTATTCTCTATGTTGATTATATCATCCTAACATCATCATCTGATTCTTTTAGATAGTCTATTATGTTTCTTCTTGCATCCAAATTCGCTATGAAAGATTTGAGTCCTTTGAACTATTTCTTGGGCATTATTGTGACCCAACTCACAGGTGGACTATTTTTGTGTCAAAAGAAATATGTTGAGGAAATCATTGAAAAAACCGGCATGTCATCTTGTAAGTTGTCACTCACACCGGTTGATACCAAACCAAAATTGAGTAATGCTACCGAGTCTCCGTACAATGATCCGACTCATTACCGTAGTCTAGCAGGGGTGTTGCAATATCTCACATTCACACGACCTAATATATCATATGATGTTCAACATGTATGTCTACATAAGCATGATCCAAATGAGGAGCATATGACTGCTTTCAAATGCATTCTGCGGTATAATCAAGGTACTATTGATTTTGGCTTACATCTGTATAAGTCACCCATATCAGACCTCATTGAATACACCGATGTTGATTGGGGTGGATGCCCGGATACAAGATGATCCACCTCCGGTTATTGTGTTTTTCTCTGTAATTATTTGATCTCATGGTCCTCCAAGCGCCAACTCACGTTACCTCGGTCCAATGCTGAAGCCGAATACAGAGGCGTTGCAAATGTTGTCTCTGAATCATGTTTGCTCTGTAATATTTTGTTGAAACTTCATTGTCCGATCAAAAAAGCCACTGTGGTATATTGTGACAATGTAAGTGACATCTATCTGTCCGACAACCCCGTCCAATATCAACGTACCAAACATATCGAGATGTATATTTTATTTGTATGTGAAAAGGTTGCTCGGGGCCAAGTTCGTGTGCTCCACATCCCGTCTAGATATCAGATTGCAGATATTTTCACTAAAGGGCTTCCGCGTATACTCTTTGATAATTTTAGGGACAGTCTCAGATTATTTCCATCAAATCAAAACCCATAATCATATCATATCATATAGGTTGTAAATATCAATTAACATATTCATAGGATAGTTTACCAAACTTGTAGTGTTACATTGATGCATATAATATTGTATTGAAAGTAATAAAAGATCATGAAATTAATTTCCTTCACCTTTTTCTATTTAATATGAATTTTGGATGAGGTAAAGACTCATCCATTTGATAAGTTTAAGTAGTCTTTTTTCAAGTTCTTGAAGAAAAACCAACTCCAAATTTCATAAAAAAATGGCCTCTCCTCCTTCAAATGTTAAGATTTCTTTATTTTGGGATGGAGAGATTCTTTACGATAATAATACTATTTGTTATAGTATTAAACCACAATACCATGATAAGTTTTCAACTATATTGGAATACGAAACATTACTCAATGCCATACACAAAAGAATGAAAAGTAATCGTGAGTATGGATTATCTGTAATAGGCGGATATCCAATATCCATTGCACCGCAAGGTTTAGTGCTTTATGGGGAGTGGAATATCATTGATGATGAGTCTTTGAGGGAATATTTAAGGGCGCCGTAAGAATATAGGGGGTTAATCACCCTCAATGTTCTTAAAATGTATGTTGAAAAAATACCTCACAACCATAGTGAAGTCTTGGCCAAGACTCGTCAGGAAGTCCCTCAAGTCCAGCCTACTCATATTAACACTTATACGGACTTAAGTTCTTATTGAGACATTTTGAGTGGTCAAGTGCCGTTGGAAACTCTAAGCCAACAATTTAATCACAATTACAGGGAAAATTGGTAAATACCATTTTTTTAATTATTATTTTATGTATTAGCACATGTTTATTATACGCATGGTAATAGTAATGTTTTTTGTATCTTTTTAGGGGTTATACACCTAATATGAATAATATTGGGCAATCCTCTCAGTTCGGTGCAGTTGATTATTATCAGTAGGTATACTTTTTATTAATTAAATAATATAAGTGTTTTGATGTTTAGTATTTACAATAATATCACCCTCTGAAAAGAAAGGACTTTCTCTATATCTTGAACTGCTTCTGTAGTAAAAATTATTCATAAAACTCGCCAGTGGTATCAAACATTGATTTCGGTGCAGTTGATCTTTCTTCAAACCCTGACAATATTGTTCATTATCTATAGGTTCATCACATTGATATTAAATAATCCATATATATTTTGAGGTTGGTATTTGTAACACCTCGTACTTTCGGGTAACGGTTGAATGCATAAACATAGGTAAGTAGACCGGAACCCAGGAAGTTTATGATGTACTTACGTATACTAAAAAGGAAATTAGTGTATGAAAGGATGTGATCCCAGAATAATTTTAGATTTAACAAGTGTGACGACGGGGATCAAGAAGGTTTTATAAGTTGTTAGGATTAGGTAAGTGGAGATCGGGAACTTAATTGTGTGTATAATTAATTAATTATGGGGTTGATTAATTATAAGCGGAGACCCATTTTTAGTGGAATAATACGTGTAGTCTAATAAGGCAGCAGTGCATCGACTCAGTTAGAGAAAAGGGGTCGCTGGCAGCCTCCTGAGCTTCATAAAGCCCCAAGCGCTCATCTCTTCTTCAATAGAAGCCTTCATATCATCAAGCCTCTTGAGAAATCATTCTCTGAGTAGAAGTTGTTACTCTATAACCTGAAAGAGTAAATTCTCAATTGATAACTCTCTAAAATTCTCGACCAAATTAGAGGTTTTCGAAAAAACCTTTGCTCATCCAAACAGGGGGAAACCCATGGAATTTTGGACCCCATTTTCAGCAAAAATAGAAGCCCTGAAATAGGCTTAAGAACTCAGAAAACCTAAGAAGAGACCCAGAGTTTCGAGGAAGTGCTGGAAGTCAAATTTTGGGGGGTTCTGTTTCTGTTTATCAGAAGTTATTTTGGATGAAAGATTTTCCGACGACACTCGTCACTGCACTTAAAAGAGGTAATCTTCCCTGTTCTTAAAGTTTATACAAGTTCAGAACTTGATTCTTGCCACTAGTTCTAAGACGATTATTGAAAATGCTAGGTTAATTGGGTGTTATCGGGATTGCTTGTACGAAATTGGTAGTTGCATGTGAAATCATTGTACTATTTTGGATATTGTAGCAGTAAAAAGAAGGATTAAGAGGGTTGGGTGTTTCGCTACATGCATAGGTTTCGATATAGAAAGAATATAGGTTCTACGCGTACAAGGTGTTCGCTAGAATGTCTCAAAGAATATGTTTCTAGTATATTGATTTGATTATGATTTAAATCATCTGTGCGATGTAGATAATCATTCATAAAGCTTACAAGGACCCGCAGAACTTAGATAATTTCGACAACAAGGTATGCAAGGCTCTTCCTTTCTTTTGGCATAATTCTACGTGTGAAGCATAACCATTGTGTTGCTACATGAATTACTCTACTCTTAGTAGTTAAGGATGATCAAGTCATTGACTCATGTGTTGAAAGAATGTCCAAGTATGTTTCTAAGACCTTAATGAGGCACACTGAAAAAGATGTTGATGTTCCCAATATTAACCAAAGGTGTAAAGGATATTGTGTCACTCCAGATGTTTTATTATTATTCATGCATTTCATTTGTATTGCATTCATATGTTATCCTGGACGACTTGTGCTATGCACATTACTATATGGTAAATATTATATACATATATGTATAGGAATTGGGGAAAGGGAAAAAGGTGTTATATATGCACACCACCTGCAGCTGGTACAGACTATCACAAAAGAGCCCTAAGAGGCCAATATGATGTGATGATGTGATGCCTGTGTGGCTTATTAGGACGGGTTGCACGATCCGCAACACTAACATATATTGGGATGGGTTGCACGATCCGTAACACTAACATATATATATATATATATATACCGCATTTGCATCATGCATACTTTCATTTACTAATATATGGTATGATGCCCACAGAGACTGTCATGATAAAGAAGATGCCCGAAGAGGCTGATGTATATATATACTGCATTGTGCATAGCATTTAGGCATGCGTATTAGAGCCCTCGGAGGCATTTACTGATGTTCAGTTGTTTCTGTTTCAGATTATGATATATATCTGCTATGTTATTTCTTATGCCTGACATACTCAGTACATCAGTCGTACTGACGTCCCTTTTGTCGGGGGACGCTACATTCTATGACCACATGTTCATAATGAGAGAGTGACGGTTCGCACTAGTAGATTGCTGGTTCAGCTGGTATTTGGAGCACTCTATTCGTTCCGGAGTTGCGGTCTGGTCATGGTATATTTTACTCTTTAGAGGCTTGTAGATAGGTGTCTTGTGGTTAGTTGTCATGTATGACCTTGTCAGCCTTGGTATATAAATGTGTAAGTTGGGGCTTTTGGGTTGGAACTTTATATATCTATCACGGCTCAGTCCTTGTTTAAATATGATTAAGGGTGGAGTGTATCTGTGGTGCCCGGTGGGTAGGGTCCGGGTGCCCGTGGCGGCCCTCTGGTTTGGGTCGTGACGGTATTTAAAATATGTTACATATTTTTTTATGTAGGAAAATGTCTTTACTAGATGATGATGATTATCTAAATCATATAGAAACATTATCGAGTGCTAGCGATGATATACCGAAAGCAGAGGTATCCGATGATGATGAAGTAAATATGTCAGATAATGAGGTTGATATTCATTCTCATAGGCAGGGACGATAATTAGTAGAAATGATGCAAAGTCGGCCACACCAGCAAGAACCGATGGCAGGAAGTCCAATTCACCAGTACGAACCGATGATAGAAAGCCCAATTCAGTGGCATTATGACGTGATTCCATATCTTGATAATCTTTAAGGTCGTGTTGATGCCTTTTTATTCACCAGAGAAGATGATCTAATTCACCAAAAATTATGGAAAGAACCGGTCGATCTTGTAAATGATAAAGTTCACCTTTCAAAAGGCATGATGTTCCAATCCAAAAAGGCATTGCAAAGGGTTGTCAAAATTTATAGCTTCAAGAAAATGAAGGAGTTTAGAGTTGATGATTCAACTTAAATTATGTGGAGACCGGTTTGCAGACGACATCATCAAAGTTGTCAATGGATGTTTCGGGGTATTGTTACTCATGATAGTATGTGGACTATCACAAAATTGCACCCACGTCACACTTGTGATATGGAAGAAAATCGAACAAATCATTTTAATTTAGATACAAATATGATTGCTCAAGTGTTACTTGTTGACATTGCAGAAGCCTCAAGGTACCCTATTCGACCAAGTTCATTATAATTTTGACATCAATTAAATTATTATTACTAAATGTTGTTTGTTTAAATTTGTCCAGGTTTCCCATCAAGGATTGCATTAGAAACATTGAGAGATTATATCGTAAAATGAATAAGTAAGAGAAATGGATATCTCAGGCATAAGCGCACTTTTGAGGTGATTTATGGTACCTGGGAGGGCTCTTTCCAGCAGTTGCCAAGGTATATGGTAGCTCTACAAAAATTCAATCCTGGTACTGTTGTAGAGTGGAAGCTCGACACCCAACCTGGTGTCGCCGGTAATATTTTCAATTTTGTGTTTTGGACATTCAAATCATGCATTGATGGTTTTGCTCAGTACTGACCAATCATATCCATAGATGGCACGCATGTGTACGGATATACGACATCAAGCTACTGCTTGTAGTAAGAATGGATGCCAATGGGTCGATATTCTCTATTTATTTTGTCATTGCTGCTAACAAGAGAAATGAGACATGGGGGATGTTTTTGACACATTTGAGGCGATATGTTATTAATGATCGTATGGGCATATGTGTGCTATCTGACCCATTGAAGCTTTTCACCTTAATTTATAGCTCCTTCGAATTTTGAGGAGAGTGTGTCACCCTCAATTATGTGTCCAGCAACTTTTAAATCAACATTGATACAAATTGGTTGATTTTCAAAGAGACGAAGAACATCATACCATTTTTTCATCAGATAAATCGATATAGCTTCCTAATATCTCTTTTTCAAAATATGATTCAATAGTGTTTATATATGTTTATATCCTACCATGAGGCCTTCTTGAGCTACCTTCGCTTTTTATCTATTTTTTAACCAACTATTGAATGCATGTTTTTAGGCATTTTAAAATGTGAGTTTTTTTAACTGAATGAGTTATATAAAATTTCTTAACCAAATGAGTTATATAAAAGTTCTGTTATATAAGTGTGTCATATTTTGCGCATGTAAAAGTTGTGCAATATAAGTGTGTCATATAAAGCAGTCAAAACGAGCATAGTGTTGCCAAATCAAGGATGTCATTCTGAAAACTCATATTTTGCGTATGTAAAAGTTGCGCAATATAAGTGTGTCTTATAAAGCGGTCAAAAGTGAGCATAGTATTATCAAATCAAGGATGTCATTCCGAAAACTCATATTTTGCGCATGTAAAAGTTGTGCAATATAAGTGTGTCATATAAAGCGGTCAAAAACGAGCATAGTGTTGTCAAATCAACGATGTCATTTCGAAAACTCATATTTTGCGCATGTAAAAGTTACGCAATATAATTGTGTCATATAAAGCGGTCAAAAGTGAGCATAGTGTTGTCAAATCAAGAAGTAGTAAATAACATGAATGACGAAAAACTAGCATTCATATTAAAATAAGTTATTATGTCATTTTGGAACCAATTTTCTGATATTGGTTCTATTACATGTTTTATCCCAGCAAACATATTCGAAGCAATGGGTAGGACATAAGAACTAGATGAAGATGATTTTAAATATTCAAATAACCCGAACCACAGATACAATAGAGAATACAATAATACAATGAGAGCTGAATGGAATTAGTGTGTTAGGGAGGCTAAAATGCTAGAATAAAATTTGAGGGCACTCGGACTCAAACGTCCAAAAAGTCGTTCTACGTCAATGCCTCGTGGTACACCACAAGAGTTCAATTGTGCTCTAAACCATTTTCGCGAAGAGAACAATCAGATGAAAATACGTTGCCTCAGGGTAGAATATGGTCAACATGGTTACGTCAGATTCATATCCAAGTGGAATTCGGACTGTGAGATGTCCGATGAAGATGCATCCTCGTGATCCTATTAATATGTTTTATAATAAAGTAGGTAGGTATGGTCATAATGACGACCCCAAGGGTACTTGCGGGTTTGCAACTATATAAGTAGTCTTTCATTTGTTATTAAACTACAACATATTCAATGTCGAGTAGTAGAAATGTAGATTGGTTGGTATTCTTTCCAAATGATTCGAATAGCAGTGGTGATGATAACTCAAATCATAGCAGCTATTCCGGTGATTCAAGTTTTCTTGATAACAATGAATTCAAGATAGACGATTTGAAATCCCACCTTTTTATAGAGCGTAATGATGATTTTTGCAATGTGAAATATTCAGATCCATGAGAATATTATTACGGGTTACGCCGAGAATGAGTATATCGGCATGCCGAATCAGAACGTCTTGTTCGTGACTTGAAAAATCTCAATGTTCAAATCCCAACAAAGTTCTCAACGACCATGCCTCGAACTGATCCACACTCTTGCGAGGTTGTCGTATGGAGGATTAGAAAAGAAAACAACATAATGCTAGCAAGACGATGTAGATTTTACATGCTAAAGTTGGCCGAAGAACAAGCATCATCAACGGGTAGAAAACTAACATCTACATAAAGAAGATATGTCTTAAGAAACCCAAAAAATTGTTATGAGGACGATATTGATGACTTCTATTCTGATGATGATTAGGGGTTATTTTGGTTCACTTGCTTAGTTTTTGGGTCATAAAGTTCCGGACTCATGATTTAATTTTTATTTTTAATTTATGATGAAGTCATCAATTTGAAGAAAATTACTATGTTTTAATTTTCTTTGATTGTTATAGTCTATTATTAATTTATATAAGCTTCTTAGAGTTAATAATACATAAAAAGTTCAACAATTCACAATTTTAAAGAAAACACAAATAAATTAGTACATAAAAGGTGTCGATTACATAATACATTAAAAACATAGAAAATACATAATACATGAAAACGTGCAACTAGTAAAAATAAAATACATAAAAATAACAAACTAACCGAAAATACATAATAACAAAATACATAGAAATAACAAACTTAATAAACAAAATACATAGAAATAATAAACAACAACAAGATAACACAAATAATCTTCCAAAATCTCAATTTTTCTTTCAAAGCATTTTTCTCGTGTTGAGTGTCTCTAAGGTAATCATTGAAAAAACTTTGTTTTTCTTCGGTTTTTTTTAGCAAGCCCTCCAGAAGTTCAATTTTTTCTTGAGCTTCCATAAGTCTAAACTGCAAGTCAAACTTCACGGTGTCTCTAGTGATACGTGTAGTCGCGGTATCTCTATCAACATGAGACTTTTTAAATTTCACCGCTACCGTTTTATCCACGGATGTCATCTTCCCATCGAAAATGTTTGCAACCATTCATATCCTATAAACATTACAAGAAAATCAGTTTTTGAAAGTAAAATATGTAGATAATGTGAAAAAACTCTAAACCCTAAAAACTTGAAAAACACTTACTTCGGGCACTTTACAATGCTAAAAAATGACAATCCGAATTATCTTGGGTCCTTGATGTTCTTAACTTACAATAATAACCACATTCACAAACATCGGATTATATAGCAAAATTTGACGTTTCGGAGTTTTGAGACATGATTTTCGGGGGGCTAAAGTATTGTAAAAGAGTGAAAATAGAGAAGGTGAAAAGTGACTTGAATATGACCAAGTCTTTAGGATTTATATTAACCCTTATTGCGCAATAAATTCCTGTGCAATAGGACTTAATGGTGACGTTACTGTTAAGTCCTATTGCGCAACAATTTTCTACGCAAAAGATAATATTATAACTTTTTTTAGTGGGTATTTATATTCAAAATCCCACAAAATGAGTTACTTAAGTTGCGGACTCCAGATTCTTTCTTATTTAATACAATTTTTTTAATCATAACACTAGAACATGTATTATGTAACAAAGGGAAGTGGATTACCCAGTATATCAAATTCTTCTACTTAAGTAAATTCCATTTAGCCAACTCCAACACATCTTCACCCGATTTAAGAGCAGTTTGTTTCCTTATTTAAGATTAAAATTTCTGAATCTAAATACACATTTAAATAATAACATATTATATTTAGATTCAAATATTAAATAATTAAAATCATTTGTTTTCTCAACATACTAACATTTATAACTTATGTTTATTAAAAATTAATAAATATAAAATTCAAAGAAAATAATTTAAATATTATATGTATTTCCCTATATCGCACACGCAAGTACGTGCGATCAAAGTAATAAAGAGTAAGTAAAGTATGAAGACTTATAATTAACTATCACTAATTTAAGCTAATTCTAATTTATGTAACCAAGAAACAGGTTTAGGGTGATTATGAGATTAAGTTTAACCGCTAAAATTTGTGTTTAACAAAAAGAACAATTATTAACACACTTAGCACGAGGGTGTTTTATTCAATGAGAAGTAATATTCCAGGGCTATAGTTTCTTCTAGCAATCCTTATAATTCTTCAATTAATTTGAGGAATTAATCAATGGACTTCCCCTAGCTATGTTTTTGCTGCAATTTGTGGGAAGTCGCTTTTTTGTTTTAACTAACAGAAGGTTGAATCTTGCAAAATGTGGTATAAAATTGACGGATGATTTTTGTTGACTATAATTATGCGAGGATGTAGTTGAATTTTAAAGTATAGTTTAAGGGATATTTTTTTCCCAAAGACCCAAAATAAGCGGATATGTTGGCTATTTAATGCAGGGATATCATTACAAATTTTATTAACATACTTATTAAATAGTGGCTTAGCTCTGAATACTTTTTAAACAGTGGCTTAACTTTAAATAGCAGAGATAAATATGGTTATCTCTGCACTTGACCCATTTTTTAGTTTTACTCGTTAAGGTTGGGAGGAGTTGGGTCATTCGCACAAATGATCCTATTTCGGGTGGTCTTTAATTTTTACCGTATATTTTGGCATGGTATAACTTTAAATTTTACTCGACAAAGTTTTAAATTTAGATCGACATATAGAGATGGCAATGGATCCTGGACCCGGTGGATCCAGATCCGTTTTATAGGATATGAATCTTCAAAATTTGGACCCGACGAATCCGGATCGGACCCGGATCCATTTATGAGGGATCGGATCTGGATCTTGTATTTGAGATCCGTATGCGGTCCAGATCCGACCCGTTGATCCATTTTTTATTAAATATATTCATAACCTAAAATGTAATTTATAAGTATTTTCTTAAAATTGCTAAGCATATCCTTGCAAGTTTAATTCTCAAAACAAGTTTAACTTATCCCCGCGTTAACTCAAAAACCCAAAAATAAAGAGGTAACTTCGATAATAAAATTAATGTTATATTAGTGAATGACTAACATCTCCATAGACAAGTAGTTAAAATTATATTCACTTCATTTGTGAAGATTCCGAGCACATGCAAGTTCTGTATTGTGGAAATACTAGTCAGCATTTTCCACAACTATTGTCATTGTCCAACATTTTTAATTAATAGCTCACAATCAAAACGAGACAACAAATAAAATATCTCATATGAACATTTCAAAATTGAAACACAGTAAATTGTTAGCTAAGTAAAAATCGTTTGTCATTAAAAAAAATTCTTAGCAAGGTTACATTCTTAGCAAGACACATTTTTTTACATGTGGATCCAGATCCGATCCGTGGACCCGGTGGATTCGATGGATCCGGATTTGAATATGATTTTTATGGACCCGATGAATCCGGATCTGGATTCAGGTATGAAAAACGGATCTGGATTTGAATGTAGTAGGATCCGATCCATTGTCATCCCTATCGACATATGTGTCATAACATTCACATAAATTATATAAAAAAAGTAAAAATTTTAACAACTCAATATAATTTAAAAAATAGTACACAACTTATGGTGCATAACTTAATTTTTATAGAATTTGCCAAAATTTAATTTTTCAAAGATATTACAAAATTTATGCCATATCTAAATAATTTTCATTAATAATGAACAATAACCTCAACCCGATGACGACCCAAGCGCAGCAGATGAACACGTGCTCCAAATTCCACGGCCTTGGGGAAGTATTGGATCGCATTTTCTTTGAGCGATATGCATAATATTGGAGCATAATCTCCATCAAACTCGTCTCTCTCTCTTTGGTGTGAAATTCTTGTTTAAAAGGAATGAAAGAACAATCTTGGAGATGGGTTTTGGGTTTGGTTTACATATTAACTGTTGCCTCTATATGGATTGCTGCTAGTTTTGTTGTTCAGTCTGTTGTTGATGCGGGTGTTTCACCTTTTCTTGTCACATACCTTTGCAATTCTTTATTCATAGTTTATATTCCCCTTATTGAAATTGTGCGCTTTCTTCAAGATAAATATGGGACTTTGTTGTTTTGGCAAAAAAAGAAAAAAGATAGCACTTTTCAAGAATCTGGTGAATCTGAGGAGGCTATACTTCTTGATGATAAAGCTGATGGTGATGGTGGGGTTGCAGAGACAAGTGAATTGGTTGTTGCTGATGGGGCAACTGTATCGAAGGAACAAATTAGTGTTGATATGGGTTTGGATGCGAAAGGGCGTTGGACGCGCTCCAGAGTAGCGAAAGTTAGCTTGTTAATATGCCCTTTTTGGTTTCTAGCACAGCTTACATTTAATCTATCACTCAAATATACAACTGTTACGGTAAGCCTACTATCCTATTTTAACTGTTGCTTTAGCTTTTTTCACGTCCATCATACTAGGTGCAACTTACAAAGTTTGATATTTGCTCTTTAATATTGTGCATACTTGTTATGTTAAGGGTATAAAGGGCAGCCCAGTGCACAAAGTATCCCGCTTTAGCAGAGTAGGGGGAAAGGCCGCAACCCAAAGGGTGATGTAGACAACCTAACCTAATGGAAGCATTAGTGGCTGCTTTAATGTTAAGGGTATATTTGAAAATAATTGTCAATTTTAGTCTTGAATTCCTAAAGTGACAATTATTTTGGGACAAACCTTTTGAGCTAAAATGACAGTTAAAAAATGGACGTAGGGAGTTGTTTTGAAGTTTTTTTAAGTGTATATACCTATATCATGATCATACCAGTTATCACATTTAGTGGGTGGAATGTCCATGTCCAACCTTTGTTGACCGGTGTCTTGTATGTGTAATGTGGTTATGATTTTGCTTTTCTTTACAGTCGAACACCATCTTAAGCAGTTCCTCCAGCCTGTTTACTTTTCTGGTATCTCTTGTATTCTTGGGAGAAGTTTTCACTTGGGTGAAGCTGTTCAGTGTTGTACTTTGTATGGGAGGAACGATCATTGTGAGCTTGGGTGACTCAAAATCAGGATCCAACAAAGTTGCTTCAAACCCTGTTCTTGGAGACATTCTTTCTCTCGTCTCAGCTGCTTTGTATGCTGTATATATAACCCTCATTCGTAAAAAGTTACCTGATGATGAAGGCAAAAGTGGTCATGCCAGTATGGCACAGTTTCTTGGATTTTTGGGTTTATTCAACATGTTGATATTCTTACCCATTCCTCTTGTACTCAACTTTGCTAACCTTGAGCCATTTAACACGCTCACCTGGAAGCAACTTGGCCTAATTGTTGGTAAAGGTACGGGTCTATATTCTGCTTCTTCCCTTGCATATTTAAGTATTTCTCAATTTGTTGTGTCTCTGTGCGTGAATGAGTGAAAATGGGGACCCATGACATATTATAGTTCATTCCTTTTTTCTTCTACGTGCACTTCTAATTGTTGTTTCTTCAGTGCTTTATTGAATCAAATTGCTTGGTATGTGGCATAAAATTTTTAATTTGAATCTCGTGGAGATACCCTTTTAAGCAAGTGCTTGCATTTTGTTCCTGTCGTATGAAACACGTTATGATCTCTAGCTCTTGGCAGAGGTTGTAGTTTAATTGTGTCTACAACATATAATAGACAATGGTGGGAAAACTACATGACCATAGGATAATTTGGCTTTTAACAAGTTTTCTAAAATGTTGAACAACGACTTGAAGAAATGGAACCATGAGGTGCTTGGATGCATGGAAACAAATATTACAATCCTATTAATGAACTTAAAAGCACTGTAAGAGGAGGAAAAAGAAGGCGTAAATGATGATGAGGAAATCCAGAAAGGGACTATCAAAGGAGATTGAGGCAAGCATTAGTGGACCCAGATATTATTTGGAGATAAAAGTCACACTTAAATTGGTTTGGAGGTTATAATAAGTCTAAATCTTCTATTGTGTCCTAGTTCATGCAAAAGAAATAATTTCATTGAGCGTCAATCAAATGTTATACGTGAAGGGGGGAATGGGAGTTGCTTATGGGCTGAATCACATTCTAGACAATTAATGAGGAGGAGAAAGAGGAATGGAGTAACCATTCAGAAGAAGAGATCCTCTAAGCTTTATGAAATTTGTTTGGGAGACAAAGCGTTACACCTGCATGATTTCCCTTTTTCATTCTTTCACCATTAGGTGTTAAAGGAGGCTGTGGAACCTATGAATCATTTCTACCAAAGTGGTTGTTTGAACAGCTGTTATTTCTCTTTCATAATCCTGATTCCTGAGAAAAGTGGTGCTTTGTACATTAAGGATTCTTGGCCGATCAGCTTGGTGGCAGTGTATAAGATCATCGTGAAGACATTTCCTTGAGATTGAGACGCTTCTTAGATAAGCTCATGTCTACCTCATGGAATGCTTTAGGGAGTAGACAAATCCTAGGTGCAAGTCTTTTTGCTAATGAGATAATAGATTGGAGATTGCAGAGTGGAGAATAGAGAATGTTGTTTAAATTGGACACAGAAAAAGTGGATAATTATGTGAATTGAAACTTCTTGCTATATCTTGAGATAAATGGAGGCAATGGATCCAACATTCATATCAACTGTTAAATTCTCTGTCATGATTAGTAGACTTTTCTTGCTCCTTTTTTGTTTTGTTACGGAAGCACTAAATATACTTCTATCTTACTGCTCGGCACTTGTAAGTAATGAAAGATTGTGTTTTACTAATCAAAAAACATTAAGCAAACTTTCATAACATGTGAATATTGAAGGTTTCTTTAATGGCTTTTGGGTAGATTGTCTCTGTCTCACTTTCTTGTTTGCGAATGACACTCTTTTTATTCCGGTCCACGGAATAATGGTTTGACATCTATTTACAATTTTAGTGTTGTTTGAAGTAGCATTGGAGAATCAAAGTTGTGATTCCACTAGGTACGACTCAAAGTGTGTAAGACCTAGGTGCAAGGTAACTTTGTTACCTATTAAATATTCAACGCCTCCTTTTGGAGGCAAGTTGAGAAACCTCTTTATGATGACTGGAAAATGTTGTATGATCACGGGTATGGATCTAGAGGTCGAATTCACCAGTTTTTTAAATTCTAGGATTCAATGAATGACAGTGATACAACTAGGTATATAGGTATTCGGATGCAGATAATAAATGTGTAAATATAGAATATTTAATAATTAGTTATCTAGAAGGGCATAAAAGTAGTAATTTTTAGTAAAAGTCCATTTTTATTTAATTAACCAAGTTTTACTGAATAAACTCTATCTTTAACACTGGTTAAATAGTCCAAAACTTGCCCAACTTATTTTTTTCTTCTAGGTATTGTTTATAAAACTAACATTATTTGTCATCCAAACTTGTTTGTGTCCCGTCAAGATACAACACATTTGTTCAGCCACTTCTGAAAACCCCAGCCTGAAACTATTGAAGAAACCTTAGCTTAATTACTTCTTCCCGCAACTAGCGAAGAAACCTTAGCTTAGTTTCTCGCACCTGCAACTTGCCAAGAAACCATAGCACAATTGCTCCTCTCTATTCGAGTTATGGTGGTTTCAAACCTCTCTGTCAACTTCTAGACCTCTTCATCTTAGTTTTAGTCTATTTCTATTTGACAGAAGAAGTAGAAGGGAACGTTTAGACATCTATTTCTGAATGACAAAAGAAGAAGTTCTCCGTCTGTCCATTTTATGACAGTCTTTCCTTTCTAGTTTGTTCCTAAAAAAATGACACATTTATATATGGGATAAGGGTCAAATCTACCCCTCATATTAGAGGGGCAAATTTGCCCCTTTTCCCTTTGTATATATGGAAATAATTTAACTTTAACTTCCCATTTTACTCTTGATAACATGCTTTTATAGCCACACAAATTATCATAGCATGTTTAAGATCACAAGCAAAAGTCGTTCTTTCTTAAAATCCATGCTAAATCAAACTGGTTCACATAATTGGAACGGGGGAGCAGTAGTTTTTGTTCCTGGAAACTATCAGAAAGTTGATAATACCTAGTGTTTAGTGAACGCCAGATGAGACAGTTTACTTATTCAGGAGTCTGGTGTGATATGAGGCGATTCTGAGTTTCAGACAGGGGACTGGCATATTTTCATGTTGGGTCAATTTGGGCACAACCCAAGTCAGTCCATATAAAAATTGGGCTGATTAGGACTAAATAAATAGCCCAAATTGACCCATAAAGAAACTCGTCGGAATATTTAGTTCTTTTTGTTTGATATAACCATTAATAATGGAAGAAAGTGTTACTTTAGTTTTATTTGGTAACTAAATAAAGTCTATTAAAACAAACAAAAACTTAAAACTTCGAGTTGGGTGGCTGGGTTATGACCAATTATTTACCCTATCATGACCTAACCCATCTTAGCCCGAGTAACATTTCGACGATTTAATGATCCAGACATTTATTGATTCAGCCCATCTTGATGATCCCAAGTTCAACCCAACCAGTCCATTGACACCGTCAAGTCACTATACGGAAGTCCAAGATAATCTTAGTTGGAGAGGTACATAATACTCATGAGTTAGCTATGATCTATGTTTGTAAATGAAAAAACTACACACAAGTACTTGGTCTGCCACTTGAGGAAGTTCTTGGGGACTGCAAAGACAGTGAACTCTGACAACTGATGATATAGAGAAGTTTTCTGGAAGACCAAGCAAGTTATAATAGGTATTTTGAAGTGTTTGAGGTGTATTTAAAGTCCAAACAACTTTTTTTTAGAAGTAGAACCAAACAGATTGATTTACCCACAAGGGTGCCTCAGTTGGTTGAGCATGATATTTCCACAGTGGAGGTCTCAGGTTCGAAACTCCCTGCCTATGACAGTAGGGGATTTGCCTTCTGGGTCGAGCTCGTCGCACGAGGCTTGCCTAGTACGGGTTATCTCTCATGTGTGGTTTGCGGGCTATTGCACAGGAGCGGGGTTTATCCTGTGTGCACCCGAAGGGTAGTGACTGCGGGTTCCTTTGTCATTAAAAAAAGAACCAAATAGACACATTGAACAAAATTTGCATGGTCGAACACCCAAATATGCCTAAGAAGGTTACTCTTTTACAGTGTTAAATGAGAGATATTATTCTAACTGCGGATAATTTGAGGAAAGAGAGACATATTTTAGTATGCTGTTATAGTTTGTGCTGAAGACATGAAAAAGATATGGACCATCTTTGCAACATTGCATCTTTACCTTCGTTATTCGGGCCAAAGTTTAGTCCCCATACAATACAGCTTAGACGTTACCTAGAATGGTGATGGATGTTGTGGCAAGCTAGGAGAGGTGTAAAGTGTAAAGAAACAATAGAAAAGATATCTTAGGAGGCAAGGATTGTTCAAGCAGGAGCTTATGTAGCATAGAAGGTGGGGTTCAATTGAACCCCCCTACCTTTCGATGCGGAGTATGTATTTATGTATAAAAAAAATATTAAATTGCTATAAATAGTAGACATGAACCCATAACTTTTAAAATACAATTGGTTCAACCAAGAATTCTGAAAAGTTGAACCCATAAAGTTTAAATCCTGGATCTGCCTCTGTGTTCAAGGCCGTATAAAGAGACTACACATAACCTCAACTAATGTAGGACTTTAACACCCTATGTATGTACGCCCAAATTTGGATATCTGGAGCGCGAATAACATGTATTAGGGGCTCAGCATTGGGTAATATAGCATCAGGGATATGTCTGATTTTGATAGTACATAAAGAAAAATAAACCTTGAACCCCAACAACTAACTTTAGAAGTAAAGATTTTTCAGATCATATAAAGAGACAACAATCCTTACCCTCAACCAATGGGACTTTAGATAAAGCATGAAAGCTAGAGAGACAATGTAATGGAAGATAGCTCTGTTGTGACTGCTTTGGACGAGTTGGTGGGAGAACTATATTAGATATATCTCGAGACTAGAAGAGCCAATCCATGAAGTCAAAGGCGATATCTTTTTGCAATTTTTTTTGTGTATGGAAAATATTCCGTCTTGTATAGATAGTTGGATGGATTTTTTGAGAGTTTAATGTAAAATCTGCATGTTTAGATAATACTGTTTTTGGTGTGAGATCGAATGAAAATGATGTTGACTTATAAAGAAGATTTAGCTTCTTTTAAATAAAAGGGAGAAGATTAGAGGATACACATTGACGACCACTTAAACTTTGACTCTATTTTTCATTTTTACACTTGTTTTTCATCATCTTAAACTTGGCCATTCCATTTCCGGCCAGTTCTTCTTCTTCTTCTTCTTTCTTTCAAACCCTATAATGTTGTTTCTGCTTCTTCTTTCTTTCAAAACCTATTATGCTGTTTCCTTCTTTCTTTCAAAACATATAATGCTATTTCTGATTCTTCTTTCTTATTCAAACACCATAAATAGCCATACTTTCAAAGCTATACCAGACTCAAATGCCATTTTTTAAAACTCTTACCAGATTTTTCTTCTTCCTCTTCTTCTGTATTTATTCAAACCCATACCAGATTTTCTTCTTCGTCTTTCTTACTTATTATTCAAACACCAGCTTCTTAAAACTTATACTAGATTCAAACACCATAGATAGCCATTTTTATAAAGAAGAAGAATTTAGTCTTTTGCAGTAAGAAAGAATCTTTGACAGTATATGTCCCAAACTAAGCTGCTGGAAGGTAAAAAGGAAACAAAAACGGAAATAGTTTCTTCTTTTTTACTCAACATTGCCGAGTTGTGAAAATGTTCTAGATTCTACATTTTTCATACAAGTCAGTTAGAAAGAGTCTCTGACGCTATATGTCCCTGGCTAAGCTGCTGGAAGGAAAAACAGTAACAAAAATGTGCCTCTTTTTTACTGTACACAACTTCTTTTAATTATACTCTATTTCATGATTTTTCGTGATTTTTCATTTTTTTATTTTATCTGCATCTGATAATTGAGATCAGGAACTAGGAAGCATAGATTTTAAGCTTTAGTCATATGATGATGAGTCTTTCCTGTATATCTTTTAGCTGTTCATCAGTCATCAAGTGCGCAGGAATTTTGTTTGGTTTTGCGCTGGAGTTTATGCTCCAAATAACAGAGTGGAAAGGGAGGAACTGTGGTGGGAGTTAGCAGGTTCTAAGGGACTTGGTGAAGGGGCCTGGGTGGTTTGTGGTGACTTTAACATCACCAGGTTTTCTTCTGAGAAAAAATCTGGTAGGGGCTACTCCAGGGCTATGAGAGAATTTTCAGAAACAATTGAAGATTTAGAATTGGTGGACCCCCTTATTTGGAGGGCAGAATACATGGGACAGGGGCTCAAATCACAATTGCTCTACTAGAATTGACAGGTTCCATTTTTCTACAGAGTGGGATGGGGCATTTGCAAACATTAAGTAGTCAGCGCTTCCTAAACTCACCTCCGACCACTGGCCTATCCAGCTGAAATGTGGAGAACGGATTTTTTGTAAATAAGTTATTTTAAATTTGAGAATTGGTGGATGAAGGTAGATGGTTTCAAAGAAAGAGTGGGGGCTTGGTGGAACTCTTTTGATATTTCTGGAAGGCCTGATTATGTCCTAGCAGGAAAACTAAAAATGGTAAAAGGAAAGCTTAAGGAATGAATTTGATGAATGGGAGAAGCCTGAAAGAGAGGAAGTCATTGATGTCAAAAATTAGTAACCTGGATTTGTTGCAGGAACAGAGGCCATTACAGGATGAGGAGCTACTGGAAAAAGCCTCTTTAATCATGGAATTTCAGGAAGTTGTAAAGTATGAAGAAATAGTTTGGAAACAGAGATCAAGAGTAGCTTGGCTGAAGCAAGGAGACAAAAACACCAAGTACTTCCAGAAAGTAGCAAATGCACATAGGAGATTCAATCATATTGATAAGCTAGAAGTTGATGGGGATCTGATTACTGATACAGAGGGGATTAAAAATGAAATAGTCTCTTTCTATCAGGGATTATATTCAGAGACTGAAGTATGGCGACCTTCTTTTAATTTTCACGGTGAATAGAGAATAACCAGAGAGGAAAAGGATGCTCTACAGGCTGATTTTGATGAACAAGAGGTGCTGGAGAGTTCGAAGTTATGTGCAGGTGACAAGGCTCCTGGTCCTGATGGTTTCTCTATGGGTTTCTTCCACAAGTGCTGGGATATAGTGAAAGATGATAATGAGAACTATCCGGAATTTCCATAAAAATGAGTACTTTGAAACAAGCTTTAGTGCTTCGTATATTGCCCTCATTCCAAAGAAGTCGGGGGCAAAAGAACTTAGAGATTTTAGGCCTATAAGCTTAATTGGAAGCATTTACAAGACTATTTCAAAATTGCTCACTGAGAGACTGAAGAAGGTTGCTGGAAAACTGGTGGATGGTCATCAGATGGCTTTCTTAAGAGGGAGGCTGATCATGGATGCTTCTTTGATTGCTACTGAGTGTGTGGATACTAGACTTAATGTTACCATTCCTGGTATTCTTTGCAAATTGGATATAGAAAAGGCTTATGATCACGTCAACTGGGGTTTCTTGCTTAAAGTGTTGGAATTGGAAGAAAATGGATTAACTGGATTGCTTTTTGCATCAAGACAGTTAAATTCTCTGTGTTGGTGAATGGTTCACCAGAAGGCTTCTTTTCTTCAAGAAGGGGACTAAGACAAGGTGGCCCTTTATCACCCTTTCTTTTCCTCTTTGCTATGGAAGGTCTAAACCAGATGATGAATTGTGCTAAGGTGAATGGCTGGATAGGTGGTTTTAAAGCAGCAAATAAGGAGGACAATAATTTGAAAGTCTCTCATTTGCTATATGCTGATGATTCCGTGGTATTTTGTGATGCTAAGGTGGAACAAGTCAGATATATCAGACTTATCCTGATTTTGGTAGAGGCAGTTTTTGGACTTCATGTCAATTGGAGGAAAAGTTCTATATTTCCAGTTGGGGGGTTGACAATGTTCGGTCACTCGCAGCAGTTATGGGAACTGATGTGAGATGGGGAACCTACCTATATATTTGGGTCTCTCTTTGGGCTCTAAGTACAACAACAACAATATACTCAGTGAAATCCACAACATGGGGTCTGGGGAGGGTAGAGTGTATGCAGACCTTACATCTAACTTGGTAGGTAGAGCGGCTGTTTTCGAGAGACCCTCGGCTCAAGACAGAGCATAAGCACAAGAAAAGCAAGAGCAAGATAAACGGACAGATCCAGTCAGTATGAAAATGCTAATATCAAAAGCGAATAAGCCATGATAGCGCATTCTGAAAAAGTAAGCAGTAACTAGCGCAGGTAAATAAGCTACACAAAGCACACTAGAGAACACATAGTAGCAGAAATCAAACTACAGGGGACTATAAAGTCATACCGCGTCTATTAGTATGATAGGCTAAGCATACCTACAGTAGTAACACTACAACTACCAGTTTGCAAGTGAGAGTAGGACTACGCTCGAGTACCTACTACCCTTCTACCCTAATCTGTGTCCTCTACAACCCTTTATCTAAAGTCATGTCCTCAGTAAGTTGCACCTGCACCATATCCCGTCTAATCACCTCTCCCCAATACTTCTTCGGCCTCCCTCTACCCTTCCTGAACCCGTCCATAGCCAACCTCTCACACCTTCGCACTGGGGCATTTGTGTCTCTCCTCTGCACATGCCCAAACCATCTCAACCTCGCTTCCCACATTTTATCCTCCACCGAGGCCACTCCCACTTTGTCTCGAATATCATCATTTCTAATGATATCCCTCCTTGTATGCCCACACATCCATCTCAGCATCTTCACCTCCGCAACTTTCATCTTTTGGATGTGCGAAGTCTTGATTGGCCAACACTCTACCTCATGCAACATAGTCGGTTTAACCACCGCCCTGTAGAACTTGCCTTTAAGTTTTGGTGGCACCTTTTTATCGCACAAGACTCCAAATGTGAGCCTCCATTTCATCCACCCTGCCCCAATACGGTGTGTGACATTGTCGTCAATTTCTCCATCCCCTTGGATAATAGACCCGAGGTACTTGAAGCTTTCTTTTTTTGGAATGAACTGGGTACCAAGCCTCACCTCCACGCCCGTCTCAAGGTCGCTCCCATTACTGAACTTGCACTCCAAGTATTCTGTCTTGATCCTACTCATCCTGAACCCTTTAGACTCCAGAGTTTGTCTCCAAACCTCTAGCTTAGCGTTCACTCCACTGCGAGTCTCATCAATCAGGACTATGTCATCTACGAATAACATACACCATGACACCTCCCCTGCGCGTAAGTCCATCCACCACCAAGGCAAATAAGAATGGGCTAAGAGCTGATCCTTGGTGCAACCCCATCATCACTGGAAAGTGCTCCGAGTCTCCTCCTACTGTCCGTACCCTAAGTACAAGGTCATGGAAATATGGAATTGGAGTGATTGAAAGATGTGAGAAGAGATTGGCTACCTGGACAAGCCAGTACTTATCTTTAGGTGGCAGAATGGTTTTGGTTAATAGTGTGATGGATGCCTTACCAACTTATGTGATGTTCCTGTTCCCTTTACCTGGCAAAGTAAGGGACAAAATTGATGCTTTAAGGAGAAATTTCATTTGGCAAGGAAACAAGGACAAACAAGCTATGCACTTGGTCAAGTGAAAGTATTTAATGACCAAAAAATCAAAAGGAGGCCGGGGAATTAGGGGCTTAAATGCCCAAAATACAAGTCTTCTGTTGAGATGGTTATGGAGGTATAATATGGAAGAAAACAGTTTATGGAAAAGGTAATTTCTGACAAATATGGTCAGGATGGAATGTGGTGCACAGTTTCTTAATAGCCCCTATGGAGTAGGGGTGTGGAGATCCATCAAACATTGAGACTTTTTGCTTGAGAGTTCTAGTATACAGGTGGGTAATGGGAGAAAGACTTTATTCTGGTAAGATAATTGGCTTGGACATGGGTGTTTGAAAGACCTTTTCCCTGTTTTGTTCAGTATCTCAACCAATCCAAATGCTTATTTATCCTCAGTAACGGGGATGCAAGTGTGGAACATTACCTTTAGGAGGGTTCTGAATGACTGGGAAATTGAAGGAATTGTGGAGTTTTTTTAAGACTGGAGGAATTTCAGGGTTTAACAGATGCAAAGGACAAGTTACAGTGGATTCATAACAGAGATGGAAATTTCTCAGTCAAGTTTGCCTATGTAACAATCAGCAACTGTGCTTATCAGGTTATTGACTGGCCATGGAAGTCTATTTGGAAAACAAATGCTCCTACTAAGGTTCTTTGTTTCACTTGGCTGGTGGCAAGACAGGCCGTTTTGACTCAAGAAAGGCTAAGAAGGGGTTTCCAACTATGTTCCAGATGCCTATTTTGTGAGTCTAATACACAAACATTCTCTATTGCTCTTTAACCATCCAACTGTGGAAACTCTTTCTAAATATTGTGGGGATCAAGTGGTGTGTGCCTGAGAAGTGTTGGAACAGTTTGGGAGGATCAGTTAGAAAGAAGAAATGGTGGAGATTAGTTCCTGTCTGCATATGGGGGACAGTTTGTAAAGAGAGGAACTCCAGAGTTGTTGATAACAGGGTAATCATGTGCAGGACATTAAGATGAAGTGTCTGCTTTCGTTTCACTTTTGGTAAGAGTGTTATGTAGAGGAGGTGGTTTTTTTAATAGACTTGATAGGGCAATTGTAATTTGTTTTTAGACTTTTGTTGGTTTGTGGGGATCGCTCCTCTGTAAATATGGCTTTTGCACTGCCCTAGTGCTTCTAATATCAATGTTACCAGTTTAAAAAAAAAGGACCTGTACCTTACATATTTTAGCTCTGAGTGTAGAGTTAAGACTAACGAGGCATGTTGTCCACAGTGGCATATCATTCTTGTTACATTTCATCTCATCCTCGTGAATTTCTATTTTTTTGGGGGGAAATGTGGTTTGGCATTATCATCTTTTTTATTCTCTTAATGAGATCGATCTACGTAGTACATGCACGCCTAAACTTCAAATAATCATGTAGATTTGCTGGGCCAAGGAAGATTTCTGCTTCTGAACTACTTGAAGTAGTGAAAGGTAGAATTAGACTAGGGGAAATAGACTTGTCGTCCAGTAGTGGCATCAATCTTTAGATTTCTTCATTCATCTCGTCTTCAAGATTTTATCATTCCCTTCAGATGGGGGTTGGCATGGCCAACTTGTGGTTTTTGTAGCTAACTTAAAATAACCATATTTAGGTATGTTTGATAATGTGCTGAGCGATTTACTATGGGCCAAGGCTATTCTTTTGACCTCCACAACAGTAGCAACAGCAGGACTGACCATTCAGGTCCCGCTAGCTGCAATCGTGGATACACTGACAGGAAATGCACCCCCCATCTTAGATTACATCGGAGCTGCAGCTGTCATGGTTGGTTTTGCAGGCATTAACATCCCTTCAGATTCATGTTCAGTACCAGAAGAAGCAAGCATTGAACTAGAAAATGGGAAAATTCAGTCCACTGAACAGGCTCACCCATCGCCCAGGTAGATTAGAGAGCTAGCTCTTTCGCTCCAAGGTGATGTAGTTCAGGTGTAGCTTATGTTAATTTTTCTCGAAAGTTGCAGAAGGGAACTCAATGTATTGTTTGCTTACCTACAATGTTAGGTCAGGGCGCTGCAAGGTATCGGTGTGTGCAGATGACAATTAAAACCCCAAAATTGTATGCTTAAAATGTGTAAAAGACTCGACATCGATTGAGAATTTCCTGTTAATTTTTTTGCAGCTAAAAGCTTCAAATACACTTGTTCCTCAAACTTGGATGCATGACTTCCCATATAATATAAAATTATCTAATTTATATACTTTTTAACAATTTAACCTTATCTGGAATATCTTTTTCCGTACAGTTTGTAAATAGGAGTACACAAAAAAAAATGGTGTCTCAAAAGTATAACCTCTAGAATTAGTTTTCCTTCTTAAATAATTTGAATATAATGACAAAAGGAGTTTTACCATCTTTTTTCATCATCCTTCTGTGTATTTTTATTTTCTGCCATTATGTCCGTGGTACAGTTTGGCAACATTATAACTGAGTTCAAATAAATTTCCACCAAACATCACCACAATATCATTAACCGACTTATGAACATCCCAATAACTTTTTCCTTCATGTTAGGCGTTTGGCCATATATTATAGTTGAAATTGAAAATAGATTGTGTTTGATTCTTCTTTTTTCGTGCAAAATCAAATCATAAAATCTATTTTTTCCTCACGCCGTTTTTTATTTTTTGTTCTCCTTCACTTATCTGTGCCGTAGTAGAAAAAAGTTCAGTAAGGTCCAAAAAAAGAGTACAAGTTGAGTATAATCATCAATTCAAGATACCTACTACTTAGCAGCCTACAAGTCTATCTCACATCATGCCAATTGGATATTAATTTTCCAACAGATAAAATGTTTTAAGAATTTCTGAAGAAACTTGTTTGCCATTAATTCATAGCAGCAGTTGTGTCCCCATATCTTTGCATAACTTTCTTAGTTGCTAAAGCAGCAGCCTCACTTGCACGTAGTGTCCCAGTGCCCATGATTGCAGCAAATTCACGGGTGATCTCCTCTTGAACCTTTCTCCTAGCGTTGCCAAGAGGATCTTTCACAGCAGTATTAGCAGGTGCCTTCTCTTGCTCTCCCACAAGTTTGACCGCAGGGGGCACATTAGCATTCTTCTTCTCTCCATCTTGGCTCTCTGCATTTTTAGATTGATCAGCACCGCTACTAGAGGACTTCCCAGCAGAAAGTGTCACCTGGGGAGCAGGAGCGACAGTAGGTGGTCTGAACTGGGGTGCTTGCGGAACAGTGTTAGCCCTCAACGTTGATTCCAGCTGTTGTATCATGGGCACTGCATCAAGACAATAATATATGGAGTAAGTCTATGATATCTTAACCTAAATTTTCTCCTGAAATTGCTTTCAATGCAAGGAGGAACACTATGCATAATTTTTTTAGCAAGTAACGAGTAACTACCGGCAAAAAGCTAATGCTGGAAAAAATTACAACCCGAAAAGTGAGGTAGATAGCTCAAATGTGCTTTCAAGTATATAGCTATACCTATCGTGAATATCGAAGAACTTCTATGCCAAAACATATTAACTTGTCCGAGAGAGCATCATGTGTTTAGTCGACATATCCGACACTTCGTCACAGAACTAATGATGAAAGCAAAAATGAATTTACACAGAGGAAGCATGGTAATCCTGAAAATTCTAAATGTGACAAAGACAAAAAGGACATAAAGGAAACCAACACAAACACAAACACCAAAACCTTAAGATGTGAAAAAGATAAAAAGGAATCACAAAGAACATCTTGTTTCACTAACATCAGACACTTCCGTCAATCACACATGCTTTATAAAGGTTCAACACAGAAAATGCAAAAAATGACTTACTTATAAGGGCACCCATCGGGCTGTTTGTAACCTCGTTAGGAAGATTCAAAATATAATCTGGAATGGTTGCACCGACCAAAAATTGAGCAATCTCATTGGTGAAATTGTTGCAGTTGTGGGTAAGCAAACTATATGTCTCTGCAGTATACCGAGGGCTTATCTCTTGTAAATACATTTCAAAGACATCCTTGGGTATGTGTGTGACACCAAGGTCTACGACTTGAACAGGAGTTCCATATGGAGTCGTCCCAGCTGGAGCATGTTGTATACCACCTCCAAAATAATATTCATGACCATAAACCACCACTCCTGTGTGCCTACAGAAACGATACACAAAAATCAGACCTGAATGGAGAGACCAGAAAAGCAATTCATAATACTGCTATGACGGACAAGAACGTGCTACACCAGGTACAAATTACAGGAGAGATAAGAGCTCCATGAAATAGGAGAGAAAGACATAAAAAAACTTTTTTGATCCTGCACCAATATGTTAAGACACCATTTACTTAACATAAGATCAGGCTATGGAAATGATTAGAACATCAATCAAATCAATACTCCTACCACATTCAAATATGCAATCTAGGCAAGAGACTTCTGCTTGCTTTGATGGCATCAAAGCAGGAAAGCTTTAACTCATACAGCAATGTCACACTTAAAGATTAGTGAATTTAGAAATCCATAAGAAACATGGAAATCTAACCTAGCTTACATGTCTGAGATATGCTCTTAAAGAGTCAAGAGGGCCTAAATTAAGTGACAGGTGGACACCCAATTGACAGAGGTCTTGGTCTCCCTCATGTAATAAGGTCGGACTTGATTTACTAATCACACGGCCACTCAAAAAAAAAATGCCCTTCAAATAATATGCAACTTACCATATTCCTTCAATAGCTTTTCCCAAAAATGTAGTAGACAACTGTCGAGCTAGACCTCGGCTCAAGTCATAGACGTTCAAGGAAACCTTGTGACCCTCCTGCCACAATCAAAGGTTATGACAGTAAATATATGTGCCTCCTATACAAGTAGGGTAGAATCTAATGGAAAAATTGATAAAGATTGACATAACCAGCATATGAGAAAAGGTTAACAATACCTCAGCCATCTCAAACAGTCCAATAAAAAAGCTTTCTTGGATAGAAATGCACTATATAACAAAGTGGAGCTGGAAAGATGACCTGAAATATTAAAATCAAGGAGAACATTAGACACGAAGGAAGCGTAAAAAGGAAAAGAGCAACTAGACAGCTTGAAGGGAAGTGGTTTAGCTTGAAAAACAAGACCGAGATAAGTAAGCAAACACGTGACAACATTCGAAGACACACATCAGCAGGGACGGATTTATAGCCTATTTTTACGGTGCAAAGTGAATATTTTCTAGAATTGATCTAATACTATGTGTTGGCTCCATGCTTTAAAAAGACTAAATGGTATACTTGGTTGAATGTCGAATTCACTTGAAGAGATAGGATCCATTCCCACTTGGAAAAAAGAGAAGCCTAATTCTTGTACACGTTAACCTCTATGTGGAAAAACAGAGAGCACATTATTTTACAACAATACAATTGAGATACATATATCAACATCAAGGACACGTGGATCAAATCGAAAAAACACCCCAAAAGCTTTGATTAATTACCTGAGAAAGAGGGGAATCCAAGGAAAGTTATGTCCAGAGAAATTGGAACTCCTTATATTGGTAGTCGCCCTTCTAGAAACGTGTTTCGAGTGTAGGCGGCTCACGCGCTTGGCTCGTAATCGCCCTCATGCTCATTAGTAGATTTCTAGATTAACTAATAATACTGACAGTGTTTGCGGTAGCCTGGCCAGTGGGCCGGGCTCGGGTTTGGCGGGGTCGGGGTCGGGGCGGGACGGACGAAGGGGGCCGGGTCGGGTCTGGCGGGGTCGGGTTTGGCGGGACTTGCTCCAGTCCCATCCCGATCCCGTCGGAATCGGGTCGGGATCAGAGCGGGTTCCGGCGGGTTTTCCTTTTTTTAAATAAAATAAAATAAAATAACATATGTATAAAAAAAACTCAATAAACAAGACAAGATAGTGTAATAAAAACATCCCAAGGCTGTTTTTGTGCCTCTTATATTATTTAATATACATGATTTTTTTGTAATACAAATACAATTGTCTAAATTGCAACTTTGTGGTATTGTCCAAAAGTTGCAAATTACATAATAAAATTGCAATTAAAAAATTACATTTTCAAAAAAATATGTTCTAATTGCTTGATAATTTCATGTGGTTCTTCGGTTGGAATTAGTATTTGTTGGTCAAATTGATCCATGTCGCTTCCACTACCTTCGGATAAGATTTCGTTGTAGTTTTCGTCTTCTTCGTTGATCTCCGGTTGACCGCACCTTCTCCGCTCCGCTCGTATCCAATCTCTGAATAATACTGCAATTTCCAAGCTGTCTCCGGCTAATGAGTGTCTGTGGTCTCCTATTTGATATTCCGGTAGAAAAAGCGCTTTCAGACGCAGTTGATGACACTTGAATGTTCAAAACATCTCGGGCCATAATTGAAAGTGTCGGAAAGGTCTTCTCATTCCCCCTCCAGTATTTCAGCAAGTCTCCATGTCCATCTTCATTGATAATTTCTTGGTACGGTACAGAACCCTACAAAACAAAAATATCCAACTCGCTAATTTGGTTAGTAGCGGTACGGCCGTACATTCTATTTCTGAGGCTTTCAATACTAGCCGCAGAAACAACATGTCTTTGTGAGGTTGTGTTGAAGATGAAGAAGATGGTATGAAAGCCGGTAAGTTACTAGCATTTTCTTATTGGTAAAACCTATATATATTTTTTTGCATTGGTCTTCTACGCTAGACAACACTTCTTCTTTAGTTTGTTCAATAGGTGGTGCGTGATTTAGATTTTTGGGACTTGGAGGTGGTAGTACTTCTATACAATCGTAAATAGTTTCAATTAGTGATTTAGTACCGTCTATTTTAATAGTCGGATTTAATACAGCACCAATAATATAAATAGTGGGAATAGAAATAAAATATTTTTTTATTTTGATAAACATTTTTTTAATAGCTGCCATATAAGCTGGTTTTTCCATATATTCACTAAGTAATAAAAATATTAGAATTATATAAAACAACATAGTTGAAATAGTAGGATAATATATACCGAAAAATTCTTTTGTTGCTTGAAAAAATTTCTCTAAAAATACAATAAGTTCGTAAATTTTTACCCAATCACTATCTACAACCATATCACCTGGATTTTGATTATGAGAGTTAAAAAATAAAGTTATAGATTTTCTATAGTCATAAGCAACAAGTAATTGCTCGTATAAAGAATTCCACCTAGTGGATACTTCTTCTGGAATTTTTCTATAAGGTAGTCCACAATCGTGACAATTTTTTTTATATTCTTTTCTTCGTTGTACTCTATTACTTTTAAAAATAAAGTTTATAGCAAATTGTATTTTACTAAGAATGTCTTGAAAAAGTGATAGATCATCCTTTACAATTAAGTTATATATATGGCACGCGCATTTTATATGAAAATGATCTGGAAAAGATGGAGTTAAACTATTTTTTAAAATTGTAATAGCGTAATTGTTAGAAGAAGCGTTATCTAATGTTAATAGTCATAATTTTATCGGTTATTCCATAATAATGGCACACTTAATAAATATTATCTGCAATAAAAGTACTAGTGTGCCTATCATCTATATATCTATACGCTAAGATACGCTTTTGCATAGATCATTTATAATCTATTCAATGACAAGTTACCGTTAAATAATCATGGTTGTTAGTACTACGACCTATATTAGACATGATAGATATTTTGCCATTAAAATGATATAATGAATAACGTAAATATTGTTGCTATTCATGTGCGAATTTAAATACATATCTCTTAACAGTTGATCTAGGAAAACCGTTAAAAGCAGGATTATATATATCTCTAACGTAATGAATAAAACCGGGAGATGAAGGAAATGAAAAAGGCAAACCCTCCACAACAACTAATTGTGATATTGCTTCCCTATTTCTATGTTTATTGTATTTAGGGCCTACAATTCCCCCGTCATAGGGTTAATTTGACCCTGTACTTGATCCGGGACAGTATCAGTATGTGAACCTTGTCCCGATGGAGCGGGCGTTTGCGCACCCGGTCTTGAAGCCTGATATTGGGCATACCTAGCTGGATGAGCACTTACTACGTATCTAATTAAACCCCCAATCCCACCGTGACCTTTTCCAGTTTTAAATTTTAAAACATTTTTACAAATTTTACATCTAGTTACTTGATTCTCTATGTCCCTATCAAAAAATATCCATGCATCTGATTTTAATGGTCGGTTTGCTGGACCTCGTCTCATACTAGGGGGAATAGAAGGCATTTCAGTTGAAGGTGCACTAGTGGGTGTATCATCTAGATCATCGTCTAAATTAATGTCTTCTTGAGTTCCAGAAAATAGCTCCTCGTTTAAATCTAATGGTATTGTAGGAAAATGTTGAGTATCAACAAAATCATCATGTGTAGGAATAAGATGACTAGAAGAAGTACTCTTGTCCTGGTTGCCCCTACTAGAAGAAGCACCCTTACCCTTAAACATACCTCTATAATAAATAATTAAAGATAATAAAATTAAGTGCGCTAAATAAAATAAACAGACAATAATAATTTAATGAAGGAACGAATGTACCAAACGTCAACGTGTAATCAAGAGGTTGAAAATTGAAACTTTGCTCGATAGAAGATCCTCAAGCTAGTTGCCAACTTCACTCCAATTCCCAAATGAATAAATAAAATTGAATATTTAGTAAACAATGTAGACTTGTAGAGAAATATATTGAGAGATTAGAAAGATTGTAGGAAGATTTGTGAGAAAGATGAAGAGAAAATGAGTTATTTATAGTTGGAAAATTGGGTTAAAGTGTAAATATAATAACTTATGGATTAAAAATAAATATTAAGGGGCGGGGGGGTTGGGGGAGGCCAAAAATGGCCATTGCCCAACGACCAAAATCTAAAATGGTCGTTGCTGCAACGATTATATTTGCAAAGGGGGGGACTAGGGGCGGGATCGGGGCGGGCTCGGGACGAGATCCCGTCCCGGTTCGAGTCCCGCTACCTATTTTTGTTTTTTTTACTAATCGGGCTCGGGGCGGGCTCGGGTCGTCCCGACCCACTGGCCAGCCTTAGTTTGCGGTATAGTGATAAGTATTTCGTTATCTTTAATGAGAGTTCTCAAATTTGAATCCTTTGAGTTGTCTATGTTAGTATTTTATCGGATATCGAATGAAAAACTAAAACTAAATTAAAAAAATTATTTGATACTACGTTTTAGTACAATATTTGATAGGGTGTATAAGGTAGAATAGTATTGGTCCTAAATTTTAGTACTCCTAAATCCAAATTTAAGTCTAGTATAACTAATATTAATATTACTTGTATATCCATATTAAATTCGTAAAAAGAATTAAATTTTTATTGGCGACTATTTATGATAAAAAATGAAATTCTGAAAACTTTTTTGTCTTATCTAATACTCTTCTTCAAAATCTACATACTATGTGGTACAAGGGATTTCCATCATCTCGTAGAAAAAGAATATGTAATGTAGAATTTGAAGAAGAGTATTTGACTTTCATTATTTTAATTTCGTTTTTTTAATTGGCATAGTGTGATTATGTTACTATTGACAGATTTCATTGCCATAAGACGTATCAATAGTTTTAGACTATTCAACATAAGCTCTTCAACGGATCCTCCCTTTTTTCAACTAGTAGATCGTCTTTTCTTAAGGTTTCGTACTACTACTTGATACTTGAACTGCTCAAGAGAAATTTTTTATTTAGTATTATTTTTATACCTAGTAAACCAATATCAGTACGATTCTTATGTTCATACTTTATACACCGTATTTAGTACTATTTAAAAATTGTGCAATGCATATTATTTTTAATACAACAAACTAAACAGTTAACAAGAAATAATATGAGCATAACTAATTCCAACATAATCAATCTCAGGTTTACTAATCCCAAGATAACTTGTATACCAATCAAACCACTCGTGAGGACAAGATTTTATCTTTCCTACTTTGTATCTCTCCGAAAAAATAGTTGAGATGACCCTTGTGGTCTTTTTTTAATCAAATAGACTTCATTTTCTTTTCTTTATTTTCGGCCCTTGAAAAAACTAGAATCAACTTGAGTCAGAGCCTTTTGTAATTTTAAATATATTGAATTCACTCAAAATTCAGCAAATAAATCAAAATCAGCATTTTCCCATTAAAATTCGAGTCCTTACTCTCGAGTTATTCCATTCCTTCATCTTCAAAATAGCCTTGTTGTTAATTCGTAATTGTCATGATTGTTGAATCAGAAGGATTGTTGAAGTAATTTCTTGCAGTTTAAGAGCCACAATTTAAACCTTTACGGTTGAAGAACAATTGCAAGTATAAAGCTCTAATTTTTCTTTATTATGATTTTATTCGAGTTCAATATGTTATTTTGCATATCTTGTTTTGTGATTTCTCTGAGTTTACAGTTATGATGTTAAAAAGAGAACGTGTGCGATTACTTTGTCTAATTTAATACTTTTACTTTTACTAAACGTAAATTATTGATCTTTTGGCTCTGGGTTATGGGTAGATCCGATCCGATTTTAAAGATCAAATAAAGTAACGATTGGAAATTTACTAATGTGGAATTAAGTTTATCCCATTATTTATGACTCGAACAATTGAGGCCCCGCACGTCGGAAATGTCGTTTCCACACACATGCGCACGTAGTGCCAAGTATCGCAAATTTCATTAGTGAAAGAGATATTGGTACGTAAGTGAAACGTTTGAGACATAGAATGATGGACGGTTATTGGCCAAATGATAAAGTATTCCACATTGGTAACGAAGGAAGAAGTGTAAGATGAAACGAGTCGGAAATCGCCGCGGAGCCGCGAAGGGCCGCGGCGCAGCCACGTCAGAACCGAGGCGCCGGAGCACCGCGGCGCTAATTGGGTCTTCAGCCACTGGAGCCGCGGCGCTTCGGAGGCAGAATGTTGCGACGAGAAGGTGGAAAGTTCTCACTTTTGGACTGATTTTGGAGCATTGAATCTCCATTATTTGGCACATGAATTCAGCCATTATTTGGCTGAATGTAACCCCTCAATCAAGTGACATTACATGACTATTGAAGGTCATTAGTTGGCTAGTTGAAGGGTCATCTCATTACACTATAAATTGAGGCATTTGACTTAATTGTTCAACACACTAAGAAAAATACTACAGAAATTTCTGACATCTTCTTCTTCCTCTTTAGCAAATTTATTATACTCAAAGTTCTTCAAGAGTAACACTTGAGTTTCCTTTGCTCATTTGTTAAGTTGCTATTGTATCTTGGGAGACTATTGCCCGACAACGTAAGAGAATATATACGGGGCAATCTTGTCTTAAAGACAGAGTGTCATCACTCGACTCATCAAATCACAAGCAGTTTGTTACGTTCTTGATTCCAGTTTTGTTGTAATCTTTAGTTTATACTTTCTAGAAATTTGTAATATTTACTTAATTTCTGTTTCCTGCAATTGTTGTAACCCACAATTTTAAAACAACATTGTTGTAAGTGCTTAGAAAGATGACTGGAAGAGAACAACTCGCTTCTGATTCTGCTGCTGCTGCTACTCAAGGCAACCCCTCTGCCTTCCCCACTGCTCAAGGCACACCCAATGCCTTTCCGGTTTCTCAAGGCTCATCCAACGCCTTTCCTACTGCTCAAGGGAACGTTATAGTTCATCCACCCGCTGGATTCCACCATGAACGCCCAGAAAAGTTCATGGGCTCCAACTTCAAGAGATGGCAGCAGAAGATTCTATTTTATCTGACTGTTATGGGAATGACTCATTTCCTAACAGAAGATCCTCCATAAGCTGGAGATGAAGTGGACCCTTCGCCTACTGAAACGACTGAAGGGGGCCAAGGTATCCATGTCATTAATGACATGGAGATGGTTCTTGATGCATGGAGTCATAGTGATTTCATGTGTAAGAACTATATTTTGAACTGCCTGTCAGAACCACTCTACACGGTGTATTGCACCGCCAAAGAGTTATGGGAGAAGCTGCAGAAGAAGTACAACGCACAAGATGCTGGTACAAAGAAATTCATCGTTGGGAAATTCCTGAAATTTCAAATGGTGGATAGTAAAACAGTGATGTCCCAAGTCCAGGAATTCCAAATGATTCTACATCACCTGGATTTGGAAGGTATGAAACCAAATAAGTAGCTTTTGGTTGCATCACTGATTGAAAAGTTACCTCCCCCGTGGAATGAGTTTATGAGTTACTTAAAACTCAAGACAAATGAGATGACCTTTGAATAACTTATTATCAAACTCCAGATTCAGGAAGATAATAAGAAGGCCTTGCCTAGGGGAAAACAACCCGCTGAGGCAAAGACAAATCTGGCTGAGGCCAAAGGGAACCCAAGCAAGAAGCGCAAGTTTCAGAAAGACGGCAAGACCCAAGCGGCGGAGAAGTTCAAAGGAAACTGTCACCACTGTGGGAAACCTGGTCACATGATCAAGGACTGCCACAAGCTCAAGACTGAGCAACAATAGAAGGCCAAAGCCAAAGGCAAGGCTCAAGCTAACGTCGTCAAAGACATGCTTCTAGACGATATGATTGAGGAGTTCTCAACGGTGGTGCTTGAAGCAAACCTTGTTGAGAATCTCATGCAATGGTGGATGGACACGGGTGCTACCAGACACATCTGTTCCAATAGAGATGCCTTCTCCCCTTATACACCAGTTACTAACAAGAAGTTATTCATAGGTAACAATGCTTCCTCTGACGTGCTGGGGGTAGGAAAGGTAGTCATGAAGATGACTTCTGAAAAGGAGCTCACTCTGAAGGAGGTGATGCATGTTCCTGAGATTAGGAGAAATTTAATTTCAGGTCATTTATTGGTTAATGTTGGTTTTAGGCTAGTTTTTGAGTCCAATAAGTTTGTAATCACCAAGAATGAAACTTTTGTGGGAAGAGGCTTTGTCTATGAAGGCCTCTTCAAAGTTAACGTCATGTATGTAATACGTACAAGCAATAATATTGAAGCTTCTTCTTACTTGCTTGAGTCCTCTAAATTATGGCATCATCGATTAGGACATATTAACTACAAGTCCATCCAAAAGTTGGTTAAGTTGGAGTTGTTGCCGTCTATCGACGTAAACCCTCAACATAAGTGTGAGGTGTGAGTAGAGGCAAAACTCACAAAGCTTCATTTTCGATCCGTCGAAAGGAATACCGCTCCTCTAGAACTTATTCACACAGATATATGTGATTTAAAGTTTGCACAAACTAGGGAGAGAACAAGTACTTTGTGACATTCATTTATGATAGCACAAGGTATTGTTACCTTTACTTGTTGAAAAGTAATATGAAGCCTTTGAAGCGTTCCAACGTTACAAAGCAGAAGTTGAAAACCAACTTAGCATGCAGATTAAATCCATTCGTAGCGATAGAGGGGAGAATACGTCGCGCCATTTGAGGAATATTGTGCCAAATCGGGCATTGTTCATCAAACGACGGCTCCATACTCACCTCAGTCGAACGGTGTTGCGGAATGCAAGAACCGCACATTGAAGGAAATGATAAATGCTTTGCTCATCAATTCCGGTCTTCCCCAAAACATGTGGGGAGAAGCCGTCCTTACCGTTAATACGATTCTTAACAGAGTCCCACATAAGGGTAAGGAAAAAACTCCATATGAATCATGGAAATGAAAGAAACCCACCTATAAATATTTAAAGGTGTGGGGTTGTTTGGCAAAGGTCGAAGTGCCCAAGCCAAAGCAGGTCAGGATTGGGCCTAAGACTGTAGATTGCATTTTCATCGAATATGCAAATAACAGTAGTGCTTATCGCTTCTTAGTGCATAAGTAAGATATTTCAGATATCCACATGTGTACAATCATGGAATCAAGGAATGCTCAATTCTTTGAGGATTCTTTTCCTAGAAAGTAAAAAGACATAACCTCTCGCAAACGAAGTTATGAACAAAGCTCTCAGGAACCAGGAGTCACTGACTACCCGGATCTAGATGGTTCAGGTCTAGTGGACTTCGAAGTGGCTGAATATTTGGAAACTAGTGTTCCAGATTCTCAGAACTTAGAGACTTCATAGATGGAACCAAGGCGAAGTAAAAGGGCCAGAAAGGATAAATCCTTTGGTCCTGACTTTGTAGCTTATATGGTTGATGACGAACCAAGGACAATTGCGGAAGCATTGTCAACTCCAGAGGCACCGCTCTGGAAAGAAGCTATTGAGAGTGAAATAGACTACATCCTGCATAACCATACTTGGGAGTTGGTTGATCTTCCTCCGGGAAATAAACTGTTGGGTTGTAAATGGATACTCAAACGGAAATATAAAATAGATGGGTCTATAGATAAGTACAAGGCCAGGTTGGTAGTCAAGGGCGTTATCGACAGAAGGAAGACCTTGACTATTTTGACACGTACTTCTCGGTGTCTCGGATGACGTCCATACGGGTATTCATTGCGATCGCAGCGTTGCGTGACCTTGAGATACATCAAATGGATGTCAAGACAGCCTTCCTAAATAGTGATTTGGAAGAAGAAATCTATATGGAACAACCCGAGGGGTATGCGGTTCCAAGAAAAGAGAAGAAAGTCTGTCGACTTGTCAAATCTCTATACGGGCTGAAACAAGCCCCGAAACAATGGCATAAAAAATTTGATAGTACTCTACTATCGAAGGGGTTCTCCATTAATAAATGTGACAAATGTGTCTACACGAAAGTTAACGCTGACTCATTCGTCATGATATGCCTGCACGTAGACGACATGTTGATCACCGGGAGCGGTCCTAGCTTGATCATAGAGACTAAGAACATGTTGAAACAATGCTTCGACATGAAGGATATGGGTATCACAGATGTCATCTTAGAGATTAAGATCTCTCAGATGTCTGACAGACTGGTCTTATCTTAGTCTCACTACATCGATGATGTGTTGAGAAAGTTTGAGCTATTTGACAATTCACCTATGAAGTCACCACTGGATAGAAATCAAAAGCTTGATTAAAATCGTGGTGCACCCTTATGCCAGGAGCAATATGCACAGGTGATTGGGAATTTGATGTACATAACAAGTTGCACCCGACCTGATATTGCTTATGCAGTCAACAAGTTGGCTAGGTTTACCCGTAATCCGAGTAATGATCATTGGAATGTGTTGAATAGGGTACTACGATACCTGAAATACACGCTAACTTACGGGTTGCATTATTCGAGATATCCAGCTGTACTAGAGGGGTACAATGATGCAAAATGGATACCTGATATAGAGAACACCAAGTCCACCAGTGGGTATATATTTACCATTGGTGGTGGGGCTGTGTCTTGGAAATCCTCTAAGCAAACTTACATCGCCCGATCCACGATGGAATCAGAGTTTATCGCTTTAGACAAAGCAGGAGAAAAAACTGAGTGGCTTCACGACTTCTTAGAGGATGTCTCTTGTTGGAACAAACTCGTACCTTCCGTAATGATCCACTGCGACAGCCAGTCGGCTCTAGGAAGGGCATGTAATTCTATGTACAATGACAAGTCTCGTCATATTTGGCGGAGACATAAGACCGTTAGGCAGCTGATCACCACGGGTATAATATCCATTGATTACATAAAATCAAAGGATAACATAGCGGACCCACTGACAAAGGGCTTACCCAAGGATCAGATGTTCTGCCTGTCTAAGAGAATGGGCTTAAAACCCAAGCTATAAGGACCAATACGGTGGTAACCCAACCTTACTGACTAGAGATCCCAGGAATTAGGTTCAATGGAAAAACTAAGCTGTAAAGGTTCAGTTGAGCGCTTTAGTGAAAGCATGAGCACTTCGGATATTGATTTATGTAAAAGAAACAGCAATCCAAAGCCGTTCCCGGGATAGACATTAAGTGTTATCTGCAGTGTGGATAAAAGTTAAGTTTCTAATGAACGCACTTAAGAATCCAAGAAGTGTCCACGGCCACAATGGATAAAATATTACGAAGAACAGAGTAATGAAAGTTGTTGTGTTGGTACCATTGACTTGGATTATACTAAACACTGACGGTTCAAGACATCACGTTCACCGTGTAGTAAGTAAGTCTGATGGTATTCAACTATAGAAGGTTCAAAGCTGAAGCTACCTCTCCTGATGCGACATCAGTCCGCTGAAAGATTGCTGGAAAAGGCACCATGTGAGTGCG
Organism: Anisodus acutangulus; assembly: GCA_029783415.1. Classification (NCBI taxonomy): domain Eukaryota; kingdom Viridiplantae; phylum Streptophyta; class Magnoliopsida; order Solanales; family Solanaceae; genus Anisodus; species Anisodus acutangulus. Next base: position 12,736,801 of record CM056495.1, read on the forward strand.
CCAAAATCTCTTTCAAGAGGGGATTGTTGGAAATTTACTAATGTAGAATTAAGTTTATCCCATTATTTATGACTCGAACAACTGAGGCCCCGCATGTCGGAAACATCATTTCCACACACGTGCACACGTAGTTCCAAGTATCGCAAATTTCATTAGTGAAAGAGATATTGGTACGTAAGTGAAACGTTTGAGACATAGAATGATGGACGGTTATTGGCTAAATGACAAAGTATTCCACGTTGGTAAACGAAGGAAAAAGTGTATGAAGTGTAAGATGAAACGAGTCAGAAATTGCCGCGGAGCTGCGAAGGGCCACGGCGCAGCCCCGTCGGAGCCGAGGCGCCGCGGCATTAATTGGGTCTTCATCCATTGGAGCCGCGGCGCTTCGGAGGCAAAATGCTGCGACGGGAAGATGGAAAGTTCTGACTTTTGGGCTGGTTTTGTAGCATTGAATCTCCATTATTTGCACATGAATTCAACCATTATTTGGCTGAATGTAACCCCTCAATCAAGTGACATTACATGGCTATTGAATGGCATTAGTTGGCTAGTTGAAGGGTCATCTCATTACACTATAAATTAAGGCCTTTGGCTCAATTGTTCAACACACTACAGAATTTTCTGACATCTTCTTCTTCCTCTCTTGCAAGTTTACTATACTCAAAGTTCTTCAAGAGTAACACTTGAGTTTCTTTTGCTCATTTGTTAAGTTGTTGTTGTATCTTGGGAGACTATTGCCCGATATATACGGGGCAATCTTGACTTAAAGACAGAGTGCCATCACTTGACTCAGCAAATCACAAGCAGTTTGTTACGTTCTTGATTCCAGTTTTGTTGTAATCTTTAGTTTATCCTTTCTAGCAATTTGTAATATTTACTTACTTTCCGTTTCCTGCAATAGTTGTAACCCATAGTAACTTCTCTTGAAAAGTTACTTCACGTAAGTGTAACAGGAGGACTTTTTTTTTGTTGACAACTGCTATTTGACTGCTCCTCAAATAGATAAATTCTGGTCTTTTGACAAAAATATACAGAGAGGACGCAAAAGAGAGAAACAAAGAAATAAGTTATCTTCTCCTTTTCCACATTAACACATAAAGACATTAGTTTGTGGCAATTTTACTTTATTTTCATGAGATTCAAAGTTCGATTTGGAGCAATATTTTGTAGCAGGTTCAATGATTAACCTTCCGCTGCTTTAAGATACACAATTTTTTGTCCTTGATCCGTAATCTTTTCTAACAATGATATCAGAGTCAGATTATTTTCCTGGTTGATTTCTCTCTTTGAAGATCAGAAACTCCAAATTTAAAGATAATTGAAATTGAATGATTGTTTTGTTTTACTGTTCTTCAATCTCATAAATAGAACTAAAATCTTAAGAAAAGGGAAATAAGATTGCATGACTGAATACTTACCGTTTAACTGTGTCTTGAGTTTGAATGTATCTTGTACTTGTCTTCTTATTCTGTGTATATGTATTTTTAAAAATATTTGACTCCGACGAATTTTAAAAGATAGTACTTTTTACAAAAAATATATTTTTCTGTTTACTGCAACAGTGAAATTATATAAGTACCTATTTTGTTTTATGGAAAAACTTGTGATAAAGAAAAATGAATCGTGAAATTTCAACAACCATAATATTTTTATATAAATATCATTTTTCTTTTTCAATGGTTTGGCCAAATAATTTATGGTCTTTGACCATTGATCCTTTAAAGTGTAAGAATTTTATTAAATTCGTCTTTTGTGCAGAATAAGTACGTGGTCCATATTTTTTTAAGAACAATGGTACTATGGCTTTGATCAAATGTATTTTTGTGGTAGTTTTTTTTCTTTAAGTAGCTTTAGATGCTGCACATGTAGAATTCTATTTTAAAAATAAAATTGTTAGTTATACCCGTGATATACATGCGTTTGTATACCATGTATATCACGGTTTCACAAGACAACTTACCATATGTGAAATCGTGGTATACACGGTATACAAACCCGTGTATATCACGATTTTTGGAAGACTTTATTTAGTGTGAATATTGTATTAAATTAGCATTGTACATTTACCATAATTATAGGATTCTTCTACAACTAGAATAGGGTTTTGGGAATAGAATAAGAATAGAATTTTTCTATTATGGAAACTGGGCCAAATATTCAGCCCAGTTCTGGCCCTACCGTCTCGAGTCCAGTCACTATTTCAGCATCCTGTGTTGGGCCAGCAGGCCCACTGCCTACTGGCCCATCCGTCACCCTTCCGCCTTTGTCTCGAAAACCACCTAATTCTCCCACAAGTCACGGACCGGTCACTCGTAGTCAACATGGTATTTTTAAACCAAAAAGATATTTTAATTTAAATTCTAATGTTCTTAAATCCCTCTGCCCTGTAACCCAGTGTCCGCATTAAATGACCCGAATTGGAAATTGTTTATGACCGACGAATATGATGCTTTTATTGCAAATAAGACGTGGGAGTTGGTACCCCGTCCTCCTAGTGTTAATATTATTCGGTCTATGTGAATTTTTACTCATAAGGATAATTCTGATGGTTCTTTTGCGAGGCATAAGGCTCGTCTTATAGGTGATGGTAAGACTCAGCAAGTTGGCGTGGATTGTGGTGAGATGTTTAGTCCGGTGGTCAAACCGGCTACCATTCGCACTGTTCTCAGTCTGGCTCTTTCCAAAGCATGACCTATTCATCAGTTAGATGTGAAGAATGCTTTCTTACATGATGATCTTAAGGAGAACGTTTACATACATCAACCCTTGGGTTTTTGAGACCCCAAATATTCTCATCATGTATGTTTATTGAATAAGTCCTTGTATGGGCTTAAGCAGGCCCCACAGGCTTGGTATAAGAGTTTCGCAGACTATATTTCATCTATTGGGTTTTCGCACAGCAGGTCTGATAATTCATTGTTCATATATTGTCGTGGTTTGTCCCTGACTTATATTCTATTATATGTAGATGATATTATCTTGATTGCCTCTACTGATGCTTTGCGCAAGTCTATCATGACCATGCTCGGTTCTGAGTTTGCTACGAAAGACTTGGGTCCCTTGAGTTACTTTTCGGGGATTGCTGTCACTCGTCATGCAGGTGGGTTATTCTTATCACAATGAAAGTATGCAGCTGAGATCATTAAGCGAGCTGGTATGTCCTCATACAATTCTACTTCCACTCCAGTTGATACTAAACCCAAGCTGGGTACTGCGGCTGGCTCGCCGTATGAGGATCCAACTCACTATCGCAGTCTTGTAGGGGCTCTTCAGTATCTTACTTTCACAAGGTCATATATTACGTATGTCGTACAACAGGTGTGCTTGTTTATGCATGATCCTAGGGTTGAGCACATGAATGCGAAAAACGCATTATTCGATATATCGAGGGGACTCTTGACTATGGCTTACATTTATATCTTTAATCGACATCTACACGTGTCTCGTATACTGATGTTGATTGGGGTGGTTGTCCCGATACCAGACGTTCCACGTCCGGCTATTGTATGTTTCTAGGTAATAACTTGATCTCTTGGTCTGCGAAGCGTCAGTCTACATTATCTCGCTCTAGTGTAGAGGCCGAGTATCGAGGGGTAGCCAATGTGGTCTCTGAATCCTGTTGGTTACGTAATATTCTTTTAGAGCTCCAGTGTCTTATTCAGAAAGCTACCTTAGTTTATTGTGATAATGTTAGTGCCATCTACCTTTCTAGTAATCCTGTTCAACACCAGCGCACTAAACACATCGAGATGGATATTCACTTTGTTCGCGAAAAGGTAGCTCGTGGACAAGTACTCATCTGCCATGTCCCTTCCAGGTATCAAATTGCAGACATCTTTACCAAACTTCTTCCGTCAGTACTCTTTGAAGATTTTAGGGACATTCTCAGTGTACGAAGACCGCCCGCTATGACTGCGGGGGTGTGTTAGTTATACCCGTAATATACATGGGTTTGTATACCATGTATATCACGGTTTCACAAGGCAACTTACCATATGTGAAACCGTGGTATACACGGGTATACAAACCCGTGTATATCACGGTTTTTGAAGACTTTATTTAGTGTGAATATTGTATTAAATTAGCATTGTACACTTACCATAATTATAAGATTTTTGTACAACTAGAATAGGGTTTTGGAAATAGAATAGGAATAGGATTTTCCTATTATGAAAAAGTGTAAATTGTATATATATACTCTTTCATTAATGAAAATAATCAAGAGATTATTTCTTTCAAAAATACCACGAATAAATGATAATATATGTGTTACATTCAAATGGTTGGAAATAGTACTTGAAATCTTACCACACAATGACTCAATATTTATTTTAAAATTAGTACTTTGTTGATTAATTTGGCATCTACTTGTTTGCTACATTAATTAATAGGTATAAAAAAAACTCAATTCTGTTACAACGTCCAAATCCTTTAATTGATATATTTTTCTCTACGTTAGTGACATATGTTGTCACATTGAATGGTAACAATCATTTTGTTTCCTTGTTTCCATTTCAGACATGGCTGAACGGGACAAGCTCGAATTGCTCCAAGTGAGAGTAGTGGTAAAAGTCGAGCAAAAGGATAATGTAGAAGTATGCGTTGTCGGAGGACTATATTTAGTAATGATTCAGACTCTGAACTTGAAGTCATCAAAAATGTCCCTAGTATGCTACAAAATATCTTTAGGGAGGATAGATTTGTGCAAGAAAAAAAGTATGAAGAGTTTAAAAAATTCAAAATGAACTCATCTGAATTTATATCAGATCATCTTCGTCTTTTTGGGAGAAAACTGTCAGAATTAATGTTTCAACATTTCAAATATGTTCCGGATTGGGACGCCTTGGGCATATTAGTACAATCCTTACAAGATTATTGGAATGATCAATTGACTAGAATTTATCACAAGTTTGGTCTCAATGAGCAAATTTGGGTATACACTATGGAACTTGAAGCTAAGTGGGAGGAAAAGGAAACAGCTACTAAGATTAAGAAATCTTAGCTTCTAAAGACTTGTTCTAGACCAAGTCTGGTAATTCTTAAATCTCAACTTTATCAAGTATCTCTCATAGATAAACTTGCTAAAATTGTAGCCGAAAGTGTTGTAGATCCTTGTCGAAGAAAGTTTTGTAAATATAGTCTAGTAGTATATGACTTGTAATTGTGTAAATTTCTTTTATGAACATATGTTTGTTTGTCTCTCATGTTATATTGTTTTATTATTGCTATGTATAACAAAATATTATAAGAGGATAAGACTTAAATAATCTATGTAATTCTAGTCTCGTTTGTTATAATTGTAAACTTTTGTAACCTTTCGATTTTACACTAAATGTGATACCTTTATGAAAATTAATTTGCTTGAATGTGTATATCACATGCATATTTTTTAAAATAAATATTTATGAGTAAAAAATTGCTTAACTATCTCATTTAACAAACATGGCATCGAAAAGCATCATTGCTAATTTAAACCAGGATAAGAAACTGAACTGTGAGAATTATGAAATCTGGAGTCGTAAGATGTGGTATGTACTGGAAGAGAAAGATGCTATGGAAGGCATTAATCACACTCTGGTTCACCTAGGAAAGGGTAACACTACTCAACATAGAAGAGATCTCGAAGCTTACAATGCATGGAAAAAAATTCCAATGCGCGCGAAATTATTGTAAGTTTTGTTGTTGATCATCTCATTCACAAATGTGAGAAATACTTGAGTGCTCATACTATATGGGCACACTTACTAGAGACATATGGGGGTGCTATTGTGACCCGCCTTAGACATCTGACTATCGAATTTGACACTTACAAGAAGCGACATGATCATAATATCAAACAACACTTTAGGGTGATATCTAACATAATTGCTCAACTCAAAAGTGTTGGTCATGTTCTCTCTGATGAGCAGCAGGTTCAGACAATGATTTAGTCTCTTCCCAATAGTTGGAAACACTTGAAGGTTAACTTAACCCATAATGATAACATCAATACTTTTTCTGACGTTGCCCGTTATGTCGAGGTTGAAGACGAGCGGCTTGGTGCTGCTAAAACTGTAACTAGTGCCTATGTGGCAGAATTAAGTGGTACGAAGTTTTCAGGCTTCAAGCGCGAGAAAAAATAAAAAAATGACGGAAAGGGTAAGGAGATCGGAGAAGGACCCTCCAAGAAAAAGAACAAGACAAATCCCAAGAAGGAAAAATGCTTTTCAAGAAGAAAGACAAGAGTAAGATGAAGTGCTACAACGGTCATGTTCAGGACATTTTGCTCTTGAATGTCCCAAGCCGAAAAAGGCAGCATTTCAAAACGCATCTCTAAGAGCTACATATGTTTTTAGCACTGTTTTACTAACTGAATCTTATCTTGTGTGAATTGTAGACTCGGAAACCACCGACCATGTGAGTTGTGATTGAGAAGCGTTTGTGGAGTTCCATCGAGTCTCCCCTGGATCAGAGTGGGTATATATAGGAAATAATTCAAAGCATGAAGTCAAAGGGATAGTCACTTGCAAAATGGACTTGTGTGGTGGCCGATATTTGATGTTGCATGATGTCCTATATGCTCCAGAGATCCGACAAAACTTAGTATATGTGTATGTTCTTCTAGATCTTGATTTCTGTTTAAATTTAGTCGCAATGGTGTTAGAATTATTCAAGACAATTTTTTTATGATTTTGGACTTCATTATGATGGTTTTATCGTTTTAGATTGTAATCCTTCAACTCATGACTATTATGTTGACAGTTGTGTAATGACATGTTATTCTAGTAACAATGATGTTAATGTTATTACATGACATGCAAGATTATGTCACCTAGGGAAAGACCGAATGAATAGATTGGCAAAGAAAGGGCATTTAAGTCCTTTCTCGAACATTAAAATGCCAACTTGTGAAAAATGTCTTGCCGGAAAGATTACATGTAAACAATTTGGGAAGGTTAAGAGAGCTGATTCCTCATTGCAATTAATTCAATCTGATATCTGTGGTCCAACAAATGTGAGATTTGGTGCTTTGTATTTCATTATGTTTATTGATGATTTCACGCGCTTTGGTTATGTCTATTTAATTTCTCATAAATCTGAAGCATTTGAATGCTTTAGAAGATATATGAATGAAATTGAGAATCAATTAGATAAAATTATAAAGACGTTAAGAACCGATAGAGGCCGTGAATATTTATCAAAACAATTTGAAAAATTATGTAATGAAAAAGGCATTATGTCACATCCCAACCTTGGGGGGTATGACCGGAACCCGACGCCCTAAGGCTCGAGTGTACTGATCCTGATACCTGAGAGATATACAACAACTCATGGGCCAACGAGGCATTTGACCCATACTCAACTGAATAAGGATATAACCATCTGCACTCAAAAAAGGCCCAAAAGAGTGTATTGATAACAATTGGTTCTTGCAGAAATTAAAAAGGGTTCAACCATAACTTACCTTAACATCTTCTTGTTGACATCCAAGCTGCACTCGTTACGTTTGATTCAAAAGTATTGGTTATAGAGGATACATGGTCCAAATCGATAAATCGAATAGGATAAAAGAATTATATCGCACGAATACTAATATAAAGCTAGAATCTGGATCACTTGAGTAGAACAATTCTTAGGTTTTGTGACCATTCTAATAAAAAATTTGTGCACTAATGACTGACTTGTCATGTCGTTCGATCAAATTACAATGACATACATTGCTAGTATATTCTCGCTTTTTTCACATAGTTGTACTTCTCTTTTACACAATTGCCTTATGAATGTACCTTATCTAGGCTATTGTATTCTGACCTTTGGGCTATATCTTTCTTTTCTGTGTTGTAATGTTCATATTATGATGGAGTTTAGATATCCGTATTCATAGGAATGAAGCGTAAGATGATGGTGAAAGATTGTGGCACGATTATCGCCAAAGTCGAGGATGTAGAAGTAGTGGAGTTACTCGAATCCATTTTTTCTCTCTTTTCTCTCTCTCCTTCACGATAGTGTCCTTATATGGTACATAAATTTTGAGTAGCCTACTGATCCAAAACTCCTTTCGTCCATACATCTCTTCCCCACTCTTATTTGGAGTATTTCCTGAATAAACGTCTCCAATTGGGACTATGTTCTGCTTGATGGTTACTATCTTTTTCAACCGGGTTCGATAATATGACCTTGAATACTTTAAATGGAATCTTTTTCCCTTATCAAGTTGAAACTTGCTTTCAACACTAAATCTCTTAATTCGTTTCCTCATTGATCTAAGTATTCTTTCAGAATTTATTTCTTTAAATCTAATATTGTTACTTTCAGTTCCTTTCTTTTCTTGTGACATCGATAAGAGCTCTACTCTTTTGCCTTATATAATTATTAATTCACTAATCTGGCTGTATGTCTCTTACTAGTCATCAATCCTTATTTTAAATTTCTTCCAAATTCTATACGCTCACCCTCGGCCTAGGTCCAGTAGTCCGACCTGAAATCTTCTTTGGTCATCTTAGGATGGGACAATGGAAATTCCGAATACTCAGGGATTATTTTAAACTAGGGGTGGCCAGTGGGTCGGGGAGGAACGAGATTTGGGGGGACGGGTTTTGGGGGGATGGGGTGGGGGGTCGAGGTGGGGAGTCGGGATCGGGACTTGGGGGGCCGGGATAGGGGGGTCGAGAAGAGGTCCGTCCAGTCCCACATACCGCCAGAAGAGGGGGAAGGTTTTTGGGGACGGGTCAGGTCGGGGGGTCTGAGGGAATTTTTTTAGACACTAAATTTTAAAAAATATATATTAAAACACTTAAATAATTGAACAAGATAGTGAATAAAAACATCCCAATGTTGTTTTTGTGCCTCTTATAGTATTTAATAGAAATATAATTTTTTTTGTAATACAATTTCAAAATTGTAACTTTGTTTCGTAGTTCAAAAGTTGCAAATCACATAGTAAAATTGCTATTAAAAAAATTACATATTCAACCATACTTTTTATAATTTCATCACAATCTCTTGAGGATCTTCTGTTGGAATTGGAAGTTGTTGGTCAAAGTGTTCGACGTCATTTCCTGCTCCCTCGGATAAGATTTCATTGTAGTTGTAGTCTTATTCTTCATTGATCACTGGTTGACTGCACCTTCTACGTTTCGCTCTAATCCAATCTCTGAATAAAACTACAATCTCCAAGCTGTCTTCCGCCAATGAGTGTCTGTGCTCTCCTATTTGAAACTTTCCAGCAGAAAAAGCGCTTTCAGAAGTTGTTGATGACACTTGAATATTCAACATCTCGGGCCATCTTTGATAGTGTCGAAAATGTCTTCTCATTCTCCCTCCAGTATTTCAACAAGTTTTCACGTCCATCTTTATTGTCAATTTATTCGTACGGTACAACACCATGAAAAAACATAAACATCAAACTCGCTAATTTGTGAAGAGCTTGAACCACTATACATTCTATTTCTAAGGCCTTGAATACTAAAAGCAGAAACATCATGTCTTTTATTAGGTTGCAGTGAAGTAGATGAAGATGGTACAGAAGCCGGTTGATTATTATATACCTGTTGTATTGGTCTTTGCTAATCCATACAAAAAACCTTTTGTTATCAAGCTATCCTTGAAATATCAGGATCAGCGACAATTAAAATTAATTTCCATAAAAATAACCCAGATCCCTCTTATTCAATTTGCAAAATACTTAGCGTAATTGCTCATATTGATTGGGGGAATGATCTGTAGCAACTCCTAAATTTCCCAGATACCCACAAAAATGAACCATTTTTTGATATTCCCTTTAATTACTGCGATTACCAACAAGCTTGGTTCAATTCCTTCTTTATTCAAAATACCAACCATAGCCACACTTGGCTTTTCCATTTTGATACCTCATGTGATCCATCACAATTTTCAACATGGTGGGAGCAATTCGGATCCACCCTAGAAATACAAAAACCAGAAGTCACTAAATCTTTCAGCCTCTTCAAATTCCAATTTAAACCCTCTGAGGAAGAAAAAATATTTGTGCCACTACACCTTTTTCACAAAAAATTCCACTTACCATGAGTATTTACATGGTTCATAGATTATTCGGACAATAAAATACCAACAATCCGAAGAAGATTCAAAATCAGATGGTGGGACAACTTTAAAATACCATCAAGCCTCACCCCACAAAAAGTCCAGGAATGGTTAAATGCCCGAAAATCCATTCCAGTACAAGCGCCTCTACAAATACCACCGGCACCACTACAAACATCAGAGCACACCCAGTTCATTTTATGGAAATCCCAGATGGCCTCAATGCTTGCAGCGGCCAAAAATCCAGAAGAAATGCAAGCCATAATTCTGAAATTTGCACCGTCTTCATCAAAACAAGGCTCTTCATCATCATCAGAAGAAGAACCAGAGATTGATATTGAAGACAACCCGATTTTTTTCAACAGTGGATTCTGAAGAAAGTTGCCAAAAGAATTCAAAATACCCGGAGTAGAGTTTAGACAAAATTCCGATAAAAGAAAGTACTCGAAAAAAGCTACTTTCAAAAAAAAGCAAAAGGCAAAAGCAAAGATTCCAACAATAATTCAAGAAAATGCCAAAAGGATGAATAGTCATTCTCCACTCGGATGAATAGTTATTCTCCACTTAGATGAATAGTTAGATTCCTTTTTAATTAGCAAAATTTCATGTAAAACTCCTATAAAAGGAGACTCCCTCTCCCTCAGTTAGACAAGTCATTTTTTCCTAAGTCTTTCTCTTTCTAAACTGGAGAGAAGTGAGAGCTCTTACTAAATTCCCCTTTAGGTTAGATTAAAATTCTCCTCAAATACCCATATGATTCAGTTTATATGATTCATATCATATGACTCATATCATATGATCTAAAATACCTTAGAAATTTCCAAGGTATATCTCCTTGATAAAATACTTTGTAAATTCCAATTTATTTTAAATGAATATGATTATGGATGGTACTAACTCCTAATCTTTTAAATACTTCATGCTTTTAAATTTTTTAAATTCCTGCATTAAATACTTGGTCGGTTCAACCGCCTATTTGATTTAAATTCCTGCAGAACCTTTGATTTATGGTTTCCATAACTGAAACCTTAAATTGTAAGTTAATCTTTATTTACTTTCTTGATATTTCAATTATCTTTTAATTTTTCAATACTTTATATCCTGATTCCTTCCATGTATGTTATCCCCTTTAGATCATTAGCCTAAGTTTGGTATCAGAGCTATGTATGTATATATATATTTGCATTCAGTGTGTATGCTAGACATAACTTTTTCTTTAGTTGGTTCGTGAGTTGGTTCTTCAGTTGGGTCTGTTGGAAGTATTTCTAAGCTTTCATAAATCGTTTCAACAATTGTTTTACAACCATTTACTTTAATAGTAGGATTTAATACAGCACCAATAAAATAAATAGTGGGAATAGGAAAAAAGTATTTTTTTTTAATTTTATAAATATTTTTTTAATAGCTGGCTTGTAAGTTGGTTTTTGCATATATTCATTAAGTAACAAAAATATTAGAGTTATATAAAATAATATAGATGAAATAGTAGGATAATAAATTCCAGAAAATTCCTTAATTGCTAGAAAAAAATTCTCTAAAAATACAATAAGTTCCAAAATTTTATCCCAATCATCATCTACAAGCATATCCGTTGGATTTTGATTGTGGGCGTTAAATAATAAAGTTATAGGTCTTTTATAGTCGTGAGCAATAAGTAATTGTTCATACAAAGAATTCCACCTAGTCGCAACTTCTTCTGAAATTTTTCTATAAGGTAATCCACAATCATGACAAGTTTTTTTTACTCTTTGCGTTTTTTTATTTTATTACCTTTAAAAATAAAATTTATAGCAAATTGTACTTTATCAAGGATGTTTTTAAAAAGTTTTAGGTCATCCTTTACAACTAAGTTATAAATATGACATGCACATCTAATATGAAAAATATCAGGAAAGATGGAGTCCATCGAGTTTTTAAAATATCTATAGCATAATCATTAGAAGAAACATTATCTAATGTAATAGTCATAATTTTATCAGTAATTCCATAATATTCACAAATTTCATGAATATTTCTTGAAATAAAAGCTTCAGTGTGCCTATCATCAATATATTTATATGCTAATATATGTTTTATATAAACCAATTGTCATCTATCCAATGACATGTAACAGTTAAATAATCATTACCATTAGTACTACGGCATATGTCAGAAGTGATAACCACTTTGTCATTAAAATGATATAATGCATAACGTAAATACTGTTGATATTCATGTGCATATTTAAAAACATCTCTTCTAACAGTTGATCTAGGAAAACCGTTAAAAACATGATTATATGTTTCTCGAATGTAATGAATAAAACCAGGAGAGCACGGAAATAAAAAAGGCAAACCCTCCACATCAACTAATTTTGCTAAATGTTCCTTATCTCTGTGTTTATCATATTTAGGATCTATAACTCCCCCCGTCATCGGGTTAATTCGACTTTGTACTTGGTCGGCGACACTATGTGAACCTTGTCCCGACTCAGAAGGCATTTGCACACCCGATTTTCAGCCAAGTATTGGTTATACCTTGCTTTGTGAGAGTTTTCTACATGTCTCATTAAACCCCCCGTCACACCTTGACCTTTTCCAATTTTAAATTTATAAACTTCACGATAAATTTTACATATAGCTAGTTGATTAAGAATGTCCCTATAAAGAAATCCCATGCATGTGATTTTAATTTTCGTTGTTTTTGGCCTCGACTCATACTAGGGGGAATATGAGGCATTCCAGTTTCAGTTTCAGCCTGAGATTCAGTCTGAGCCTGAGGTGGAGGTGCACTAGTGAGTGTGTTATCTAAATTATCTTCTAATTCATTTTCTAAATTAAAGTCTGGTTCAAAAGCAGAATATACCTCATGATCTAATGGTATATTAATATTAACATTAAAAAATCAGTTTCATCTATATGAGTGTAATCATCGTAATTATGATTACTAAAAGATGCACCCTTACCCCTAGTACCTCTACCAGAAAAACGTTCACTCGTTCCATTATAATTATGCAAATAAATAATTAAAGATAATGAAATTAAGTACGATAATTAAAATTAAGTAACAATAATAATTTAAAAAAGGAACGATGGTACCAAACACCGACGTAACGTCGACGTGTAATCGAGGTTGAAAATTGAAACTTTGCTCGATGAACCTCAAGCTAGTTGCCAACTTCACTCCCAATTTTTGAACTTTGATAGAAATTAACAAATAAAATATAATATTTAGTGTGCAATATAGACTTGTCTAGAGAGAGAGAGAGAAATTACAGAGATGGTATAAAGATTTGTGAGAAAAATGAAGAGGAAAATGAGGTATTTATAGTTGAGAAATAGGGTTAAAGTATAAATATACTAACTTAGGAAATATTAAGGGGGTAGGGGGTTTATGGGGTGTAAGGGGGACAAAATGGCCATTATTAGCCATTGCCAACGGCCAAAATCGAAATTGGCCTGTTGTGCGTCGACTATTTTTGCAAGGAGGGATGAGATGGAGTGGGACGGGGGCTGGCCGGTGCGGAACGGGTGGCAGGTTGGGGCGGGATCGGGACCAGCGGGCGAGCCCTAGTCCCATCCCGAGTTCGAACCCCGCTACCGCTTTTTTTAAAGGGGGGTCGGGGCGGGTATCGAAACGGGACAGGGCGGGATCGGGCCGACCCGACCCACTGGACAACCTTATTTTAAATTGGTCGTTAAAGATCCCCGATTCATTCAATAGTCCATACATAATACCTCCACTTCAAAAACAACATTTCTTAAAGGGGCTTTAGATGAGATGCTTCGTCTTGACACTCCTCAATTCCCAATATAAGGAAGAATTTATTTACCTATAGCTCCAATGGGGGGTATCACGCTTCTATTACAATTGGCCACCTGTTACTTCTTTGAGGCGATCCCTTTCTGTGACTTTAGTGACTCTCGTTGCTCAACGTTATACGACCCTATGGTCTATTACCTTCCTTCTCTTTATATCTGATCCTCTTGCTTCTTACAATATCTCGAGTTTGTATACTTATTTGGAGATGTTATGCATTCCAAGATAGACTCATCATTTCCTTAGTTATACCCCATATTTGCTCAAGTATCCTCTCTCGATTTATATCGTTCATCAAATATTCTCTCTCGATTTATATCGTTCATCAAATATTGAAAACAAGGTATTTTCTCTTTTCTGACGTTGTTCCTTCTTTTTCTTGGCCCTATTACTTGAGCATCTACTATATTTACCGTCTCCGGACTCATGATTTTCCAAAATGATATTTCTTTCATACTAAGAGCGCGCACTTGCCTCTTGTAACTTTAAAAATCCCTTATACTTCACATTCGACTATTCATTCATTGGGTCTTTTTAGTACACCTGTTTTTTTCTCGAAGCAAATCTTTGACATCCTCGGGTTGATTTTTGAAAATTGATGATGTTAGGGGTTGTCCTACCCCCTTTTTCATTGAAGGGTTTACTTTTGTAAAATGTTGCTCTTACTTTCTCCCTTCGTGGTTACCGCATTTGAATCCATGCAACTGCCCTTATTTTCTATGTTTCGATCTCCTTCATAACTGATGTCCTTATCATTATTACCATTACATTCTCTTTCTTGTAAGGTTTATAGTTTACTAGGCTGACCACATTTACCATTACTTGCTTGCTCATATCGTGTTCCTTTACTCTTGCTCTTTAGCCATTTTCCTTATCATTTACTTTAAATCCTATTTTCGTTGCTCCATTATACCCAATATTGGGTTTCACTTGCGCTTACTCCCCCTCACATATCTTTAAATACCTTGTCGATATTCACGACGAATCTAAGGCTTGGCATATTTAATTCGATTCATAGTTGGATTCATCATTGTTGCTAACTTCGGGCTTTCCCGCCTCACTGGTGTTAGAATTCTTTTCTATCCGCTATCTGACTTGACGCTTGCTGATTTGAATTCCTTCATCGACTCCTTATCTTAGTGTACTTTGGTATCGTCATTTGCGGACGTCATAACCTAAATTCTTAAATGTCGCTCCTTTACTTATACCTTTATCTTTTACTGGTATTCTGGTTACTTGGAAGTCGCACTCCAACTCTTTTATCGCCATATTTACTATTCCTAGTTTCCCACTAATCTATTTGTGTAAGATATATCCTTCAACTTTATTTAGTTATCATAACACTCTTACTTGTGTCTATCAGACACCCATTTATCATTTGTCACTGCTTCTCTGTTAGTCATAGTTCCATCGCAAATTATTTCCACTTAATGTCGGGAATCCTGCTTCTTTCCCGTTGAAAAGGGTATATCACTTGCCTTTGATTGACAAATCTCATTCCGTTCAACAGTTATTCCTAAATGGTTTAATCCTTATGAAGAGATCAAGATTACTAATTAACGTGTAACTCTCCGAGTCATTTTTCTTCCTTTCACTGTCTTCTGAGCACAACTTTAGGTAACTCATGCCTGGAAATTCATTTTCCTTATTATTATTTTTTTGGAGCCCCTCTCAGTTCTTTAGACTCATGAATCTCCCTTATTCGGGTCATGATTATATATATCCTTTGCATTCCTGTATTACTCATGCTACAGAGTCTAAGAGTGTTAGATACATCTGTAATAAATAAATGGTTAATCCTAAATCCTCGTACTTAGATCCTTGAACATAATAGAAAGTTCGCTTACCACCTTCACCTCCTAGCATCGATTTACGGTTCATAGACGTCTTGTATGATGCAATTCTTATATCCCTAATAACTAACCATTCATAGACATAAACATGACTATTCTTAATAAGATTATCAACATACATGATCACTTGCATAACTTATAAGTAATATCAGAAGCATATATCCTCCCTGACGCAACCTCGGACATTCATACACTCTGTGGCTTTTGCTTCCGCACCAGTAACATTCTTCCAGATCACCTGAGCACTGTTCAAAATGCACCTGTCCATGCTAATGTCATAACGACTAAAATCTCTCGGGGCATTCCCTAGCCCTATAGCCTAAAGCTCCACATCCAGAACATAACTCAATGTCGGATAAACATACTCCATCGTGTCTCTCTCCACATTGCTGACATCGTGGCCTACTACTTCCAACGTCTTCTGGTGTTTGCCTGACTACTATCCGTGAGCTTCAATCTGACGCTTCTCTCATTATCAATTCTTCAGCACCTGCGTCCATCTCGAACCTTTCAGTTTGTTTACTGGTTACATCTTCCTCTCTTTTACTTGTTAGGGGCAAGCCTTGGTTAACTGATGTCCACGATAATGGGCTCCTAAGTCTATCTAAAGATCTATCATGTGAGGGTATTTGAATATGACCCTACTCTCGAAAGATAACTGAAGATGTTGTTACATAGACAGGACCACTCACACCCAACCCAAATGAAAACGACCGTTGCGCCGATGGCCTCTGTATTGTACGGGTTTTCCTATAATTTGGAACTACCACTGGAATCGGTGGCACTCAAAAAGGTGATTCCTCTGGGATATCAGTTAGGTCCTCTTCTATAGATGTATCCTCAGACAGATCTTCTTCCATAGACAGTTCTTTGTCTATGGGCGGGTCTTCTTCTATTGAATAACTTACATCTATTTATGGAGTTCTTATATTCATACTGGTGGGTGGTTGTCGGCTAGTACCTTCTCCCTCATTTCTAACCCACTTCTTGATATCAGAACTTTCCCTGAATTTCGGCATTACTAAAAAGAAAGGTCACGAGGAAAATATAGGAATTTAGCGACTTATGAATTAGCTTCTATTGCACGATCTAGATTTTCAAGAAATGTAACATCTTAAATGCCCTGTAGCCTCTTGTTTATAAGTGTGGCACGCAACACACGTATAATTAAGACTCTACTAGACACGGCTTGTAGACATCCCTAGGATTAATCTGCTATGATAGCACTTTGTCACACCCCAACCTTGGGGTGGGGGGTTAGGGTGGCCGACATCAGCACTCTAAGGCCCTAACGTACCGATCCTGATACTTGAGAGATATACAACAACTCATGGGCTAACGAGGCCTCTGACCCATACTCAGCTAAATAAGGATATAACCACACGCACTCAGAAAAGGCCCAAAACAGACATACATATATAACAAGGCCGACATAAGTATAATAAATCTACTGGAGGGGCCGACAAGGCCACACACGACTGTCATACATAACACACTGTATACAAGCATCTAAAGAGTGTACTGATAACAACTGGTCGGGACAGGGCCCTGCCATACCCAACCATATACATATGCATATATGTCATATCTATTAGCTCACTACATGGCTCCGGAAGAAAAAAACGTGACAGCCTCCAACTGAGTCGAGTCCTACTGTGAGGAAGACATCTACATCTCTATATGTACATGTGGGCATGAATGTAGTGTCCCCAGAAAGGGACATCAATACGAAAAATGTACTGAATATGTAAGGCTGAAACTATAAATAAGTACAATGCTGCAACTGAAACAAAACTAAAACTGTAACTGAATGAGTAACTGTAAGGTAAAGCATTAGAAATATAACATGTACTATGAGTGCCTATATGGGCCAGAATATGCATAATGAAGTATAATCGTGTATATAACGTCCTAGGCCTCTAGGGGCAATATTATCTATGTCATATATGTATGAGCTACGTATATAACGCCATAGGCCAATGTGGACAATATAATCAATATCGTATTTGTATAGCTGCGTATATAACAACATAGGCCTCTATGGGAATACAATAAATATCATATATGTATAGTTACGTATATAACGCCATAGGCCTCTGTGGACAATATAGATATATAATGCATGCATATGACGACCTCTTTAAGAATTCTAAATACTCTCTGAACTCATCGGAGTAACATAAGGTCATTGCACCTCCGACTCCTTTATGAGGGTTAACACTTCATTTATTATTTTTTTCACTAACTCTATAGAAACCGTGAATCACATCATTAAATTAACTTCCAAAAAAAATAAGGGATCGACTTTTATTGACATTACAATAATGACTTGGAATGAGGATGTTACCTCGACGATAAATAAGGAATCATATCATAATACATTTGAAGAAGAATTACAAGTACTTTCTTTAGGATCAGAGTAGAATGCTTATCAAGTTTAGCTTTGTAAAAGTCATTTTGATATGGATCATGCCAACAAGAAAGAATTGAGCCTTACATACCTGGTTCTTGATACAATAATCGTCCTACGAGTCTTCACACTTCATACGAGTTATTATCTATATCACATAAAAATCAATATCAATATTGAATCCAAATTCATAGAGAAACTTCACTTAGGCATCTTATCACAAATCTTGATCATATCGGGTTCTTAGATTTCTTTACGAGGAATGCTTATGCAATTCAATTCCATGCTTCAATAAAAAAAACACAATTTCCATAGAAACTCATTTAGGTGTCCTTCGATAATTTTAGCATATATGATTCCTTAAGCTTTTCTTATATGTAAAATCTTATGTGATTCAAGTTCACAACCCTTCAAGCCAAACTTCCCTTAATTCATAACATACACAATTAATTCTATCACCTGATTGAACTCATACTTAAGGTAAAATAGCCCAACAATTCATATTTTGAAGGTTTTCATAACTTCAGCGAAGTTTTGATCATGCTACTTTTTCATTACTTTCTCCAATTCAATAATTAATCACAACCATAAGTAAAAGAGGATGAAACTTGCCTTAATACATCATAATCCTCACAAAATAGTAGGGGGTATTATCATTGATTTCGACTTGGGATGTTGGGGGTATGATGGAGAGAGACTCGGAGAAGTATTGGGACTGATTTGGGCAAAAAATAAGGGTTCTACATCAGAAAACTCAATTTAAACCCGTAACCACAGCTGCACCGGTGTAAAACAATGGTCCATTTGACGGATTGTCAAACGTTCAACGGTCCATCAACCTTCCCATCGAACTGCCAGGAAAATCGATGGTCACCTTGTGCAATTTGACGGTCCGTCAACTTCTACCGTCAAACTGGCCAGTTTCCTATTTTCATCGAAATGTACTTCCTTCGATCCATTTAACTCCCAAACACTCCAGTACTTCCATAACCAAGTTGTAAACCTTCATTATTCTTTCATAAGGTTGTACCTCTTTTCGGGACTTCGGTATCTATTAACGTAAAAGCGGAACGCGAAACTGTGGGATGTAATATATTACGAGACAATTAACTACTCCTTGCATACCTCAACAGAATTTGTAGCAAAAAGGAGTGATAGAATAATATTGGACATGACAAGATCCATGATGGCGCAGATAAATTTACCTATCTTCTTATGGGGAGACACAGTATTAACTGTGGCCTACATATTGAATAAAATGCCTTCTAAATCAGTTACTTCCACTCCTTATGAGCTTTGGACTGGTTATAAACCAAACTTGAATGATCTACAACCTTGGAGTTGTGCTGCATATGTAAAAGATTATTTTGACAAGTTTAAAAAATTGAGTCCAAAAGGAAAGAAATGTATCTTTATAAGATACTCTGAACACTTCATTGGTGAATTAGAAGATGAAAGTATAACTGAAATTGAATCACGAGATGTCACATTTCTAGAAAATGATTTTCCAAAAAAGGGCGAAATAAAGGAAGGAGAGCCTCTTTATGAAATGTTAAACTCGGATGATCAGACAATGTCTTCAGACATGCTTGAAAATCAAATAGATCAAGGATTGGTTCCTGATCCAAATGGGAGTTTTGAATCCCAAAATCCTTTTGAGGAATCTGAAATTCACTTACGCAAGAGTACCAGAAAAGGTATACCTAAACGATCTTATGATATTGAATACTATGTATTCTTGGTATCTCCCACATAATTGGATGAGCCTAATTATGTGATTGAGGTTTTGGCAAGTCCTGAAAAAGATGAATGGATGATATCAATAAAAGAAGAATTGGAGTCCATGAGAACCAACAAAGTCTGGGATTTGGTTGACCTTCCTTCTGGGCGTAGAGCTATTGAAAACAAATGGATTCTCAAAATTAAACGCAAAGCGGACAGGTCAATAGAAAGATACAAGGCAAGATTGGTGGCAAAAGGTTTTACTCAAGAAGCTGGTATAGATTATGAAGAAACCTTTTCACCAGTTGTGAAGTTTACCTCAATTCGCTTACTTTTGGCTATTGTTGCACGTTTGAATCTATAATTACACCAAACATGAAGACAACTTTTCTCAATGGAGAAATAAACGAGGAAATCTACATGGAACTACCTGTAGGTTTCATCTTAAAGGCCAAGAAAAAAAGTCTCTAAATTAAAAAGATCAATTTATGGCCTGAAGCAGTCTTCAAGGCAGTGGTATTTGAGATTTCACAAGGAGGTGATTTTTTCACTAGGATGTGATTTCATATGATTTCACCATGATCGATGAAGACCATTGCATCTATGTGAAGAAGTCTAATGGAATGTTTGTAATTCTTTCCCTTTACGTGAAGGATATTCTATTAGCCGAAAATAATTTAGAGTATGTCAAAACTATCAAGTCATGACTTTCAAAGTCATTTGACATGAAATATATAGGTGGAAGCGGACTATATATTGGGTGTTAAGATCCAAAGAGATCGTTCCAATAAGTTTTTGAGTTTATCTCAAGAAACTTATACAATGAAAATTTTGAAACGCTTCCAAATGAATAGTTGCAAATCCATGGATACTCTTATAGCAAGAGGTGAAACTTTAATCCTTGAGATGTGCCCAAAGACTGAAAAATAAAAAGAAGACATGTCTCGAGTTTCATATTCAAATGTTGTCGGGAGCTTGATGTACGCTATGATGCTTACTCATCCGGACATATGTTATGCCATAGGTTTGGTTAGCATGTATCAGTCCAATCCTGAAAGAGATCATTGGAAAATTGTGAAGATGTATAACAATTTTCTATCATTCCAAAATCAAACACATTGACATCAAATATAACTTTGTAAGAGACACAATAGCAAGTGGAGAAGTAACTTTATAATACAAATCTACGCTAGAAATGGTAGCTGATCCTTTTACACAGGTGATATCTAGAGACCTATTTGAGAAACATGTTATGGCTCTAGGTTTGCGTTGAGTATGATCATATTTCTGTATTATAAAAATGACTTGATTGTTATAATATTATCATCAATGTTTGACTCTTGAATTTATGTTCATATCTTGTATGCATGTGATGATGTATTTTTATTGATAAAGTGTGTCACACAAGTCGCGGGATTGGCTCTCTAACACGAGCAATCAACTCTTACATTGAGAAGCGTGAAGAGATGAATTTCACCACCATGTTATGACTTGTTTTGTAAGACGGATGCGAGTTTCTCTAAGAAGATGGATTTGAGGATCATCGAAGAGAGAATCTCGAGTTAGATATCTAGAGGTGTCTAGACTAACATTTGTAAGGTGTTGGATGAGTAAAATAATGAGACACACACGCCAATATAAGGTGAGAACACCATAGCACGCGTGTTCAACCACGTGTGCTTAGCGATCAATGGGTTAATAGAAGAATGGATCCCTGCTTCTCCATTGTGTGAGACCTAAAAAGTCAAAATTGACTTTCCATTGTACTCTTTGACCTTTTTACTGTTTCTTGAAGTACAGATCAGTGTTTCTACTTTGCCATGTCACTATAGATATGAGTGATTTAGCAATGTAATGCATGTCTAGTAAAGTTGATCTGGGATGGATAGTATCGAGTAGAAAGGGAAGACAATTAAAATTAGTAACTTAACTTATATACACAGGCCGGCCATTACACTTACCATAAGGGTGTCAAGTGTAATAGTGGATAGAAAGCTAAACATGAACTCGAGTTCACCTCTTTTGAGAATGAAGGATCGGATAACTAGCTACTGGAGTAGCTAATGATGTCTAGGGTATTGCGAGTAATATGATCCTTATATATGTAGTGGATTCTTTCCGCATGTGATTGAATTTCTATGTAGAACTCTAGTATAGCTAATGATGCTCGTAGGTAGCACAAACTATTTATCTTAATGAATTATGTGTGTGATTAACATGATAGTGATTTGGGTTTAACCTACCATGAGAAAAGTAGAATATGCTGATTTTTTGAGTCTGGGTCATTGGGAGATTCATGTGGGTAGACCCGACCCGATTTAAAAGAAGATCAGATAAAGTAACTTCTCAAAGGAAGTTACTACACGTAAGTGTAGTGGGAGTGCAGTTTTTTTTATTGACAACTGCTATCCATATTAACACAAAAAGACATTTAGTTTGTAGCAATTTTGCTTTGTTTTCAAGAGATTTAAAGTTCGAGTTGGGGCAATATTTGATGATAAATTCGACAATTAACCTTTCGTTGTTTTAAGGTACATAATTCATTGTCGTTGCTCCGTAATCTTTCCTAACATAAATTGACATTGTGATTCTCTAGTGCAACCCGAAAAAGATAAAAATAGTAATTGTTGAGCCACAAAATGTTGAATACCCAAGAAATTAATCAGATGAGTTGATTAATAAACGGGAAGCAAAATGGACAGAATAAATTGTTGAAGCCCCAAGCAATCAACAAGACGAGTTGATTAATATACACGAAATAGAGGGGGCGGAACAAAATGTTGAAGCCTCATGCAATCAATCAGACGAGTTGATTATTTGACAAGCAGAAAGGGCAAAACAAAATATTGAAGCCTCAAACAATCAATGAGACTAGAAAAGAAGCAGAAGAGGCAAAATAAAATGTTGAAACCCAAAACAAATAACCAAATGAGTTGATTAATATACAGGAAGCAGAAGAGACAGACTATATGTCTCCTAATATAATCGAGTAGATTGTTAATATCTAAGAAGGTACTGAAGAAGAAGTAGAAAATTCTGGTGTTGGAGAAATAAAAGGTAACGACGAAGGCGTTGCTGGTGCAGTAAAAAAGGATTGTGGTGAAGGTGAGGCTCCCGAAGATGAGGAGGATAATATTGATCATTTATCAACTCCTGAAACATTAATGTAGAATAATGTAAATTTTTTTTATTGGAGTTCTCTTATTAATGTCATATATGTAGAGTGTACAATTGTAGTCCTAATGGAATTAGAATCTCTATTTTACATTGATTACACTAAAATATTAATTACAGAATATATTGTAAATATATGGAATATATTCACTATCACACCCCCTCAGTTGGAGCAGGAGGAGGCCGCACGCTGAGACTGGATCTGAAGTCAATGAACAACTGCCGGGGAAGTCCCTTAGTGAATATATCTGCGTACTGATAGGAAGATGGAACATGTAACACTCTAACATGACCCATGGCAATCTTCTCACGTACAAAGTGAATATCCATCTCAATATGCTTGGTTCGCTGATGCTGAACCGGGTTGTGAGACAAGTAGACAGCAGATATGTTGTCACGGTAGACCAAAGATACCTTACGTAAGGGACACTGAAGCTCAAGAAGTAGGTTTCGAAGCCAACACAGCTCGGCAACGACGTTTGCAACGCCTCTATATTTTACTTCTGCACTTGAACGAGAAAGAGTGGCATGTCGTTTGGCAGACCACTAAATAATGTTATCCCCAAAAATACACAATATCCAGAAGTGGAGCGACGTGTGTCTAGACAGCCTGCACAATCATCGTTCGTGTATGATAACAACCGAGTCGGTGCGGATGGGTAGAGATGGATTCCATAGTCAAGAGTACCCTTAACGTACCGAATGATACACTTAAGAGCAGTAAAGTGAGGCTCACTGGGAGCGTGCATGAACAAGCACACCTGTTGCATGGTATAGGCAATGTCGTTACAATTGTATAGATTGTCTTTAAGAGGAGAATTGTAGATAGGTGAGCCAGAACCAAGACCTTGAGAAGACTTATTATACGGTATAAGGGGTTTGAGAGGAGACCAGAGTTTTGGCTTCTGATACCATGTAAAATAGTGTAAATCTCCTTGATTGGAGTTCCTTATTAATGTCAAATATGTAGAGTGTACAATTGTAGTCCTAATAGAATTAAAATCTCTATTTTACATTAATTACACTAAAATATTAATTACATAATATATTATAAATATATGAAATATATTCATTATCAATTAAGCATATGACATAGAAAAGGTAAAAAAACTTGTATTAATTAATCTCATGACTACTAGAAGGAGTTGATTTTCCGTCTAAGATCACAATGATATTTGTTCTGAAATCATTATTTGCCTTCAAATATTATTTTTAAGTACTTCTTGTTTTGACGAAGTATGTTACTATTTTATCTTTAATTTCTTTTTAATTCTCAAAATATTTTTCCCAAAACAAACCTGCTAACTTCCTCTCCACTCCATACTTGTCGTTTCTCCTTTTCTTTACACGGATACTTTTATATCTATATTTTTTTACAAAAAGTTTAGAGGTATTTTAGTCATTCTAATAAAATAACAACTTATCTACACTTTTTTATCAAATACATTCACTGCTTATTAATAATTTCAACACTTTTATTCTAATTCGTAACTATTTAATTTTAAAATTAATTTATATATTTAAAAATATTTTTCAACACTTAAAACTTATCAACTATATGCGGTCACCTAATCCACACGACGTGTATCACATCACTATTAACCGTGGCACTTTTTTTTTATATCCAGCTTTCCTACTTACGCCAGACTATTCCTAGAGATAGTAGTCCCGATCCCTCAACACTACTACCAGTAAATCGCGGGATGTGTCTGAATGACCAAAGTTTGAGAACAGAGTAATTGATATCACCTACAAGGTCCTACCCCAGAAAAGAGCAAATTGCTTTCATCAGGATTCGAACCCACGCTGCAGGCCTCCAACAGAATTTTAAGTTCTCCTCCTTTACCATCCAGCTATGCCCGAGGGACAACAATGGCGCTTTTTTATTATTAGATCTCGTATACACACCATTTTTGTTTGTACCAAAAATTAAAAATTAAATTTCCCAGCAAGGAAACAAACAAATCTGTGAAGTGTGAACTGCTAGTGTTAAAACGGAATCACCGAATCACGTATTGAAGAACCAACGGTACTTACCGAACCTAACAAAAGACCTATTATTTTACACAATTATTAGGGTTCGTTTCATAGATAAGGAAAATTGCTCTAAAATAAAATTTAGTATCGTTTTATTCTTTATTTAGCTATTAATTTTGGAATAAGTTCTTTCAGGATTAAAAATAATACTGAGATAAATAAACCTAAGATTTCTTAATCCTTTTTCTACTAAATAAAGTGAAAGATGACAAATAATTTTTTTTTAGAAACTTTACAATAAATGTAATTTTTAATACAATAAACCAAATATTCATTAATAAATACATAATATAAGATAGAGTAATACTAATTGTAACATAACTAATTCCTAACATTGTCCGGAGTCCTGCTATTTTGCCTCTCCTCCACACTGAGAATATTTTGTGAGCTCGATGAAATTCTCTTTTCTTCTCTGTGTTACAACAGTTCTTTTTCCTGTCAAGAATGTAATTAATTGACAGTTGTGATCGGGATTAAGGACTTTATTAATACTTGAATTTAATTGAGATACTCAAGTTTATATGTTGGATCCACAGTGCATTCATCTTCTCGAACCACTAGTGTAAGATCTTGATTTTAGTTGCTTGAATTTTGTTATTTCTCAGCTGATTTTGTTGTTTCAATTGTAGGAGATCTTTATTTTGATCAGTAAGTAATGCTGTTGGAATATTTGTAATTGGTATGGTTTCCTGATCTTCTTTTATCATGTTTTTACTGTGGTAACTTCACTTTTAACTGTGTTTTTGCGGTTGTTATTGTGTAGCTCAGTGAATTCGCGAGTTGTTTGACTTCCTGCAGTAATGGCGCAGAGTAATTGGGAAGCAGATAAGATGTATGCACATGTTTTTTTTTTATCTCCTTTTTGTTGATATATTAATGGTCAATTGGTTTCTCTTCTTTTGGTATTATGATCGTTAATTCTTAGTTAGCACTGCTGGTTATACAGAATCATGTTTTTAAAGATCCAATGCTCGATAAAAGAGAAGAGAACGAACAACAATTTCTAGTTACCCCTTTCGTCCCAAAAAGAATGGTGTTTTGGGGGAGTATGAGGATCAAATTAACTAATCAACAACAACATACCCGGTGAAATCCCGCAAAGTGGGATTTGGGGAGGGTAAAGTGTACGCAGTACCCCTACGTACCTTGGGAGGTAGAGAGTGTGGGTTACAACAATTGCAGGAAACGGGAAGTAAATAAATATTACAAATTGCTTGGAAGGATAAACTAAAGATTACAACAAACTGGAATCAAGAACGTTACAAACTCCTTGAGATTTGCTGAGTCGAGTGATGACACTCTGTCTTTAAGACAAGATTGCCCCGTATATATCATTTTACGTTGTCGGGCAATAGTCTCCCAAGATACAACAACAACTTAACAAATGAGCAAAGGAAACTCAAGTGTTACTCTTGAAAAACTTTGAATATAGAAAACTTGCTAGAGAGGAAGAAGAAGATTTCAGAAAATTCTGTAAGTGTTGAACAATTGAGCCAAAGGCCTCAATTTATAGTGTAATGAGATGACCCCTCAACTAGCCAACTAATGACTTTTAATAGCCATGTAATGGCACTAATTGAGGGGTTACATTCAGCCAAATAATGACTGAATTCATGTGCCAAATAATGGAGATTTAATGCTCCAAAACCAGCCAAAAAGTCAGAACTTTCCATCTTCCCGTCGCAGCATTCTGCCTCCGAAGTGCCGAGGAACAAAGAGAAGCAGATTTATTCTATACTCGATAAGTACCAATACGCGATAGAGCGACTCTGCGAATTAAGCGTGGCTCGTGGTGAACACCCAATTAAGCGCGGCGCGGCGTGGGGCGCGGCGATCCGGCGCCTCGACTCGAGTGGGTTGCGTCGCGACCGCCAGCGACTCATGGCGATTTCTAACTCGTTTCATCTTACACTTCTTTCTTCGTTTACCAACATGGAATACTTGTCATTTGGCCAATAACCGTCCATCATTCTATGTCTCAAATGTCTCACTTACGTACTAATATCTCTTTCACTAATGAAATTTGCGATACTTGGCATTACGTGTGCACGTGTGTGGAAACGACGTCTCCGACGTGTGAGGCCCCAATTGTTCGAGTCATAAATAATGGGATAAACTTAATTCCACAGTAGTAAATTTCCAACAATCCCCTCTTGAAAGAGATTTTTGCGCACTCACATGATGCCTTTTACAGCAATCTTTCAACGGACCGATGTTGCATCTGGATAGGTAGCTTCCGCTTTGAACCTTCCATAGTTGAATACTATCAGACTTACTTACTGCGCGGTGAACGTGATAACTTGAACCATCAGTGTTTAGTGTAAGCCAAGTCAATGGTACCAACACAACAACTTCCCTTACTCTGTTCTTCGTAGTGTTTTGTTCGTTGTGGCTGTGGACACTTCTTGGATTCTTAAGTGCGTTCATTTTAGGCGGTCTGTCCTCGCACTTAAATAGGTGGTCTCCTACAAGGTATCCTGCTATACCCCACTTTACAAGTGTTAGGACCATTAAAAGTTTCCCCAAACCTAACCTCAATCGTTGAGGATCATTAAAGGTTTTGGAAACTTAACATTTACCCACACTGCAGATAGCACTTAACGTCTATCGCGGGAATGGCCTTGGGTTTATGTTCCTTACAGGGATCATAACCCGAAGTGCTCTTGCTTCCACCGAAGCGCTCAACTGAACCTTTACAGCTTAATTTTTCCATTGAACCTAATTTTTGTGATCTCCAGTCAGTAAGGTTGGGTTACAACCGTATTGGTCCTTATAGCTTGGGTTTTAAGCCCATTCCTCTAGACAAGCAGAATATTTGATCTTTGGGTAAGCCCTTTGTTAGCGGATCCGCCATGTTATCCTTTGATTTTATGTAATCAATGGATATTATACATGTGGTGATCAGCTGCCTAACGGTCTTATGTATCCGTCGAATATGACGAGACTTGCCGTTGTACATAGAACTACGTGCCCTTCCTAGAGCCGACTGACTGTCGCAGTGGAACATTACAGAAGGTACGGGTTTGTCCCAACAAGGGACATCCTCTAAGAAGTCGTGAAGCCACTCGGCTTCTTCTCTTGCTTTGTCTAAAGCGATAAACTCCGATTCCATCGTGGATTGGGCAATGCAAGTTTGCTTAGAGGATTTCCAAGACACAGCCCCATCACCAATTATAAATATATACCCACTGGTGGACTTGGTGTTCTCTATATCAGATATCCAGTTTGCATCACTGTGCCCCTCTAGTACAGCTGGATATCTCGAATAATGCAACTCGTAAGTTAGCGTGTATTTCAGGTATCGTAGTACCCGATTCAACGCCTTTCAATGATCATTACTCGGATTACGGATAAACCTAGCCAACTTGTTGACTGCATAAGCAATATCAGGTCGGGTGCAGTTTGTTATGTACATCAAATTCCCAATCACCGGTCCATATTGCTCCTGGCATACGGGTGCACCACGATTTTTATCAAGCTTTTGATTTCTATCCAGTGGTGACTTCATAGGCGAACTGCCAAACATCTCAAACTTTCTCAACACATCCTCGATGTAGTGAGACTGAGATAAGACCAGTCCGTCAGACGTCTTAGAGATCTTTATCCCTAAGATGACATCTGTGATACCCATATCCTTCATGTCGAAGCATTGTTTTAACATGTTCTTAGTCTCTAGGATCAAGCTAGGACTGCTCCCTGTGATCAACATGTCATCTACGTACAGACATATCATGACGAACGAGTCAGAGTTACCTTTCGTATAAACACATTTGTCACTCATTAATGGAGAAACCCTTCGATAGTAGAGTACTATAAAAAATTTCATGCCATTGC
The DNA here is from genome assembly GCA_029783415.1 of Anisodus acutangulus. Classification (NCBI taxonomy): domain Eukaryota; kingdom Viridiplantae; phylum Streptophyta; class Magnoliopsida; order Solanales; family Solanaceae; genus Anisodus; species Anisodus acutangulus. The sequence continues at coordinate 12,765,673 of CM056495.1, forward strand.
TTCGGGGCCTGTTTCAGCTCGTACAGAGATTTGACAAGTCGACAGACTTTCTTCTCTTGCCCTGGAACCATATACCCCTCGAGTTGTTCCATATAGATTTCTTCTTCCAAATCACCATTTAGGAAGGCTGTCTTGACATCCATTTGATGTATCTCAAGGTCACGCAACACTGCGATCGCAATGAATACTCGTATGGATCCTAAACACCGGGGAGTACGTGTCAAAATAGTCAAGGCCTTCCTTCTGCCGATAGCCCTTGACTACCAACCTGGCCTTGTACTTATCTATAGACCCATCTACTTTATACTTCCATTTGAGTATCCATTTACAACCCAACGGTTTATTTTCCGGAGGAAGATCAACCAACTCCCAAGTATGGTTATGCAGGATGGAGTCTATTTCACTCTCAATAGCTTCTTTCCAGAGCGGTGCCTTTGGAGTTGATAATGCTTCAGCAATTGTCCTTGGTTCGTCATCAACCATATAAGCTACAAAGTCAGGACCGAATGATGTATCCTTCCTGGCCCTTTTACTTCACCTCGGTTCCATCTCTGGAATCTCCAAGTTCTGAGAATCTGGAACACTAGATTTCGGATATTCATCCACTTCGAAGTCCACTAGATCTGAACCATCTAGATCCGGGCAGTCAACAACTCCTGATTCCTGAGAGCTTTGTTCATAACTTCTTTTGCTAGAGGTTATGTCTTTTTCCTTTCTAGGAAAAGTATTCTCAAAGAATTGAGCATTCCATGATTGTACCCTCATGGATATCTGGAATATCTGACTTATGCACTAAGAAGCGATAAGCACTACTGTTATTTGCATATCCGATGAGAATGCAATCTACAGTCTTAAGCCCAATCTTGACCTGTTTTGGCTTGGGCACTTCAACCTTTGCCAAACAACCCCACACCTTTAAATATTTATAGGTGGGTTTCTTTCCCTTCCATGATTCATATGGAGTTTTGTCCTTACCCTTATATGGGACTCTATTAAGAATCGTATTAGCGGTAAGGACGGCTTCTCCCCACATTTTTGGGTAAGACCGGAATTAATGAGCAAGGCATTCATCATTTCCTTCAATGTGATGTTCTTGCGTTCAGCAACACCGTTCGACTGAGGTGAGTATGGAGCCGTCGTTTGATAAACAATGCCCGATTCGGCACAATATTCCTCAAACGGCGCTACATATTCTCCCCCTCTATCGCTACGAATGGATTTAATCTGCATGCTTAGTTGGTTTTCAACTTCTGCTTTGTAGCGTCGGAATGCTTCAAAGGCTTCATCTTTACTTTTCAACAAGTAAAGGTAACAATACATTGTGCTATCATCAATGAATGTCACAAAGTACTTGTTCCCCCCTCTAGTTCGTGCAAACTTCAAATCACATATATTTGTGTGAATAAGTTCTAGAGGAGCGGTATTCTTTTCGACGAATCGAAAAGGAAGCTTTGTGAGTTTTGCTTCTACGCACACCTCACACTTATGTTGAGGGTTTTCGTCGATAGACAGCAACAACTTCAACTTGACCAACATTTGGATAGACTTGTAGTTAATATGTCCTTATCTATGATGCCATAAATTAGAGGACTCAAGCAAGTAAGAAGAAGCTTCAATATTATTGCTTGCACGTATTACAGACATGGCGTTAACTTTGAAGAGGCCTTCACAGACGAAGCCTCTTCCCACAAAAGTTTCATTCTTGGTGATTACAAACTTATTGGACTCAAATACTAGCCTAAAACCAGCATTAACCAATAAATGACCTGAAATTAAATTTCTCCTAATCTCAGGGACATGCATCACCTCCGTCAGAGTGATCTCCTTTCCAGAAGTTATCTTCAGGACTACCTTTCCTACTCCAGCACGTCAGAGGAAGCATTGTTACCCATGAACAACTTCTTGTCTGTAACTGGTGTATATGTGGAGAATGTATCTCTATTGGAACAGATGTGTCTGGTAGCACCCGTGTCCATCCACCATTGCATGGGATTCTCAACAAGGTTTGCTTCAAGCACCACTGCCGAGAACTCCTCAATCATGTCGTCAAAAAGCGTGTCTTTGACGACGTTAGCCTGTGCCTTGCCTTTGGCCTTAGCCTTCTCTTATTGCTCAATCTTGAGCTTGCGGCAGTCCTTGATCATGTGACTAGGTTTCCCACAGTGGTGACAGATTCCCTTGAACTTCTCCGCCGCCTGGGTCTTGCCATCTTTCTGGAACTTGCGCTTCTTGCTTGGGTTCCCTTTGGCCTCAGCCAGATTTGCCTTTGCCTCAGCGGGTTGTTTTCCCCTAGGCAAGGCCTTCTTATTATCTTCCTGAATCTGGAGTTTGATAATAAGTTCCTCAAAGGTCATTTCCTTTGTCTTGAGTTTTAAGTAACTCATTCCACGGGGGAGGTAACTTTTCAATCAGTGATGCAACCAAAAACTGCTCATTTGGTTTCGTACCTTCCAAATCCAGGTGATGTAGAATCATTTGGAATTCCTGGACTTGGGACATCACAATTTTGCTATCCACCATTTGAAATTTCAGGAATTTCCCAACGATGAATTTCTTAGTACCAGCATCTTGTGTGTTGTACTTCTTCTGCAGCTTTTCTCATAACTCTTTGGCGGTGCCTACGGCGCAATACACCCTGTAGAGTAGGTCTAACAGACAGTTCAGAATATAGTTCTTACACATGAAGTCACTATGACTCCAAGCATCAAGAACCATCTTCATGCCATTGACGACATGGATACCTTGGCCCCCTCCAGCCGTTTCATTAGGCTGAGGGTCCACTTCATCTCCAGCTTGTGGAGGATCTTCTGTTAGGAAACGAGTCATTCCCATAACAGTCAGATAAAACAACATCTTCTGCTGCCATCTCTTGAAGTTGGAGCCCATAAACTTCTCTGGGCGTTCATTGTGGAAACCGGAGGGTGGAGGAACAGTAATGTTCCCTTGAGCAACCGGAAAGGCATTGGGTGTGCCTTGAGTAGTGAGGGAGGCAGAGGGGTTGCCTTGAGTAGCAGCAGCAGCAGAATCAGAAGCGAGTTGTTCTCTTCTAGTCATCTTTCTAAGCACTTACGGGGCAATCTTGTCTTAAAATTGTGGGTTACAATAATTGCAAGAAATGGGAAGTAAGTAAATATTACAAATTGCTTGAAAGGATAAACTAAAGATTACAACAAACTGGAATCAAGAACGTTACAAACTCTTTGAGATTTGCTGAGTCGAGTGATGACACTCTGTCTTTCAGACAAGATTGCCCCATATATATCCTTTTACGTTGTCGGGCAATAGTCTCTCAAGATACAACAACAACTTAACAAATGAGCAAAGGAAACTCAAGTGTTACTCTTGAAGAACTTTGAATATAGAAAACTTGCTAGAGAGGAAGAAGAAGATTTCAGAAAATTCTATAAGTGTTGAACAATTGAGCCAAAGACCTCAATTTATAGTGTAATGAGATGACCCTCAACTAGCCAACTAATGACCTTCAATAGCCATGTAATGACACTTATTGAGGGGTTACATTTAGCCAAATAATGGTTGAATTCATGTGCCAAAATAATGGAGATTCAATGCTCCAAAACCAGCCCAAATGTCAGAACTTTCCATCTTCCCGTCGCAGCATTCTGCCTCCGAAGCCCCGCGGCTCCAGTGATTGAACACCCAATTAGCGCTGCGGCGCTGCCAGGGAGGCGTCGCGGCTCCGCGGCGATTTTCAACTCATTTCATCTTACACTTCTTCCTTTGTTTACCAACGTGGAATACTTGTCATTTGGCCAATAACCGTCCATCATTCTATGTCTCAAACGTCTCACTTACGTACCAATATCTCTTTCAGTAATGAAATTTGCAATACTTGGCACTACGTGTGCACGTGTGTGGAAACGACGTGTGCGGGCCCCAATTGTTCGAGTCATAAATAATGGGATAAACTTAATTCCACATTAGTAAATTTCCAACAGAGAGGTTGTTTCTGATAGACCCTCGTCTCAAGAGCCAGCAATCCACAACACAAAATAATACGATTAAATGCCAATCAAATTATCTAATCCTCACTTTGAAGTCCCACATGATTTTTCTTACTTTTCTAAAAGTTACATTTTTAGAAGCTGCATAAAAGAACATGAAATGATTACAATTTGTTTACATAAAAGATTTTAAAAGGATAAATTCCAATGGAGGCAAAAACACCAAGTGATTTCTTCCAAAATTTGTCAAAGCCTTAGTGGAGGGAGTTACTCGGTACCTGTGTTGGTGGGTGGGAGGTAGCAAGTATCCTACAGTTATAGAAAAAAAAGGTTAAATGGATAAATGGATTGACATACCAAATAGTAATAGTGCTAGACAAATTGATTTATTTTACTTTGTTATATATGGATTTTCACCCTTAATTTTTGGTCTCTTGTTATTTTTCTAGGCTGGATGTGTACATTCATGACTATCTGCTGAAGCGAAAGCTGCATAATTCTGCAAAAGCATTCATGACAGAAGGAAAGGTTGCTACTGATCCTGTAGGTAATGATGCTCTACATTTGAATTTCTTTTGGTTCAAAGCGTTTGCACTAATATATCATATTATCTCCACCTGTTTGGCTAGTCAATCTGCAGAGTGGTTCATGTTCTACCAATAGATTGCCTTGTCCACCATTAACCATTTGCATAACTTTGACATGTTTTAATTCTCTTTCTTGATGGGAATCCACGTTTTGATTTTCTGATTCCTAATTTTATAGCTATTGATGCACCTGGAGGATTTCTTTTTGAATGGTGGTCTGTGTTTTGGGACATTTTCATTGCAAGGACAAATGAAAAACATTCCGAGGCAGCAGCAGCATATATAGAGGTTTGTAGAACTTAAGCAATGACCCTTAACACAAATTACTTAAAAGAAGCTTTATGCATTTTTTGCCAAGTTTGAAGCACTTTCCTTCTATTTTAGACTCAACAAATGAAATCAAGAGAGCATCAGCATCAACAGCAGTTACAAATGCAGCAGTTGCAACTCATGCAACAAAGAAATGTGCAGTTACAGCGAAGGGATCCAAATCATTCCCCTCTTGGTGGTCCAATAAATGCTATCAACTCTGAAGGTATGATGGGGCAGCCATCTGCCAGTGTATTGGCAATGAAAATGTACGAGGAGCGAATGAAGCACCCTCAGTCCATTGACTCGGAGACATCTTCAGCTCTTATTGATCCCAATAGGATGGCACTTCTGAAGTCAACAACTAATCATCAAGGGTATGGTTGGTGCAACCGCTCCATATATGCTATTGCGTTATTTTACACAACACCTATCTATTTGTTACATGCTTTGAATCATTTGCATCTCTATTTCTTCTCTGTTGATTCAGCCAGTTGGTACAAGGAAATTCAGGGAACATGTCTGCAGCCTTGCAGCAAATACAAGGACGGTCTCAGCTAGCTGTAACTACATGAACTTTTAGTTCTAGACAGGATATCTCTTCTTTGTTGAATACTCTGTTTCGTCTTCTTTTACCAAGCTAAGGGCCCTACTTATTCCAACTATGTAGGATATTAAAGGGGAAGTGAACTTGGGTGGCACTCAGAAGTCTTTGCCCATGGATCCTTCATCAATCTATGGGCAAGCAATTCTTCAGTCAAAGGCTGGACTTGGTGCAGGTATTACTACAAAAGAATTATTTTCAGTATACAAAGACAGATACATGTTCTGATTGACACCCGTTCCTTTGGCCACTATTACTAAAAAATTCAAATTGAAAATATACCTTTTCTATGAAATGCATGTTTAGAAGTGATTTCACCAAATTATCTTGTTTATCTTTGACATGATGCATGGGTTTTCCTCTTTGTGGAATTCTGCCGTTGTCCTCCAAATCTGAATTTGTGAATGGTATCATGGATAATTTCATTTTTTGCTGTTTGAAGTGCATGACAAATTATTAATCATTGCTTATTAAAAGCTTCTTCTAAGTCTGATTAAGGTTTCTACTTCCCCTAGAGACATTGTCAATGCACTTGGTGGAATCCAATTCTTTTTCTTTTTCTTTTTTATTAATGACATTTCACTTTTGGTAATTGTCTGTCATCACATCTCAAGCTTTATTCATCTGTCTTTAGCAGCAATGTATTACAGTTAATGGGTGGATAATATCGGAATTGATCTTCTTTATGTGAGCATTAATGAATTGTCTCTCTGACTTTTTTCTGTTTATTGGCTTGTTTTAGGATTTCTATTTTTCCAGCTCAACTTTTTTGAAAATCCCCTTTTTCTATTGTCCCATTTTCTCCTCCTGATGAATCTGTTTAGGTTTTTTCTTGTCTTTTCTGAGTACTTGTATGTCAATTATATTGTACATGATCTTACTTGGTCAATTCAGTCCTTAAATTTTCTCCTCGTTCTTTAGGGTTGAACCAAGGTGTCACTGGTCTACCATTGAAGGGTTGGCCTTTAACAGTAAGTTACCTATTGCTTTTAGTCGTCATCGTTTTCGATATACATAAATTTTGACTTGCATATCCTGCTTTGGTCATGATATGTACAGGGAATTGACCAGGTAAGGCCTGGCGGCTTGGGTTTGCAAGTACAAAAGCCCAACTTACAGACCCAAAATCAATTTCTTTTGGCATCACAACAACAGCAGGTCCTAGCTCAAGCTCAAGCCCAAGGTAACCTTGGAAATTCACCTAATTATGGGTTCGGTGGATTACCTAGAGGGAACTTTAATGCGAAAGATGGTCAGCCCCCAAGAAATGATGGATCCATTTGCTCTCCGGTACAGGCAAATTCGCCAAAGGTTAACTCGATTCTCCTAGAGTCAAGAATAGATATTGCTTTTGGGTGTTAACTTTGTTGTGTTTTGTCCGTTACACTGCACAACTTATCTGAGGCTAGACATTGTCTGTAAATGATAATGTCTGTTTCTGTGGAAGGGTTTCTGTATTCTCTTCCGATCCGTAGAACGGTTGATGTTTAAAGTGCTTATACTATTTACCCGTCTTAAACAGATGAAGATGTCCCCAATGCAGCATTCTTCGTCTCAACAACAGGACCAGTTGCAGCATCAGCAAGAACAACAACTGCAGCAGGTTAGCTTAAAAAAAAGCGGAAAAGGCTGAATTTTTATCTGGTTTTGATATCATCAAACTCATGCGACATCAAGTATTGTTAACAAGTGATATTTCTTCCTGTCTTACCTTCCTTCTTTTGCTGTAGTTGGCAATTTCCGTCTTTTCCTGTTTTTTTTTGGTTTCCTGGAAAATAAGTTAACTAATCAGTCCCACTGTCCAAGCAATTGAAGAGTAGTTCATCCATCCTCTTACATTTTTCCCAGACCAACAGAAAGAGGAAGCAACACTCGTCTTCTGGACATGCTAATAGTACTGGCACTGGTAACACAGTTGGCCCTTCACCAAGCTCACCAGCATCAACTCATACCCCTGGTGATGGGATGACTAGCATGTCAAAAGGCTTGATGATGTATGGAGGAGAGGTAGCTGGTGGTATTGCATCCTCTACAAATCAGTTGGTAATTCTTTCAGCTTCTTTATGTAAATGCTTGTTTGCAATATTTTTTCTAGATATCCCACTTCCATATTTGTTGATGAAGTATTTTGGTTTCCAGATAGATTCACAGATGATTGAGGTCGTGAACTTTAACGTGTCGTTGACTATCTTAAATTGTATAATGCTCAACACGACTTCTGTGGTACAGGATGACTTAGAGCCTTTTGGAGACATTGGTTCATTGGAAGATAATGTGGAATCATTTCTGTCAAACGACGGAGGAGATGGAAACATCTATGGCACATTGAAGCAAAATCTTACCGAGCACAAGCCTGAATCTTCAAAAGGTAAAATCTCAAGATTGAACTTATAAATGCTCTATTATTTTTCTTTTTGGTTGCAAATTTATTAACTTAAACGATTCATCTCAGGTTTCTCCTTTGGTGAAGTTGGTTGTATACGCACGAGAAATAAAGTGACTTGCTGTCATTTCTCATCAGATGGGAAGTTACTTGCTAGTGCTGGACATGACAAGAAGGTAGGCTGTTCGAGAGTATCTAATGTCTTTAGCATAGATAGTCGGATTTCAGTTTTATTTCGTTCTATGATATGTGAGTGTAGGCTCTATTCTGTTTTACTTCAATTAGTCATTATTCATGTTTGGCTTCATCTAAGAAATTGTAAATTATAAAACATTTCCTATGTATGCACCAGGCTGTTCTTTGGAACATGGATACTCTGCAAACAGAGACCACCCCTGAGGAACATCAATACTTGATTACAGATATCCGCTTCCGGCCTAATTCTTCTCAACTTGCAACTGCTTCATTTGACAAGTCTGTGAGATTATGGGATGCAACCAATGTAATTATGTTTATATTCTTTGTTGGAACTTCATATTTTTTAAGTGTTAGGCATTTTTCCTTTTTAATAACTACGAGAAGTAGTTGTAAAGTCTTAGCTATAGTTGCACAGGACTTGATACTGTCATACTATTTGCATGTTTTCAATTAATCAATTGTTAAATAAATTCAACTTCAATAATCCTTTCTGAACTTTTATTTGCAGCCTAGCTATTGTTTGCATGCTTACACGGGGCATTCTTCTCATGTTATGTCGTTGGATTTTCATCCTAAAAAGAACGACCTATTCTGTTTTTGCGATAGCAACAATGAAATTCGCTACTGGAGTATTAGTCCATTTTCATGTACTCGGGTGTCCAAGGTTTGCTTATTAATGTTGATTACTGTTATTTTTTTCAACCCACTTTGCAGTAGTAAATTCTTATTGAGCTATCTTCGACTTCATATCTCTCTGTTTGTAGCAAGGAGGCAGTGCGCACGTGAGGTTTCAGCCAATGACTGGGCGTCTGTTGGCTGCCGCTTCAGATAAGGTGGTTTCCATCTTTGATGTCGAGAATGACAGGCAAATTCATTCTTTCCAGGTTTGTTTTCGTGCTAGATGACTTTGAGTTTCTTTAATTAGTATGATCTGTCATTTGTATGTTTTGGGTGTCTGGGATTCTTTTTACTTTTCAGATAAATATGAGTGTTTGTTTATAGGGACATCCTGGAGTGGTGAACTACCTGTGTTGGGATCTCAATGGTGAGTTACTGGCATCAGTTAGTGAGGAGTCTGTCAAAGTTTGGTCATTGAACACCGGTGACTGCATTCATGAGCTAAGTGCTACTGGGAATCAGTTCCACTCTTGTGTTTTTCATCCTAGTTATTCTGCTCTGTTGGTGATTGGAGGAATGAGGGTAATTGCTGTTCTCCTTTTCTTAAGATCTCTTGTTCTGAAGTCTGTTTATTTCAGATGTCACTTAAGTTTGATGGACTACTTCATGTTCATACACTTTTTACTGTTTAGTGACAATACTCAACACTTCACTGCTGTTTGACCCCTTGCCGGCCATTACAGCAGTCTCTGGGTGCCCATTCACTGATACTTTGTGAATTTATGTTGCAGTCTCTGGAGCTGTGGGACATGGTTGAGAATAAAAACATGACAGTTCCAGCACATGAGAACATTATCACTGCCCTAGCACAGTCACCAGCGACTGGAATGGTTGGTTCTGCAAGTCATGACAGTTCGGTCAAGTTATGGAAATAGAGGAGGATTCAATGTGAAGATGTCACCATAAGAGCAGTTGGCATTTGCTTTTACGCATATCACAAAAGAAAGATCTAGGCACATCTATAGCTTATTATTTTTGATAAAGAATATCCATGTTTGTACTTGTTATAGTTTAACATTAGAGCGTGGTTTGTGGTTGAGAAACGAGTTGCACCTAGCCATAGTTTAGTAGTGTAGGAGAGGGTAACATATTTGCAATTTTTCATAGTAAATTGTAACTGTGTTTCTCCTAGTATTGGACAAAACCAATAATGAGGCGTTTTACTACCTCAAATTGTCACTGCTAAAGAGTATCAAAATCATATGATTCGGTAAGTAGTCTAATGCTGTCCCAAAGAGGGCACTAGACGACCCAAATGCTTTGTGTTTGATATATGCAGGGTGTACGGTGTACAGTAAAATTTAAGCTTGCTTTCTGGTGAACATAAACTGACAACTTCTTTCATTGTACTTTCTTTTTTCAGTTTTTCTGTAAGCTTAAAGGTATAATGATAATGAAATAGCAAAATCAGATTCTAATTAAGGAGGATTCCCTAATTGTTTTGCTAAAAGAGTGCGTGCTATGTTCTTTCTAAATGACCTTCAGGAACACTTTCAAAAGAATTTAAGTTATATACATTGACCGGTATGTAATTTTTTTTTTACTTTATCAATTTTGTAAATTTTTTTTTATTTTATCAATGTAGTTTAACTTGTGATAGCAGGTTAGTCTTATTTTTATGAAGTTATCAATTAGTGCTTTATTATAGAGATTTACTATTAAAATTACCTTGTAACTGATCTAAATATGTAATTAATCCACCTGGTGTGCGGTACCTGCTTTGGCCCCCGGGCCGACTAATCCGAATTTGTGCCAAGAAATCCCAGTTTGGAGGGTAAACCACACCTTACGATAGGTGACTCCACACCCAAATGGCTCGAACTTGTTAATGCATAGAAGTTAAACTTCACATCAAAATGTTTAAGTTGCCTTGCATGTGTAATCTGTTACTGCCAGCGATTTGCGTGCAACAGAAATATGGTAAAGAGAGTAGTGTGATTCTTATGGTTATGAAATATGTCCTAAGAAAATGATACAGTAAATAAAATGGCATAATTTTTTAGGAAAGCTCTAATATAATTTGTCTTCACCGTTAGGTTAAGTGGTACCAACTCTAAAAATGTGAACCGAATGATTTGTCTTCACCATTAGTATATAACGAAGATGATTCAAAAATTACTTTTGATTATATGTCCTAATTGAGCGCGAGATATTTTTGCACTTTCTTGAATTCCCTTATTACAGGGACGCATACTCATAAATACATCCGTATAAATAGAAAACCCCACATGAAATTTCATGTTTAATAAGCTTCATATCGTGTAAACATGACAGGTAAATGTTGGGTGTTAACCAATCACGTTGATACATGTTCTTTTGTGCTTGCATGGGTTTAGAAGAAGGTTGTTTCAAGACGAATTCCACTACAATAACAACATACCCAGTATAATCCATCAGGTGGGTCTGGAGAGGGTAGAGTGTACGCAAACCTTACCCTACCTTTTGACGGATAGGGAGACTGTTTCCGATAGACCCCCGACTCAGGTAGAAGTGAAAAGCAACAGTAATAATAAAGAATAATAAGAGTAAGAAAATAAGATAACAAAGTGAAAAAAACAAGCTGATAGGAATAGAAAACTAAGAATAAGAAATATGAGAATACTAAAATAAAATGACGAAAATAATATTGATCCTACAACTACTACAACAACAACATACTCAGTGTAATCCCATAAAGTGGGGTATGATGAGGGTATGATGTACGCAGACCTTACCTTTATCTTTGTGGGTAAAAGATTATTTTCGATAGACCCTCGACTCAAAAGGAGAGTAGTGATCCTACACTAAAGAAAAATGATACTAATCCTAATACTACCATAATCCTCGACCTCTACACCCTCATATCTAGAGTTATGTCCTCGATAAGTTGAAGACTCGCCATATACTGCATGATCACATCTCCCCAGTACTTTTTCGGTATGCCTCTACCCCTCCTCCAGCCCTCCATCGCCAACCTCTCACACCTCCTCACCAGAGCGTCTGTGTCTGCCCTTTGGACATGTCCAAATTATATCAGCCTCGCCTCCCGCATCTTGTCTGCCACGGAGGCCACTACCATCTTGCCTCGAATTTCTTCATTTATGACCATATCTCTCCTAGTAAGCCCACACATCCACCTCAACATCCTCATTTCTGCCACTTTCATCTTCTAAACATGAGAGTTCTTAATCGGCCAATACTCCGCCCCATACAAGAGCGTCGGTCTAACTACTACTCTGTAGAACTTACCTTTCAGTCTTAGTGGCACCTTCTTATCACACAGGACACCGGATGCTAGCCTTCATCTCAACCACCCTACTCCAATACGATGTGTGACATCCTCATCAATCTTCTCATTATCTTGTATTATAGCCCCAATGTACTTGAAACTCCCTCTCCTTGGGATGACTTGTGAGTCCAGCCTCACTTCTATGTCAGTGTCACTCATCACCGCACTGAACTTGCACTCCATGTACTCGGTCTTAGTCCTACTCAACCTGAAACCTTTAGACTCCAGAGTTTGTCTCCAAACCTCCAACCTAGCAATCACCCCGTTTTACGTCTCGTCGATCAATACAATATCATCCGCAGATAACATACACCATGGCACATCCCCTTGAATGTGACTCGTCAATACATCCAACGTCAAAGCAAGTAGAAACGGGCTAAGAGTTGATCCCTGGTGCAACCCCATTACAACAGGAAAGTGGCATGAGTCTTCCTTACTCGGGTCTTAGCTTCATCATACATATCCTTGATCGCCCTAATGTATGCTACTAGAACCCCTCTAGCCTCCAAACATCTTCATAGGACCTCTCTTGAGACTTTGTCGTATGCTTTTTCCAAGTCAATGAACACCATATGCAAGTCTCTCTTTCTTTCCCTATTACATGACGCCATTTGGTAGATTAAGTGGGCCAATATTCCTTTTGATGAAGCGGGGTAAATGTTAAAGGGGAGAGTAAGAAATTGCACGGTTGTCCTTCAAATGGACCGGTCTTTAATTTTTGGCCCTCAAATGAAATTTATGCCTTTTGGAATATAAGTTCTTTATTGGATCCGATACAATTTGTGTCTGAAATCATGTAAACAACTTATGCCTCGGAAGGCATAATTTGCCCCTATTTTGTGTTGGTCTTTAATTTTTTCACTTCAAATGGGTTGATCTTTAATTTTTGCCCTTCAAAATTAAATTTATGCCTATAGGGGCATAAATTACACATCATAATATCCACAAATTGTGCCAACTCCCTTAAAGAACTTATACCCCTATAGGCATAAATTCAATTTTGAAGGGAAAAAATCAAAACCAGACCATTTGAAGGGAAAACCGTGCAATTACACCTATATATACAGACCCATATTATCTCCAATTTTATATTTTTAGTTATGTTTATAATATCAACGATAAATAAGTATTGTTCTATATTTGCATATCTAATATAACATTTAATGAGCTATGTAATATTTAGAAGTAAATTTGTTGCAACCAATAGGTCAAACAGTTAAGCTCGTGTTTTGCTTGATGACGTCAATTTTTGTAAAAGCTGGAAAATAATTACAAAACTTTGTTCAAATATTTTTAAAAAAGTACAGCTCAAAAGTTTCTTTTCAATTTGAAAAAATGGTTTGATTGTCTATGTTGGAAGTGAAAAAAGACGAGTTGAAGGTAAAAAGAAATGGCCTTTGGAGACCAAAAATATATTTTTTTGTATAATGTCATCCAGAAATATCTTCATGTCAGAAAATTACCTACCTTAATGACCCGCTAAATATCATTTTTTTAATATTATTCACAATTAAATATCTCGCATAAATAATATTTTTATATCATATAAAAAACACACGTATTAATTACTAATAATCTCCTATAGTCCTATTCAATTTTTAGTACTGTTTTTTTTCCCTCTCTTATTATTGTAGTTGTACGGAGTACAAGTGCGTCAAGGGCACGCACCTGAATGGATCAACAACGTGCAAACTGTTATAACCTGGTTTCTGGGAGCGGGTGGACTTGAATAAAAAGTTATATTCTACTTATGAAATTACTAAAACTATTTAATTTTGGACAAGTGAGTCAGTAAGTTGCAGATCTGAAGAATATCATGATTGCCTCTGAGTTACGTAGGCTTTGGCATTTGTATTATCTATGAAGTTGAGATACTATTAAACTAAAGTAAGTTTATTATTCGATTCGTCTCAAATTATTTGTTATTTTTAAAATTAAAAAGAAACATAATTTAGAGAAAAAAAATATTTAGAGAATTCTTTTTTGATTTTATTCATCATAATGACTTCTTCGTATAGAGGTAAAAGTTCTCACTTCCTTAGTCTAACAAGGAAACTATATTCAAATAAACTAATATAATTACAATTTATCAAATATACTCATACTAACATTTTATCATAAAACTAATAGAGTTAAACTATGAAACATCTCAATACACCCTCCCCCCCTCAAGTTGGAGTATGAGGGTCTCGAATGCCCAACTTATCAAGCAGATATTCATGTTGTGATTTGCCCAAAGCCTTTGTAAACACGTCGACTAATTGTTCGTTGGTTGACACATAATTCGGAAGAATTATACCCTATTGGAGTGCGTCCCGGACATAATGACAGTCAACTTCAATATGTTTAGTCCGTTCGTGAAATACCGGATTTCGTGCAATATACAATGCTGCTTGACTATCACAATACATTTTAACCGGAGATTTATGTTCGACGTCCAAGCTATGTAGGATTCCCTTCAACCATTTTACTTCACAAACCGTCATTGCCATTGAACGATATTCCACATCTGCTGACGAGCGAGAGACAGTGTGCTACTTCTTGATTTTTCATGATACTGGTGAATTCCTAGGGAGATAAATCATCAGGTGAGCGATCTTCAGGTAAACGGACATCCAACCCAATCTGCATTACACCACTCATACAACTGGAGATTACAAACCTTACTTAACACAATTCCTTGTCCAGAGTTCTTTTTCAAGTATCTTACCATCTGGAGGGCGGCTTTCCAGTGCAATTCCTTCGGGTGGTACATGAATTGAGACAGAACATGTACACAATAGGACAACTCTGGTCGTGTAAAACTGAGGTATATCAATCTGCCGACCAGAAAATATGGCTTCGGATCTTCCAAATTAGCCCCTTTGGCCAACGCCAGATTATTATTTTGTTCTATGGGAGTTTTAATCGGTTTTGCTCTCAGTAGTCCGGACTCAGAGATTATATTCAAGACATACTTCCATTGACAAAGAAATAATCCGATTGGTCAACGCACAACTTCAACCCCCAGAAAATACTTTAGGGGACCCAAATCCTTCATGTGAAAATAGGCTTAGAGATAGTCTTTGAACCGTGCAATGGCACTATGGTCATTTCTGGAGATAATCAAGTCTTCCACATAAATTAAGACGTTAAGTTGTATACTTCCATGATGCATCGTGAAGAGACAATAATCGGAGTATGATTGTTTGAACCCATATTTCATCAAGGCACTTGACAATTTTGCAAACTAGCACCGTGAAGCTTGTTTCAACGCATACAAAGATTTTCAGAGTCGACATACTTTCCCTAGACCAGACACACAGAATCCCAATAGTAATTTCATATAAACTTCTTCCACCAGTTTACCGTGGAAGAAGGCATTATGAACATCCATTTGATGCAACTCCCAATTTCGAGTGGCCACTACGACTAAGAAGGTCTGAACGGTAACTACATTCATAACCGGAGCAAACATTTTATTGTAGTCAATACCTTCCTCTTACGTATTAGTTATTACTGAAGATGACTAACCGAGCTTTATATCATTCAATTGTTCCGTCCGAGTTGTATTTGATCTTATACACCCATCTACATCCGAGTGCTTTCTTATCCGACAGCCATGTTTCCAATGTCCATGTGTCATTTTCCTCTAATGCTTGAATTTCTTATTGCATTGCTTTTCTCTAACATTTATTTTTCATAGCTTCCGAGAAGGATTTTGGTTCAATTTCTGTGATAATTGATGTAATGAAATTTTGGTGCTACAAGAAAAAATTATCACATGATATATAGTGAGCTAAAGAATAAGGTGAACCTGAGGGCTGCTGAGGATTGGGCGAACTCATTGATGGACTTTCTTATCGAAATGTTTCAATAACGTAGTCACATAATCAAATCGAGTCATGCTTCTGACGTTTACCTCGACCCAATTGTTCCTCCGGTGACTTTTCGTTGGCCCGGGTACCTTATGTCTGTACTTCTTTCATATTTTTATTATTCAGACTAGCATCTGTCCGGTCTAATTCTGGCTGATTCGTAGGTTTGATATCCGGGTTAGATCTCGAAAGTTCAAAGTTTTTGCCGCTGTTAAAGGTCTTAAAAGCTCTCTCCTTTTCATTTAGTGCAAAGCCGCACAGCTTGCTCATAGTGCAGGTCCCACTTGTATATCGTATTTGGCCGAAGAAGCATCATACAGATTGGAGACCTAACAAAAGAAGTAAACCTGAAGTGTTGAGAAAGACTGGGATGAGAAACAAAACGGAATGTATCGGATATTTAGCACGTACAACCATCAAACCAGAGACGTTGTGTACCCCGAAAAATGAAGATGCATGTCTTCTCCTGCTCTCGGTTCATGGTGGAATCCATTGAATGCGTTAGTAAAGGAGGGTGGTCCCCCTTTCTCGCGTAAAAGCGATCAAAATTCGAACACGCCGCATTTTACTGGGAATGATCGAACCATGAGAACGAATCTACATGGCTATCACCTTCTTTGGCCAGATCTTCCAAGCTGTCCGAATTTCTTCTATTCGAGTTTTGTTCGCACCTACATTATCAGTCTGTTCTTTTTCGAAAACGTGTTGATTCCTTTCGTCCTTTGTTTTGTCCGGTATCACTTCTATGTTGTCGACCAAGTTACTTGTTCCTACAGCAAAAAGGAACTTAGTCTTATAGAAGTCCACATCTCTTGAGACTAAATATTCATCATTTTCTAAGTCATACAGTCTCCAACTTTTCTGTCCCTAGGGGTATCCCAAGAAGATACACCTACGACTCTGACTTTCAAACTTGTCTCTTATTTTTCCCTTTGTGTGTGTATAACATAGTGACTCTAGCACCCTTAAGTGATCATAATGAGGCGTTTCCCCATATAAAATTTCATAAGGGGTTTTCCCATTCAAAATCGAAGATGGTGTTCTATTGATCAAGTATCCCGCAGTTAAAACACATTCTCCCCAGAATTTAATCAGAAGATGGCCCTGAAATCTCAATGCTCGCGTCACATTAAGAATGTGACGATGTTTTCTTTCGACTCTTCCATTCTGCTGAGGTGTCCCTATGCAAGATATTTAAAATAGAATTCCATATTCGAAAAAAGCAAGTCTTCATACACGTGAACTCAGTTACATTATCAATTTTAACTATCTTCACCCTTTTTCCGTACTGCCTTTCCACAAGAGCGAAGAAATTCTTCAAGGTTTGGGACACTTCTTTCTTATCAACTAAAAGAAAGATCCACATGGCTCGTGAACGATCATCCAAAATAGTAAAAAAATATGAAGCATCACAAGAGAAAGGGGTCATATATGATCCTTATAAATTGCGATGGATCATCTCAAAAGTATCTGAAGCAATATTCTCACTTAAAGGAAAAATACTTTTCATTTGTTTTGCTCGTTGACATACATCACATTCTCTATCCAATATATCAACATTCTCTTTTAAGCCTAATGTCGTTATAGACTTTGTTACTTGTGCTGAAGGATGACCCAACCGTTTGTGCCAAAGTTCGAACCAATCAACTGTCTCTGCCTTCATATCCCGTATCAGCGGCACATTAATAAAATAGTAAAGTCCACCCCGACGCTCACCCTTTTCAATCAACTTTCTCGTGGTGGAGTCCAGTATAGCACACATAATTTTATTAAATGTCACATTATAATCTAAATAATCAACTAGTTGTGACACATAAATTAAATTGCATGTCAAATCTAGAACATAAAGAACATTCTTCAACCATATCATGTCATTCATCCTGAATGTTCCTTCTTTTTTAGCCACCGAGCTACTTCTATCCAGAAGTCCAACTGGATACTCAGGAATGTCCCACTGATCGCTTAGTTTTTTTGGATTATCTGTCACATGATTGGTAGCTCCGGAGTCAATAAGACATAATGCGTTTCGATCTTACCATCCATCTTTCCATTCAGATTTATTCCTTGTGAATTCAACACGTGAATCACCATTTTTCGGATCTCCTCACTCAAATTGTAAGGTCTTATTCCGCCTGCATTCATTTGTTCTATCTCCACCTGTGTATCCTTGAAAATAACGGTGTTAGCTTGATAGTTAACTCTTCCGCGACCAGATTCCGTGCCTCTCCTCTACTGTTGTTGTTGTCCTCGTCTTCTTCATTCGGATTTTTCATCTTTATTTTTATTTTCTGGCCACCATCCGGATAACCAATGAGTTGAAAACATTCTTCCACAATGTGTACGGATCTTTTGTAATGTGTGCAGAATGCACCATCGTTCTTCCTTTTACCTTGGTCATGGTAAAGTTTTCTCCCTTGTACGACAAAGGTCACAGTTTCACTCCGTTCTTCCATTTTTCGTGAGTCCTCTCACACGTTCTTTTTGCACTAGCTTCGAATAGACTTTGTTTAATGATGGCAATAGTTTTTGGGCCAGTGTGTTCGATCTCACCGTTCCATACATTGCCTCATCCAATCCCATGAGGAAAAGATGCATTTTTTCTTCTTCTCTTTTGGTTTCCAAGATTATCCCCGGATTGCACGTGCACTTTCCGCACTTGCAAGTCAGAATTTGTTCGTAGTTCACCAATTCTTTCCATAGCTTTGTTAATTTTTCATAGTAATCCACTATGGTCCTCACCTTCTGCTTGCACTCCGCAAGTTCTGCTTTTAGTTATTGCATTCGAGGTCCATTATTAATAGCGCACCACTCTCGGATGCTCATTTACAATTCTTCTGCTTCCTCTTTATGCGAGATCGTTGAGCGAAGAGTTAGTTCGATGGTGTTACGAATCCACGACACTACAAAGAGTTTATATTCCACCAGTCTTCTAAGTCCGGTGATTTTTCATCCGGCTTCTTGATCGTACCATCGACGAAGATGGATTTCTTCCTTGCTCTTAGGGTCGTGCTCATGGATCGAGCCTATTCTTCGTAATTCTCTCCCTTCAACTGGACTTGTGTCACAAGAATTTCGGGATTATCGTTTGACGTAATATCATACGGGGAGATTGTTTTTTTTAAAACAAAACAAAACATAATAAGAGGGGACGAAATTTAGAGAGAAGAAAAAATATTGAGTGAATTTTTTCTTGGTTTCATTAATCGTAATTGGCTCTTTATATAGAGGAAAAATTTCTCATTTTCCTAGTCTTACAAGGAAACCTTATTCTAATAAACTACTATAATTATAATTTACCAAATATACTTAGACTAGAATTTTACCATAAAACTAATAGAGTGAAATTATTAAACATCTCAATAGTTATGATTATTAAAAATAGTTATCTCAAATCATTTATCGTTTTAGAAGTTCAAAGCACAAGTAACTATTTTTGCTCCATTTTACCCTAAGTAGAATTCTATCATTAATTTAGATGATACATAAATAAAGTAAACTTTGATGATCATCTTAGGGTGATTCTTTTATTGACGAATGCTTTTATTACACTCATAGTCTTCCACAATGGATGAAAGCCTGACGGAGCAATGCCGTTGGAGGTAGCAGGCCCACGGGTCTTGAACTTAATAAAATTCAACAGATTTATCGCTCCCTCGGGGTGCAGATTCACTCCTTATCAATCTCGACTCCTTTCAATATTAACAACAATTCAACCAATTTAATTGATTAGTAGAGATTATAACTTAGACAATAATAAGGATAAAATTAGTCAAATACCCCTTTTAATTAATATTTCTTAGGGGCATGTAAAATAAAAAAAATGACAAATAAATGAGACGGAGGGACTAATGAACAAATAAATACAAAACAAGTATATTTTGTACGTTAATTTATTGCTTAAATTTTTTATTTAAGATTAAGCGGTATATAATTTCATATGAAATTTATATCTATATTTTTAAATTATTTAATTCGTTATAAAAATTATGCGTGGAGAAATATTTCTCATTAAATTAGTGTGAAAATCATGAGCACTGTGATAACTCCGCCCTTGCAGTAAATAGTGTATTAGTAATCTCGTACTTCTATACACTTCCATTGGAAGGGTGAAGTCCAAAAATATTTGAAGTCAAGTTTTTCAAGAGATTTCCCCCCAACCAAATATTTAAAGGCAACACATTTGACTCTTTTTTCCTTCAATGTTTTTGGAATATTTTTTAGAATTTTTTTGAGTCAAATCTTTTCCTGAAAAAGAATTAAGGAGTATTTCCTTCGCTCAAAGAAGAGTGAGGAGTACTATTTTCAAGTTAATCCATTTAAAAAATAATAATGATATCTTTCTAAATTAAAGTCATTTAATTTTAAAAAATTATTTTATTTTTGACGACAAGTATGTATAGTTTCAAAAATGTTATGGATATATTAAAGATCACAATTTTTAGAAATATTCTTTTTCTTGAATTTCATACCTAGTCAAACCGTGTCATAACATTATCAAACAGGGGCGGAGCTAGAAGTCAACATATGGGGTTGACCGAACACAATAGCTTTAGTTCAAATCATATATTTGTATTAATTAATTTACTAAATACGTACAAAAATTAAATTCAGAACCTAGTCACAAACATCTGATCGTGCTATCGTAAAATTTAGAATTCATAAAGTTTAAGTCTTTGCTCTGCTTTCGCTTTTAAAGTTTGTGATTGTTATTAACATCTGGTGTTGCTATCTTAAAATTTGAAACTCGTTAAGTTCAAATATTATAATTCCGCATCTGCTTTCATGAAAGAACTTTTATAATCTAATCTTTTAAGAAGAATTTAATTTCTTTAAACTAATCACCAGGTGATGCAGTTGGTGATAAACATTAGTTCCTTGCTTAGTTTCAGCTAGGGCTGTCCAGTGGGTCGGGTCGTCCCGATCCGACCCATCCCTCTTACTGCCCCACCCCGTCCCGATCCCTCTTAAAAAAATGATAGCGGGGTTCGAACTCGGGACGGGACTAGGGCTCATCCCGCCCGTCCTGCCCCCCTGTCTAGACACGTACACCCTCTTTGCAAAAATGACTATTGCACAACGGCCAAATTTAGATTTTGGCCGTTGTGCAACGTCTATAACGGCCATTTTGCCCCCTTCACCCCATAAATCCCCTTAATATTTATTTTTAACCCCTAAGTTAGTATATTTACACTTTAACCCTATTTCTCAACTATAAATACCTCATTTTTCTCACAAATCTTCCTACCATCTCTCTATCTATCTCTCTAAAAGTCTACATTGCCTACTAAAAAAATTATTTTATCTGCTTATTTATATCAAAGTTCAAAAATTGGGAGTGAAGTTGGCAACTAGCTTGAGGATCATCTATCGAGTAAAGTTTCAATTTTCAACATTGATTACACGTCGATGTTACATCGGCGTTTGGTACCTTCGTTCCTTCTTTAAATTATTATTGTTACTTAATTTAAATTATCGTACTTAATTTCATTATCTTAAATTATTTATTTGCATAATTATAATGAAGCGAATTGGACGTTTTATTTCTGATAGAGATAATAGGGGTAACAAGGATAAGGGTGCATCTTCTAGTAATGCTAATTATGATGATTTCACTCATGTAGATGAAAGTAATTTTTTTTATGTTAATATTAATATAACACTAGATCATGAGGTATATTCTGCATTTGAACCAAAATTTAGAAAATGAATTAGAAGATAATTTAGATAACACACCCACTAGTGCACCTCCACCTCAGGCTCGGACTGAGTCTCAACCTGAAACTCAAACTGGAATGCCTCCAATTCCCCCTAGTATGAGTCGAGGCCCCACACAATGAAAATTAAAATCAGATGCATATAGTTTTTTTATAGGGACCAAGAGAATCAACTAGCTATGTAAAATTTGTAAAAATATTTATAAATTTAAAATCGGAAAAGGTCAAGGTAGGACTAGAGGTTTATTGAGGTCAATACCTTGCTGAAAAATTGGCTGTGCCAATGCCTTCTGTGTCGGGACAAGGTTCACATAATGTCTCCGACCAAGTACATGGTCGAATTAACCCGATGACGGGGGGAATTATAGGTCCTAAATATGATAAACACAAAGATAGGGAAAATATAGAAAAATTAGCTGCGGTGGAGGGTTTACCTTTTTCATTTCCTTCCTCTCTTGGTTTTATTCATTACATTAGAGAAACGTATAATCCTGTTTCTAACGATTTTCCTAGATCAACGGTTGGAAGAGACATTTTTAAATTTGCACATGAATATCAACTGTATTTAGGTTATGCATTATATCATTTTAATGGCAAAGTGGCTATCACTTCTGATATAGGCCGTAATATTAACGGTAATGATTACTTAACCGTAACATGTCATTGGATAGTTCAGACTTGGTCTACGCAAAAACGTATTTTAGCATATAGATATATTGATGATAGACACACTGAATTATTTATTGCAAAAAATATTCATGAATTTTTTGAATATTATGGAATAACGGATAAAATTATGACCATCACATTAGATAATGTTACTTTTAATGATTATGTTGTAAACCTTTTAAAAACTCGATTAACTCCATCTTTTCCTGATAATTTTCATATAAGATGTACATGCCATATTTATAACTTAGTTGTAAAGGATGGCCTAAAACTTTTTGAAAACATTCTTGATAAAGTACAATTTGCTATAAACTTTATTTTTAAAGGTAATAAAATACAAAGACGCAAAGAGTATAAAAAACTTGTCATGATTGTGAATTACCTTATAGAAAAATTCCAGAAGTAGCGACTATGTGGAATTGTCTGTATGAACAACTACTTGTTGCTCACAAGTATAGAAGATCAATAACTTTATTATTTAACGCCCATAATCAAAATCCAAGGGATTTGCTTGTAGATAATGATTGAAATTTTTTTTAGAACTTATTGATTTTTTAGAGAATTTTTTTCTAGCTACTAAAGAATTTTCTGATATTTATTATCTTACTATTCAACTATGTTATTTTATATAGCTCTAATATTTTTGTTACTTAATGAATATATGCAAAAACCATCTTACGCTCCATCTATTAAAAAATATTTATAAAATTTAAAAAATACATTTTTCCTATTCCCACTATTTATATTATTGGTGTTATATTAAATCCGACTATTAAAGTAGACGGTTGTAAAACACTTGTTGAAACGATTTGTGAAAGTATAGAAATACTTCCACCTCCAAGTCCAACAGATTCAAATAAAGAACTAACTCACGAACCAACTAGAGAAGAAGTTACGTCTAGCATACACACTGAATGCATATATATATATATATATTACCAAGAACAAAGTGCAAATAATCAACCGATTTATGTACCATCTTTTTCTATTTCGTTGCAACCTTATAAAAGACATGTTGTTTCTGCCTCAAGTATTCGAGGCCTTAGAAATAGAATGTATAGTGGTTCAACTTTTCACAAATTAGCGAGTTTGATGTTTATATCTTGCAGAGTGTTGTACCGTACGAAATAATTGTAAATGAATGTGGACGTGAATACTTGTTGAGATACTGGAGGGAGAATAAGAAGACATTTTCGATACTAGCAAAGATGGCTCGAGATGTGTTGAATATTAAGGCGTCATCAACAGCTTTGGAAAGTGCTTTTTCTTCTGGAAGGTTTCAAATAGGAGAGCATAGACACTCATTGGTGGGAGACAACTTGGAGATTGCAGTTTTATTCAGAGATTGGATTAGAGCGGAGCATAGAAGGTGCGGTCAACCAGAGATCAATGAAGAAGACGACTACAACTACAACGAAATTTCTTATCCGAGGGAGCAGGAAGCGACGTCGAACAATTTGACCAACAACTTCTAATTCCGACAGAAGATCCTCAAGAGATTGTGAGGAAATTAGAAAGAGTATGGTTGACTATGTAATTTTTTTAATGGCAATTTTACTATGTTATTTGCAACTTTTGAACTACGAAACAAAGTTGCAATTTTAAAATTGTATTACAAAAAAATTATATTTCTATTAAATAATATAAGAGGCACAAAAACAGCCTTGGGATGTTTTTTATCACTATCTTGTTCAATTATTTAAGTGTTTAAATATTATTTTTTCTAAATTAAGTGTCTAAAAAAATCTCCCAAATTCCGCAACCCGACCCAACCCGTCCCGTCCCCCCAAATCCCAGCCCCTCTTCCAGCGGGATGTGGGACAGGACGGGACCTCTTCCCGTCCCGCCGGATCCCACCCCGTCCCGCCCGACTCGGCCCACTGGCCACCCCTAGTTTCATCCAGTTTCTTGTTATTTTAGTTCTTGTTTTTTAAAAAACATTAGTTCCTTGCATGCATATTCTTTAAGGGTAGTCAGTTTCTTGTTTTATAAAAACATTAGTTCCTTGCATGCATATTCTTTAGGGGTCGTTTGATAGTTAGTTTGGAGGTGAGTTATGCAGGTATTAAAGTATAAGTAATAGTATCATGTTTGTTAGCTAGTTACGGGGTAAGTTATTCATGTATAAAAATTAATATGGTGTTTGATTTGTAATTCGCATAACTAATACAAATATAAATTATGAGAGAATTTATGTAATATTTTTTATGCAGAATAGAATGTGAAATTACTATTATGTATAAAATAATACATAAATTTTCTCATAACTAATCCATATATAACTCTAACCAACTATCAAATGACACCTAAATGCATGCCTTCTTTGAATTGCACTGCTTGATTGAAATAGAACAACATTTTCAATCTATTAGTAATGCTTTTCTTTACTTTTTTATTTCTCAAGAGAGAAGCTTGTTGACGCTAAAAATGGATCTTAGGAAAACTAATTGAATTGTTGTTTATAGGATTTAAAGACAAGTGAGTTATATCAGATTCTAAACTCTTGTAAGAGTGATACATAGAAGTTAGCAAATTGAAAGTGTAAACAAGAGTATATGTATGAACAATGCAAGAATAATCGTATAAAGTATGGCAAAATTGGTACAATAGTCTGGAATATTTCTTGAGACGTCTCTTACTTCTGGTTACAAGTTTCAAAGATGAGAGATCTTCCTTCTCCCCTAAGCTATATTTATACAAGTCAGAATTAGACTTTTCTACCCTATGGTACGGGTGATGTGACGTCCCCATAGTGTCAACGTTCTCTTATGATGTGGCTGCGCAAATCGAGATTGACAGACACCACTCGGGCTGGTGGGAATGAGAGACAGTTGTAACAAAGCCTCTGAATACCCTTCTCCCCGGCTACTTCTGTTCGGTGGGGAGATATTTTCCCCCACTTTTAGAGGTCTCCATGTCACGACCTCGGTAGTGGAAGAGTTTCTTGCACCATTTTATCGGTAGAATTTGAAATGTTGCCGTCGTTTCAAGGACAAGAGCCTTGTCAGGGACTCATTTAATGCGCCCCTCAACTCATTTGGCGGCGTCTTTTCACTCACATCGAATGGCGTTTCGAGAACATGCGTGTTTCTTCATTCCTCAAAGGTAATGATTACGCAACCGCCTATTTAAACCCCACCCTGGTTCGAACATCAAATCCACTTTCTTCCCGCCTAAAAATTGTTCTCTTATTTTTAACTGCACCTCTTCCTCTTCAATCTTCTTCTCTTTTCATTCTTCTTAGAAACCGCTCAACCCCAAAAAAATTCAACCATTCATCGAAATTACACTTTGTAGAGGGAGGAGATGACCCGGCCCTCTAATACACTTTGTGAGTCTGCAGAAACATCAGACCCTTACGAATTGAACAAAAAAAGAAGAACAAAATGTAGCCTTACAGTGGTAATAAAGCTAAAAAGGTCACGGTGGCTCCAAATTTAGCACACTTGGCCTTTTTCTCCTGAATCGGAATGCTGGCATTTGCCATTTGTCGACATTAAGTAAACCTTTGATTTGTCGTGGCATAGTATCAAAACAAGTGTAGATATGAGGTTCTTGTAGCTGATGGCTTAAGGTTTCCATTTTGTCCGCAACTTGATTGGCTTCTCTAAAGCAGTGTTGGATTGCAATTCCCCTGACTTGTATCAGCCTTTGAATTTGAAGCTGTTTCTGCAATGCGCCAAGCGACTGTCCAGTCGCCCTGAATGCATTTAAGGAGAAGTAGCGAGTCTGTTTCTCCCACAATGAATGTCATGCCCTGCTCAATAGCACATTTCAGTCCAAACAAGAGTGCTGTAGCTTCTGCCCAGTTGCTACTCTCTTGGCCTAGTGGGAGGCTGTATGCCATAAGTGCTTTGCCCAAGTGATCTCTCACCACCCCTACTCCTCCGCACAAGCCATCCTTACAACTCCCATCACTGTTTATCTTGACACAGGGAGTAGCCGGTTTCATCCACACCACACTTTTGGAGACCCTTTCCACTAACTTGAGTTCAAAGAACTTGCATATGTCCTCCCATGTATTTCCAACAGCCACTCCTTTGAAATGAGATTTTGTAATTTGGACTATGTTGAAAGAGATTAATCTTATTGACCTTATTACTGATGGCTTTTCCTTACCAAATTTGCTTGCACATCTCGACCTCCACAATTCCCATACAATGATAGGTGCCATGATTCTGCAAACATAGGCGGCTAAAGAATTTCTGCACCTAAAATTCCAACACTTCGAGAGCATAGTCCTTAGATTCAGGCCAGTGAATGAGATGCCTACGGTTGAGAATATAATCAAATATTAAAAGTGTGTTATATCTAACAGCTTAAGCTTTTAGATCAGATGGTCACACACTTCAATACCTACCATTCCAGCAAAAATACTCCACATTTCCTGGGCAAATTGACCCCTGTAGAACAAATGCGCACAGTTCTCCTCTCCAGGAGTCATGAAAGGTTAAGGGCAACAGCAGCATGTAACACTCAAATCAATACCAAATCTCCCATTTTTTTCAGCTGTTGCCACTCTGTTGTGAGCTGCTCTCCAGGTCATAAAGGCCATTTTGAAGGGAACATCATTGTGCCATATCTTCTTGTCAAAAACTGAGACTTCATTTCTCTGCCTCAAGCAGCTCCAGGCAGATGAGACTGAGAACTTGCCATTTGTGCTAGGGGTCACACAGCTGTGTCATCTCCTCATGATAAAAATATATTTGTAAATGTTAGGTCAAAGTTCATATAATTTAAATCTCTATAAGTTAAAAGTGTCACATAAATTGAAATAAAGGAGGTATAGTTTTAAATTATCGAAACAAAATTGAAAATTTAAAGTTTTCACTATATATCTATATTCACACAAAAATTGAAACTTTTGTAGAGCTTATGAAACTGATGCGATTAATTTCCAATTAATTTAAAAAATATACATCTTTTGAAAATATTTACGCCACGTAGCTCAATATACAATATCATACAATATTATACTTACCTAGGGTGAAAGCATTTATACATTACGTTTCAACCTTGCATAAAGTGTATAATAATGTATAAAGGGTGTTTATACACAAATATGTTGAAAATCAAATGTTTATACACAAAGTATGGATTACGTAGCGTAAATAATTTTAAAAATAGACATAGAGGATAATTATCCCTATTTAATACTTCAAGTAACTTTATGCATTTTATGTGCGAGTAATGTTTGTACTTATTATTGAAAGAAATAATCCCCTTCATTATTTTCATTGATTGAATAGATATATATACAAGTTACAAAGCCTTCTTCTACCATAATTCTAACTCTACAATTATGGTAGTGTATATTCCTAATTATGGTAACCTATATATTACAATATATTACACATATATTTTCCTAATATA
Source organism: Anisodus acutangulus (assembly GCA_029783415.1). Classification (NCBI taxonomy): domain Eukaryota; kingdom Viridiplantae; phylum Streptophyta; class Magnoliopsida; order Solanales; family Solanaceae; genus Anisodus; species Anisodus acutangulus. The sequence goes on from CM056495.1 coordinate 12,793,275, forward strand.
CAAGATTCTTACCTTATCTAATATTAACAATTACCAAAAGAATTAGAGCCAAATCTGGCCAGCAAATCCAAGAGACAAATATGGCCAAATCCGAGAGTCATAAGGCATTGCCTTATTTAACACACCCCCGCAGTCATAGCGGGCGGTCTTCGAACGCTGAGACTGTCCCTAAAATCTTCAAAGAGAACCGCTGGTAGACCCTTTGTGAAGATGTCTGCAATTTGATAACGCGACGGGACATGGCATACGCGAACTTGACCCTTTGCAACCTTTTCGCGGACAAAGTGAATGTCCATTTCGATATGCTTAGTACGTTGGTGTTGAACTGGGTTACCTGAAAGGTAGATGTCACTAATGTTATCGCAATATACCAAGGTTGCCTTCTGAATAGGACAATGAAGCTCCAAAAGCAAATTACGTAGCCAACATGATTCGGAGACCACATTCGCCACCCCTCGATATTCTGCCTCGGCACTTGAGCGTGATAGGGTTGCCTGACGTTTTGCTGACCAGGAGACCAAGTTGTTGCCAAGGAACATACAGTAGCCAGAAGTCGACCGTCTGGTGTCGGGACAACCACCCCAATCAACATCCGTGTAGGAATCAAGTGTGGATGTAGATGACGGATACAAGTGCAACCCATAGTCTAGTGTCCCCTGAATATACCGAATGATGCGTTTAATTGCATTCATGTGCTCAACTCTGGGATCATGCATGAATAAACACACCTGCTGAACCGCATATGTAATATCCGGTCTGGTAAAGGTAAGATACTGGAGGGCCCCTGCAAGACTACGATAGCGGGTCGGGTCCTCGTATGGTGCACCTGCTGTGGCACTTAGTTTTGGGTTTGCATCAACTGGCGTGGAGGTAGACTTACATGATGACATCCCAGCCCTCTCGATGATCTCAGCAGCATACTTCCGTTGAGACAGAAACAACCCACCTGAATGACGCTTGACGGCAATCCCCAAAAAATAACTCAAAGGCTCTAAGTCTTTCATAGCAAACTCAGAACAGAGCATGGTCATGATAGACTGGTGTAAGGCATCTGAAGAGGCAGTCAAGATGATATCATCCACGTACAACAGGATGTATGCCAAGGACGAACCACTGCGGTAGATGAACAAGGAATTATCTGACCTGCTGTGAGTGAACCCAATAGTTGAAACAAATTCAGCAAACCTCGTGTACCAGGCCCTTGGAGACTGCTTAAGCCCATACAATGATTTCTTCAACAAACAGACATGATTAGGGTGGTTGGGATCCCTGAAACCCAACGGCTGATGCATATAGATCAAGCTTTCCTTGAGGTCACCATGTAGGAAAGCATTCTTGACATCCAACTGATGAATTGGCCAAGTCTTTGAAAGAGCCAAGCTAAGCAGTCACGAATGGTAGCCGGTTTGACCACCGGACTAAACGTCTCACCACAATCAATTCCAACCTGCTGAGTCTTACCATCACCAACAAGTCGCACCTTATGTCGAGCAAATGACCCATCTGAATTCTCCTTATGAGCAAAAATCCACATAGACCTGATAACATTAATACCATAAGGACGGGGTACCAACTCCCATGTTTTATTAGCAATAAGAGCATTATATTCATCAGTCATAGCAATTTTCCAATTAGGGTCATTTAAAGCCGACACGGGATTGCGGGGCAAGGGGGATTTAGAGACATCCGAATGTAAATTAAAATGTCTTTTAGGTGTAAAAATACCCCGCTGACTTCGAGTGACCGGTCTATGACTCGAGGAAGAATTGAGAGAATTTTGGGAATTTTCTGGGCTCGGGACGGATCGCGGCGAGCAGTGGGCTCTTGGCCCAAATCGCGCTTGATTGGACTCGTCGACCAGTTCGAGTAAATTTGGATCGCCCAATTCTGAACTGCTCGATTCTTTGGAATTATCAAGTAGAGCGATCTGTGGGTCCAGCTGGTAGTGGGCCATTGGAGGATTTAAGTGCGGGAGAGGTCCGAAAAATTCTGAATAATATACGGGGATATTTGGTCATCCAAAAAATTATACGACTTAGGCTCGGGAGTATGAACTTTCGTAAAAGGAAATTGGGTTTCATCAAAAATGACATGGCGATTTATTATGAATTTCTTGGAGGATAAATCAAAACACTTATAACCACGATGATTCGACGGATAACCCAAAAATACACACGGGGTAGACCGAGCCTGAAGTTTGTTAATTGTGGTGGATGAGAATAACGGATAACACAAGCACCCAAAAATCCGAAGATGAGAATAAGAAGGGTTCTTATTATATAGGATTTTGAGGGGGGAAGAATATGTCAGACCTTTAGACGGAATTATGTTAAGAAGATATGTGGCCATTTGTAGAGCATGATGCCAAAAATATGGAGGTACGGAGGCATGAATTAAGAGAGTTCGGACAATGTTATTTATGGAACGAATTTTGCGTTCGGCTTTCCCATTTTGTGAAGATGTATGAGAACACGAAAAACAAAAATTTATCCCATTATTAGCACAAAACTCCCGAAACTCCCTATTGTCATACTCTTTCTCATTATCACATTGAATATTTTTTATTTCTCTTTCGAATTGAGTACGAATGAACGCTCTAAATTTGATGAAGACGGAAAACACTTGTGATTTATTCGCAATTGGAAACGTCCACATAAATCTAGAATAATCATCTAAAAAGAGAACATAATATCGATGACCCATTGAACTAAGAACGGGAGATGTCCATAAGTCGCTATGAATAATTTCAAATGGCTTTGAAGTATGAGAATTGGAGTCTACAAATGGCAGCTTAACAATTTTCCCTAAAGAACAAGACTGACAAAGTGGAGTACGACTGCACTTTACAAGAAATAAAGCTATTTTTATCTAAAATCGATAAAATAGAAGATCCCTGATGACCTGCACGAGCATGCCATATGGAAGGAGAGATGATCGCAAAAGTCGACTGGCAAGGCTGGACTCGATGGATTGAAACCGGGCATGATAGGATACAGATCCCCCCTACTATCACACCTCATGAGATGACTCCCCGTCTTGAAATCCTTCACATAGAAACCGAAAGGATCAAATTCAACGGAAACAGAATTGTCATTTGTGAATTTTCGGACAGACACTAAATTTTTAATCAATTTAGGAGCATGTAACGTATTTTTCAAGAGGAGTGGTGGATTGGGGGGAGACAACGTTTTCTGACCATACCCTAGAATTGGAATAGAACTGCCATTACCAACAATTATCCCCCGAGGGGTGCTCAAATTGGAATAAGATGAGAGAGTACCTGATTCGGAAGTCATGTGAGTGGTGGCACCGGTGTCCATATACCAATTTGGGTCCGGTTGAGATAACCCCAGTGTGTGCATCGCGGCCTCGATATCAGTCTGAGTGGGGCCTGCTGCATGATGGGCCTGCGGTGGTCGGGGCCCAAGAACTCCTGTCCGTGGTGCACCTGGGCCGTAGCTGCTGTTGCTACCCTTTGGGCCATCGGCGATGGGCGCCACTGCTGGTATTGGGCTGGGCGGTGGCGCCACCACGAAACCGCCGATGGTACGAGTTCCACTGCCATTGGCCCCACTGTTGGGCCCATGGCGGTGGTGGGCCATTGTACCCTGGCTGGGACCCACCACCTGCTTGTTGACTACCGGAACCGCCACCAGAACCGCCGCGTTTGCCCCCGCGATTTTTGTTATTATTCTTGCGATTATTCTTGCCGCCACCATTATTATGGTTTTGGCCCGAATTATTAACAAAATCCGAAGGACTAGGAGAGGATGCCACCATGACAACTGGGCTTGCTCCGGTAGCCGCCTTTTTAGCCAAACCAGCTTCTTCCAACGTTAGCATAGAGCGGGCTTGATGGAAGTCGGGAAGAGGGTTGCTTTGGCGAAGGAGAGTTCCAACACCATTATAAGCCTCCGAAAGACCGGCAACCAACTGTAGAACTAAACGATTATTTGTTACTGGTGCGCCAACATTACGGAGTTGATCCGCCAACTCCTTTAGTTTCTTGCAATATGCCAAAACGTTCGGAAATTCGTCCATTCGAACGAGAGAGAATTCCTGCTCGAGTGTGACGACACGTGAATGTTGGTTGTCTTGGAATATGTCACGCAATCTATTCCATGCAGCCATAGCCGTGGTATCCGGCTCAATAATCATTTGTAGAAGGTCCACCGAAATAGTGGCGTATATCCACCGAAGAACGGTAGCATCAAGTGTAATCCATAACTCAGGATCCTCCGCAGGAAGAGGTCTAGCGGGAGGAATGATGTGATGAAGAACTTGATAAGATATAGCGTGAATTTTAAACAACTCCGCCCACGTTGCATATTGGACGTTTTCCATCTCAAGGACAATAGGGACACTGAGCTTGATATTGGAAACCGTGAGGGCAGGGTGAAAATTGTTCTTAGACATATAGAAAGAACAAAGAAGGAGGGGGAATTTAAGAGAGGTTTTTGAGAGCGGAAGACGAAATTTTGTAAGAGAAAAACCCGAGGAGGGGGGGGGGGTCTCGGCCAAAGGGAGGCAAAAGTTTGAGAGAAAAAAACTTTTGTTTAGACCTAGTCTCTTGATACCATGAAAGAAATAATCTCCTTCATTATTTTCATTGATTGAATAGATATATATACAAGTTACAAAGCCTTCTTCTACCATAATTCTAACTCTACAATTATGGTAACTCTACAATTATGGCAGTGTATATTCCTAATTATGGTAACCTATATATTACAATATATTACACATATATTTTTCTAATATACAAGATTCTTACCTTGTCTAATATTAACAATTACCAAAAGAATTAGAGCCAAATCTGGCCAGCAAATCCGAGAGACAAATATGGCCAAATCCGAGAGCCATAAGGCATTGCCTTATTTAACAATTATAACTAAATAAAAATGAATTAACTATAAATAAAATTTTGAAAATAAATAACATAAAAGTTAATAAACGATAACGAACACATGGTGGCTGGCGGTGGAGTTGGTTGGTAATGATGGCCACCAGAAGAGGTGGCATTGATGAAGATGATTTATGGTGGTAGCTTGCAGTGAAGGTGGTTGCTGTGGTGGAAGTAATTATAGTTGGTGATGGTGCAGTAAAAATTATTAATTGATGATTGTCACGGTAGGAATGGACGGAGAATTGATAAAACATCACGATTATAAAATTTTAAAGCAATCGTCTGAACGATCTTAAAATTTTATAAAAGATGTGAACAAATTAGCCCTTTTCAAGGAAAATAAGTGGTTCTAAAAGCTATCAACTTTTTGATATTATTTAAAATCACTTATTTTTTATTTAATACTTGAACTCCAATCTTCTTGAGCCGTGGGTCTATATCAAACAATCTCAAACAATTTCTTTATCTCATAAATATAAAGATAAGATATGTGCTACCCTCTCCAAATCCCTACTTTACGAAAATGCACTGAATATATTATTATTATTTAATTACACTCCAATACCTTAACCTGCCTTTTAGAAAAATAAGCACTAAGTATTACTTTTTCACAAGTTCAGTGGAGACATAGTCTTATTTATGAGTTTGGAATATAAATGATTCAAATATAGATGAGGAAACAAACTTTACTAAGTTGGAAAAGACAAGACAATTTGCCTTTACTTGGCTTGCTTTATAATTCCTCTGGTTAAAAAATGAGTGTTTAATTAGTTTTTTTTATCTCCTTTAAGAAAATATTAACTCTTAAAAAAATGAATATTTTAATTAAATTATTCATAATTAATAAGACACTTGCTTATTATTGCCTTGAGTAAATAGTGGCAATCTGAAAAAATAAAGTTAATTTCTTCTTACTTTTGTAAGTGGATACTTAATGTGAACCAAAATAAAAAGATAAGGACCCGTTTGGTCATGAGAAATTTTTACTTTTTTTGATTTTTTTCTCCACTTTATTTGAAAATCAGTATTAGACCATGAAATTTCAAATACAAAGTTGTATTTGAAATTTGAAAAACATCTAAAACATTATTTTCACTTTCAATACATTCAAACAACCAAATATTCTTTGAAAAATTATAACCAAACACAACTTTATCTTTAACTCAAACTTCAAAATTTCAAAAAAGAAAAAGTAATTTTTTAAAAATTTTTATGACCGTTCCTACTAAATGCTTACTTATTTTGAACCGGAAGAAGTAATCCTATTATGTTTAGCTTTTCTCTTTATAATAAAAAACAAAGGGTCAATGGCATGTGCTTTCCCTTTTTAAACTAAAAGCGCGTGTTTTTCCGCCCCCTATCCCCCTTCATTTTCCCACATTATCTGTGTGTACAAAGTAAGGCTGGCCAGTGGGCCGGGACGACCCGACCCCGGCCCGACCCCGTCCCGACCCCGCCCCGGTCCCGCCCCGACCCCGCTCTAAAAAAAAAAAAAAAATTTAACGGGGGCGGGACTCGAACTCGGGACGGGACGATGTCTCGTCCCGCTGCACTGAGCCCGCCCCAGTTCGCCGGACCCGAGCCCGCCTCGAGCCCGCCCCCCGAGCCCGACCCCGCCAACTTAAACCCCTTTAGAAAATGGCCGTTGCACCAACGGCCATTTTAGATTATGGCTGCTGGCCAACGGCCATTTTAGGCCCCCTCCCCAACCCCCTACCCCTTAATATTTATTTTTAACCCATAAGTTATTATATTTACACTTTAACCCAATTTTTCAACTATAAATAACTCATTTTCTCTTCATCTTTCTCACAAATCTTCCTACAATCTCTCTAATTTCTCAATATATCTCTCTACATTGTTTGCTAAATATTCAATTTTATTAATTCATTTGGGAATTGGGAGTGAAGTTGGCAACTAGCTTGAGGATCTTCCATCGAGCAAAGTTTCAATTTTCAACCTCTCGATTACACGTCGACGGTACGTCAGTTTGGTACATTCGTTCCTTCATTAAATTATTATTGTCTGTTTATTTTATTTAGCGCAGTTAATTTTATTGTCTTTAATTATTTATTATCATAATTAAAATGGAAGGATTAAAAGGTATGTTTAAGGGTAAGGGTAAGGGTGCTTCTTCTAGTAGAGGCAACCAGGGCAAGGGTACTTCTTCTAGTCATCTTATTCCTACACAGATGATTTTGTTGATACTCAACATTTTCCTACAATACCATTAGATTTAGACGAGGAGTTATTTTCCTGAACTCAAGAAGACTTTAATTTAGACGATGATCTAGACGATACACCCACTAATATTGATGACAACACGCCCACTAGTGCACCTTCAACCTAAATACCTCCTATTCCCCTAGTATGAGACGAGGTCCAAAGAAACGACCATTAAAATCGGATGCATGGACATTTTTGATAGGGACGTAGAGAATCAAGTAGCCATATGTAAAATTTGTAAAAATGTTTTAAAATTTAAAAGCTGAAAAGGTCACGGTGGGGACGGGGTTTAATTAGACACGTAGTAAGTGCTCATCCAGCTAGGTATGCCCAATACCAGGCTTCAAAACCGGTGCGCAAATGCCCGCTCCATCGGGACAAGGTTCACATCGACATCGTCCCACCAAGTATTGTGGTCAAATTAACCCTATGACGGGGAATTGTAGGCTCTAAATACAACAAACATAGAGATAGGGAAGCAATATCAAAATTAGTTCTTTGTGGAGGGTTTGCCTTTTTCATTTCCTTCATCTCCCGCTTTATTCATTACATTAGAGATATATATAATCCTCGCTTTTAACGGTTTCCTAGGTCAACTGTTAAGAGAGATGTATTTAAATTTGCGCATGAATATCAACAATATTTACGTTTTCATTATATCATTTTAATGGCAAAGTATCTATCACGTCGATATAGGTCGTAGTACTAATGACCATGATTATTTAATCATAACTTGTCATTGGATAGATTATAAATGGTCTATGCAAAAACGTATTTTAGCGTATAGATATATAGATGATAGGCACACTGGTACTTTTATTGCAGAAAATATTTATCAAGTGTGCGATTATTACGAATTACCGATAAAATTATGACTATTACATTAGATAACGCTTCTAATAACAATTACGCAATTACAATGTTAAAAAATAGTTTAGCTCCATCTTTTCCAGGACCATTTTCATATAAAATGCGCGTGCCATATATATAACTTAATTGTAAAGGATGGTCTATCACTTTTTGAAGACATTCTTAGTAAAATACAATTTGCTATAAACTTTATTTTTAAAAGTAATAAAGTACAACGTAGAAAAGAATATAAAAACTTGTCACGATTGTGGACTACCTTATAGAAGAATTCCACAAGAAGTATCGACTAGGTGGAATTCTTTATACGAGCAACTACTTGTTGCTTATGACTATAAATTACCTATAACTTTATTTTTAACTCTCATAATAAAAACCCATTGATATGATTTTAGATAGTGATTGGGTAAAAATTTCCGAACTTATTGTATTTTTAGAGAAATTTTTTCAAGCAACAAAAGAATTTTCCTAAGTATATATTATCCTACTATTTCAACTATGTTATTTTATATAACTCTAATATTTTTATTACTTAGTGAATATATGCAAAAAGCAGTTTATAAGGCAACTATTAAAAATGTTTGTCAAAATAAAAAAATATTTTATTCCTATTCCTTCTATTTATATTATTGGTTACAGTATTAAATCCTACTATTAAAATAGACGGTACTAAATCACTAATTGAAACTATTTACGATTGTATAGAAGTACTACCACCTCCAAGTCCCAAAAATCTAAATCACCCACCACCTATTGAACAAACTAAAGAAGAAGTGTTGAATAGCGTAGAACACCAATGCAAAAATATATATAGATTTTATCAACAAGAAAATGTTAGTAACGCATCGCTACCATACCATCTTCTTCATCTTCAACACAACCTCACAAAGACATGCTGTTTCTGCGCTAGTATTGAAAGCCTCGTAAATAGAATGTGCGGCCGCATACCTCTACTAACCAAATTAGCGAGTTGGATATTTTTGTTTTGCGTGGTTCTGCATCGTATCAAGAAGTTATCAATGAAGATGGACAAGAAGACTTGCTGAAATACTGGAGGGGGAATGAGAAGACCTTTCCGACACTTTCATTGATGGCTCGAGATGTTTTGAACATTCAAGCGTCATCAACTGCGTCGGAAAGCGCTTTTTCTGCAGGCAGATATCAAATAGGAGACCACACACTCATTGGCCGGAGACAGCTTGGAAATTGCAAGATATTCGTGAGATTGGATACGAGCGGAGCGGAGAAGGTGCAATCAACCGAGATCAACGAAGAAGATGATGAAAACTACAACGAAATCTTAACCGAAGGTAGTGGAAGCGACGTGGATCAATTTGATCAACAAATACCTATTCCAACCGAAGAACCACATGAAATCATCAAGCAATTAGAACAGATTTTTTTGAAAATGTAATTTTTTTAATTGCAATTTTATTATGTAATTTGCAACTTTTGGACAACACCATAAAGTTGCAATTTAGATTTTAGACAATTGTATTTGTATTACAAAAAAATCATATGTCTATTAAATAATATAAGAGGCACAAAAACAGCCTTGGGATGTTTTTATTACACTATCTTATTTTGTTTATTGAGTTTTTTTTATACATATGTTATTTTAAAAAAAAAAAAGGAAAACCCGACCCGCCCGCCCAGGCCGACCCGCTTCGCCCGATATCGACGGGATCGGGATCGGACGGATCGAGCAGTCCCGCCTGCACCGACCCGCTAGGCCCGCTAGTCCCGATCCCGACCCCCCGGCTCGTCCCGCCCCGACCCCGACCCCGCCAGACCCGGCCCGCCAGACCCGAGCCCGGCCCACTGGCCACCCCTAGTACAAAGTGTCTAGAGAATGGAATCCAATGAACCTGCATAGACAGTGCAAAGTATGACCATATTTGGCAATTGAAAATTTCTTCTTTCCTCTATTCGTGCATCAAGTCACGATGACTATGATTCAAATCAAGCAAAAGGGAAAGGAGGAACTTAAAATTCAGCTCTTGCAGCGTGGGTTCGAACCTTGGTGAGAGCAATTTGCTCTCTTTTGGAGTAGGACTTTGTAAGAGATATCAGTTGTTCTGTTTTCAAACCTTGGTCATTCAGGCACATTCCGTGATTTACTAGTAATAGCGCTGAGAGACCGGATCTACTATCTACAGAATAGTCTGGTGTAAGTAAGGAAGCTGGATATAAAAAAAAGTCAAGTTGTCCATGTATTATTTCCAATTCAACAACTTTGTTCTTTATAAGAATTTTGGTTTAATATTATAGTCTTGCCATTAGAAATAAGTTCTATATATTTTTCCTTGTCGACCCCTAACAAATTATCAAGGTCAAGTTGGACATTTTCTTTCCCGAAGAATGTGGATACGTAGAATCCACCTATTTTACGCTTTTGCTTTATTAATGGAAAGAACAAATATAAGATGATTTGCTAACAACAAGGTTTTGAATACACAAAAAATGTAAAAGAGGCAAAATCGAGCAATTTTCAGGAGATAATATCTCATATGGTCACTCAATTAAGGGTAATTCACTCAGAAAGTCACTCAACTTTGTTTTCTAACCCAAAAATCACTCAACTAAGACTATTTCACTCAGAAAGTTACGCAACTTTAATTATAACCCAAAAATCACTCAATTATTGATATTTCACTTAGAAAGTCACCCAACATATTTAAGTAATTATTTCATTAAATTGTGATGACATAATTTTTTAATTTAAAGCCATTTTTTAAGAAATTAAATTAAAAGATACCCGTTTTAATCATTTAATTAATCCACCCTACTTAACCACACCCGTTTTAAAAATATGACCAAGAGCCAACGGATACAACTTACATAAATTGACAAAAATATATTGAAAAATTAATATTTCAATTCACACAAAAACTATATTGGAAAATCTTACTTGCTTTACTCACTACTAAAAAAATGGGGGAAAAAACGACTAACAAAACTGACGACAAAAATCTACGGATTATGTCGGTTTTTTCAACAATTTTTAATTTTTTTTAAAGAAAACCGACGTACTTCCATCGGTTATTTTTCGAATAAATGTTGCGCAAAAATTATAACTATTTTTTATATATTTTTCTAAAATAAACCGACGAACTCCGTTGATTTTTTTTGTCTGTTGGTTCTTAGAGCGAAAAACTGCAGTTTAAGAGTAATAATTCAAACTGGGCAAAGTTGCAAGCATATCCCCTAACTTTGTGATATAGAGTAGATATACTTCTCGTTAAAAAAATAGTGCATATATACCCCTATCGTTACGTAGTGATACAAATAAATCCTTGCAATTACACAAATGGTGCAAATATACCCTTTTTGCTGACATATTTTTTTAAAAAACTATGTAGCTTATTGTTTAATTAAAAAATGCCATAAGGATTTTAAAAAATAAGTCTATCTATTTTTTGGTAGACTTATTTTCTTAAAGCCATGTGGTAAAAAATTTTATGGTGGATCATGTCTGGTTCGTTTTAAAAAAATATCTTTGTGGGATTAAATAAATAACTCTATCTTTTTAAAAAAAATAAACCAGACCCAACCCACTAGAAATAAAAATTACCAAGTGGCTTGAAAAAATTAACTCTAGTAAAAAAAATTGAGTAGACTTTTTTTTAAAATCACGTGATTTTTTTAATTAAAAAATAAGTTAAATAATTTTTAAAAAATATTCCGTCAGCAAAAGATTATATTTGCATCATTTGTGTAACGACATGGGTATATTTACACCACTTTTTAAAAAAAAGAGGTATATCTGCTCTATATCATAAAATTAAGGGGTATATTTGCACTTTTTCCCTTAAAACAATTGAAGTATTTGATTAAAGAACATGAGTGGTCTAGTGGTAGAGTTGTTCAATGCCAGGGTACATTCCTTGGTTCGATTCTAAGTTGCTACATTTTATTTTCTTTTTAATTTTATATAACCGTCAGAGTCCATCGGTTTTGGAAAAGCGACGTGACCTAAACCGACGATCCATAGTCCGTCAGTTTTTTTATTGATTTTCACTGAAAATCCGACGGAAACCGACGCAGTCCATCGGTTTTGACCTTGATTTTGGGCCGTTTTTTAGTAGTGACTAGAAGTATTATAACATGTGTTTATTTTTCAAGTTGTTTAAAAGCTATCTAGATTAGGAGATTAGTCTTGAAAGGGATAGCTACAATTAGGTGAATTGTAGGGTGAAAGGTAATAAGTTTATAGTCCCTTTGGTTATTGGTTTAAAACCTAAAACTACTTTAGTTAGTGAAATTTTTGGGATAAATCATACTGAGGTAGATCGTGATTTTTACTCTCTTGAGCAAGAAGTTTTCTACGATAAAATTTCTTGTAATCTATATTCCGCAGTTTTACTTCTTAGGATTGATTTCTCTAGACTAATTAGAACTCGTTGTTAATAATTTTGAACATATTTAGGCCATCAGAGATCATTTGATGGAATTTTGGTGTTTAAGTAAGGTTTGATTACTGAATTTAAGATAAGTGAGACTTTACTCTTAGTTTGTTTGCTTTTTCTTAAAAGCATAATATATATGTTGACTGTATGCATTACACCATCTAATTTAGATGAGTGGTAAGCATGAGCTAGGTTGACTAGTTTGGAGTATCTATATTAGATCTCAAGGGTCCTAATCATTTTGTGAGTGTTTGGTATTGACCTGTTTTCACAAAACCTCAAAAGAAACAAGTGAAATATGAGTTTGAACAAATCACCACTATTATCCTTAGCTCCATGATGGGTGCCAAACTATTTACCCCCCAAAAAAGTACAATTGAATTTGTAAGTGGTTTGTTCCAGGACCTTTATTCATTTTGAAACCGATCAAATCAATTTCCAAGATCCTTCGCCCCCTATCTTCTCATCTACCTTCTATTTTCCATCGATGGTCCATTCCATTCCTATTCCTAGACCGGATACTTTTCTTTGTCTATCTTCTTTGTTTGTTAATCGATTCAATTGATTTGTTGCAGGCCCTACTTTCAAAGGTTGGATTCTCTGTGAGGGCGATCCCTCGCCTTATTTCGTAGTAGAGCTTTTGGATGGGAGGGGGGCGCGTTCCCCACATTTATCCCCCGCTTCCTTATGCCTAGTATTTAGACAAATTTGAATTTCTTTCTATTTAGAATCGAAAACTATTGGTACGTCTTATGATAGTGATATCTGTCAATAGTAACATAGTCACACTACTCCAATTAAAAAAAACGAAATCAAAATAATGAAAATCAAATACTCTTCTTCAAATTCTGCCACTTTGAGGTTCCCTCTGAAATGAGGCATGTAAGGGAGCCACTACGAAGAAGTTTTGGGAGTTACGAAGGAAGCTTCGAGCTCATATTGATCATGGGTTGGGAACGATAAAATCTAAATATACATCTATGTTATATCTAGAGTGATAGCAAAAACATTACAATGATATTAAATAGTAAGGGAAAAAAGATCTAAAAATATTTTAAATATTCCTAAAATTCTCCTTTCTTTCACTTAATATCATACTTCGTCTCAATGAATATTCACTTTAGATTTCTTAGTCCATCTCATTATTAACTCATTGGTAAAATAATTTGAATATAAGAATTTTTGTCAATAATTCTTGTTGTATAGGTTTATGACGTGTAATTAAATAATAAAAGAGTGAAATGATTTCTCTTTCAGTTGATTTTATTCAAAGATTGACCAAAATATTAATAATTAATAAATAAATAAATAATAAAAATGAATAAAAAATTATTCATTTTATTATTTATTTATTAATTCCATGAACTTAGATCAATCAAATAATGATATTTCTATACATACGGTATTATTCGGTCTAATCAATTTGTCTGCACTTCCCATATTTATAGGAACTTCTGTATCAGAAATAATGATATCTCCAATTATAGCCCATCTGGGATGTGAATATATATATCCTCACCATCCCCATAGTGTATGAGACAAATGTATTTCGATTAAGGTCGTATTCTATGGTTACGATTCTATCATATATGTCTTTTCATTCTGTCGAAAATCGATTTTACGGTATAGACGCTTATGACCTCCCCCTCGGAATGGGATGACATCGGAAAGGATTTTTAATCAAACATTAATTGGTCGTGTATTAGCATATAATATATACATGGGTCCGCGATGTATTGCCACTAGAAATCAAAACATTTGTATTGGACTTGTAAATCGATTCATAACTTTTCGGACACAACCAATCTCTATCCGAACTCCCTTTACTTGTAGGAGTACATCTTGAATTTGTCGATTATGTTATGGCCATATTCCTACTCATGGCGACCTGGTTGAATTGGGGTCCTACTCATGGCGACCTGGTTGAATTGGGGGAAGGCGTAGGTATTATTGCAGGTCAATTATTTTGGAGAATCAGGTACAAATTCCTTTCTTTCGTGGTGAATTGTTGGCACTAGTCCTACATTTTATCTATGTGGATTGAGGATAAAAGGGGCTCGGCAGAAAGATGAGTATTCCATGAGAGAAGCAAGGAGGTCAACCTCTTTCAAATATACAACATGAATTCTGGCAATATAGTTGGACTCTCATGTCGATCCGAATCAATCATCCTTTCTACGGAGGTAAATCTTTGCCTGCTAGGCAAGAGGATAGCAAGTTCCAAATTCTGTCTCGGTAGGACATGCATTTCTATTACTATGAAATTCATAAATGAAGTAGTTAATGGTAGGGTTACCATTATCCTTTTTGTAGTGACGAATCTTGTATGTGTTCCTAAAAAATGAATTTGTCCATTTTTCGGGGTCTCAAAGGGGCGTGGACGAACCCCATGTGTTTTATATTAATCATATAAAAATCAACAGTGGAAGATGCGCTGGTTGTGCGAGATCATTATGACTGGAGAAAGTCTATCCGACCACCATAATAGACTATATAACCGGATCACACACGCTAAGAACACAACAGATTAGAGGGGACTAACGGGGCTCAAACCCACAGCTTCCGCCTTGACAGGGCGGTGCTCTGACCGATTGAACTACAATCCCAGGAAAATTAGGTGTACAACCTGTTGTCGTCAGCTCATGCCGTAAGGTGTTGGGTTAAGTCCGGCAACGAGCGCAACCCTCATGTTTAGTTGTCATCGTTGAGTTTAGAATCCTGAACAGACTGTCGGTGATAAGCCGGAGGAAGGTGAGGATGATGTCAAGTCATAATGGCCCTTATGCTCTGGGAAACACACGTGCTACAATGGCCGGGACAAAGGATCGCGATCCCGTGAGAGTGAGTTAACCCCCAAAACCCGTCTTCAGTTCAGATTGCAGGCTGTATAGTTGGAAATAATTGTCAATTTTAATCTTAAATTTCTAAAGTGATAATTATTTTGGGATAAATTTCTTAATCTAATGTAAGGTTGGCCAGTGGGCCGGGTCGGCCCGGTCCCACCCCGAACCTGACATTTAAAACAAAAAAATCGGTATCGGGGCTCGAACCGGGACAGGACATGGTCTCGCCCCAACTAGTCCCGCCGCCCCAGGCCCGCCAGTCTCGACCCGATCCCGCCCGAAATCCCCCATTTGCAAAAATAACCGTTGCACCAACGACTACTTTATATTTTGGCCATTGTACAATGACCATTTTTTGCCTCCCCCTCCCCCTCCCCCCACCCCCTTAATATTTATTTTTAACCCATAAGTTATTATATTTACACTTTAACCTAATTTTCCAACTATAAATACCTCATTTTCTCTTCATCTTTAACAAATCTTCCTACAATCTCTCTAATCTCTCAATCTATCTCTCTACAAGTCTACATTGTCTACTAAATATTCAATTTTATTTATTCATTTGAGAGTGAAGTTGACAACTAGCTTGATGATCTTCCATCGAGCAAAATTTCAGTTTTCAACCTCTCGATTACACGTCGACGTTACGTCGACGTTTGGTACATTCGTTCCTTCATTAAATTATTATTATTTATTTATTTTATTTAGAGAACTTAATTTTATTTATTTTAATTATTTATTAGTATAATTATAAATTTATTATGGAAGGATTTAAATGTATGCTTACCGGTAGGGGTCATGCTTCTTCTAGTAGGGGCAACAAGGGCAAGGGTCCTATTTCTAGAGAGAATCCTATTCCTACACAGGATGATTTTGTTGATACTGAACATTTTCCTACAATACCTTTAGATTTAGACGAGGAGTTGTTTTCTGGAACTCAAGAAGACTTTAATTTAGACGATGATCTAGATGATACACCCATTAATGTAGATGACAACACACCCACTAGTGCACCTTCAACCGAAATACCTCATATTGCCCCTAGTATGATACGAGGTCCAGCAAAATGAACATTAAAATCATATGCATGGATATTTTTTGATAGGGATGTAGAGAATCAAGTAGCTGTAAAATTTGTAAAGATGTTTTAAAATTTTAAATTGAAAAAGGTCAAGGTAGGACGGGGGGGGGGGAGGGGGGGTTAATGAGACACGTAACAAGGGCTCATCCAGCTAGGTATGCCCAGTACGAGGCTTCAAAACAGGGTGCGCAAACGTCCGCTCCATCGGGACAAGGTTCACATACTGTCCCGGACCAAGTACATGGTCAATTAACCCTATGATGGGGGAATTGTAGGCCCTAAATACGATAAACATAGAGATAGAGAAGCAATATAAAAATTAGTTGCTGTGGAGGGTTTGCCTTTTTCATTTCCTTCATCTCCCGGTTTTATTCATTACATTAGAGATATGTATAATCCTGCTTTTAATGATTTTCTTAGATCAACTGTTAAGAGAGATGTGTTTAAATTCACACATGAATATCAACAGTATTTACGTTATTCATTATATCTGTCACGACCCGACCCGACGGGCCGCGACTAACCGCCCTAATGACGTCATTATACTAACATGTCACACATAATCCAAC
Organism: Anisodus acutangulus; assembly: GCA_029783415.1. NCBI lineage: Eukaryota > Viridiplantae > Streptophyta > Magnoliopsida > Solanales > Solanaceae > Anisodus > Anisodus acutangulus. The sequence goes on from CM056495.1 coordinate 12,810,176, forward strand.
TAACACTTAATGAGTCTGAAATCCGACAGCATAACGCCGCAATAGCAACATATGCCAGGGTAGGCAAGCCGACGAGGCTGCCTTTACCCAAGATTGTACCTGTCTCCTGAGGAGTCACAACTAGCCAATATAGCATAACAAGCAAGCCGACAAGGCTGCCACCAGATAGTAACGTATATACATGGGAACATCCCAGCACAGAATACAATAACATGACCGACCAAAACAGAGTCATAACCCTTACATATGTACAACCCACCACTGTCTACATGCACTTATAAGAAGAATAACGACATATGACGGGACAGGGCCCCGTCGTGCCCCTAAATACGAACATAAGTCTAAAAGAGATTCGGTACCAAAATGACAAAGCCTTGGATCAAAGGAGCTTTCCAACCTGCTCAGTAGGAACCTAGGCCTGAGGGTCACCAAACTGAAAACATGTACCTGTGGGCATGAAACGCACTTCGAGGAAAGGGGGTCGATTTAAATAATGTACTGAGTATGTAAAACATGAAGCTGTAAAAGAGACCATAATTAGCCAACAGAAACAGAAGATCAGTATAAAAATAAGGATTCAAATCCAACTGTGCCATATATCATAAAAGTCAGTTGTGCCTTATAAAAATGAGAGTCAAGTCAAGAAAACATGAAGGCATGTCCATAAACATATATATACCTGTAATGTAACCCGGCCCACTAATGCATGACTCGGTGGAATCATATCATAACCCAGCCCATGCTGGGACTCGGTAAAATCATCTCTCATCTATGGATCCATCCTACGTAACCCGGCCCTCTAGTGAGGGTCTCGGTGAACAATGCAAGGCTGTGCACGAGTCGTATCCCGGCCCGGGACTCGGTGAGGTGAAGTAGTAACACTTAGCACGAGTAGATATCGTGAGTAACCATATGCAAGTAAAAATTATCATCTGACTCTCAATAAAATCATTGTAATAATGTCATAATAAACTCTTTGCTGAAAAATCATAGGCACTTCTCATAACAATCCTCATTAGGAATTAAATCAGATAAGAATTAAGTACGTCCGCCGTACTTTCATTAAATCATGCCAAAAAGAAAGAAGTAAGAGTTTCACATACCTCTTAGACGAACTAATCAACTCTATATTAGAGTACGTCTCGATTTAGAACTTCAACCTATAATAATGGCAATACGTTCGTCAATTCTATGATCGCTAGCATACTTTATATCGAATAACGACTTCTTATTTTATAAAAATTCGGGCAGCACTTCCCCTGTTTATACATGTTTCCACAACTTTCAAACGAGGCTAATAACATCAATAAACAAGCACCAATTAAGGGCACAACCAAGACAACAATAAAGGAAATTTACACACCCACTTCTCATATAAATTTAGCCTCTTAATCCACCTTAAAACAGCCCACAAAACAACCCATGTTCCAACAATTTCATGCAAGTTCTTGGCCACAATATGTCATAATTTCATAACTCTTATCTTAATTCCTATAATCCAATTTCGGATTTTAATACTTCCATATAACTAATTCCAACTAAATCTCCACGTTTCCTTTCAATTTCATCATGCAATTAGTGATAATAATAACAACAATAACCAACGAATTCAACAACACCAAAATCTGTCTCAAATTGGCAACTAGCCCAAAATGGTCACATGCAATGCTTAAATTCCAATTCTTCCTTAACACAAATTCATTACCTTAATTCTAACAACATGCATTCCAATTATATCATAGAAAGAAGAATTTTTATACCTCAAATTCGTCAAAACAGTCTGCAATTTTCTGCCATTGTTTTTCTGGAAATCCCCAATGTTTTGTAATTTTTTCCCTCCTTTTTGTTCACTTCTTCAACTCCAATTGACATGCAAGTGTTCTACAATGTTAATCCATCATCCCTACACGTTTTTCTTCCAAAATTTCATCCCAAAAATCACAATTTTCTGGGCAATTTTCGGCCAAGCAGTGGCTGTTTTGCCACTGTTTTTGCCACGGTTTTTGGTGTTGTTTTGCTTCTAATTTTTGGTGAAGAATGTAGTCTAGGAAGAGAAGATAAAAATCTTAATTTTGGTTATGGGTGGAGGGTGATTTTCGGATTAGTGTAGATGAGAGAATGAGAGGAGAGTTATTTTTTTTTGTTAAGTGTAGAAGAAGATGAAGAGGTAATGTAAGTTTATAAGGAAAAAATCTGATTTTTCCTTTACACTTTGGTCCCCAAGTTCTTCAATTAGTAAATCTCAAACCCACTTCTTTTAATTCCCGAGAATTTCATAAGCCTCGTATCCTCAATGTCATAATTTTATAATACAATACTATTCCATAACGGGAATATACAATTATTGCTATAAGTATCCAACGTCACCCTTATTGTGATCAACATCTTTCCGGAATCGCATCCTCTTGTATACTAATTTCCGGATTAGCATATATAAATATACTCTATATCCAAGATTCGAATCTTACCTTCTTAATTACGTCCTTTAATTATAGTCTTAAAATTACGAGGTGTAACATTCTTCCCCCTTAGAAACATTCGTCCTCGAATGTTCATACTATTGGGCAGATCTTATACAAATTGATTCAAGGATTCACAAGCACACAGAAATTTGCATATTAGGTCATCTTAGACTCTATGATACACGTTTCTGCCAACAAATATCCGACTTACAAACAACTCAACTCTTGCCATTATCTAACAAAGGGACTCAAATAAACAAGGAAACAACCTACGTCCTAGCTTATTCGTAATTTTCTAAAAGTGAAGTATACTAAAACTAAGGCTAAGTAGAGTCATTATTCCCGCAGTACCACATTATGTACATATATACAAGAACTTTAAGCATAATCTATACCTTAATCTTAAACTTGAGAACAGATATCATCTTCACAACCAATGACTAATCCCCATTTTATATATTCAGATTCCTGGTCCTATTTTAACCAGTAGTTAAGTACTTAAATGAATGTTTTAACTCAAAATCAGCAGTTTCAACTAAGCACATAAGGATCAGGGAAGACATAACTTCAAAATGGTGTAATAGCAGAGACTAAAATATATATATATATATATATATATATATATTTGAGTTCCCAAAAGCCTAATATCCTCTACCTGGATCAAGATGCAAGCGTTCTATATAATAGAATCCAAATATACATAATAGAGGCGTTGTTTGATCATGCAGGGTACTAAGGAAAAACACACAAGCTACCCTAATGATGATATACATATGAACATGCCCAAGACACCAACATGGCATAGACACTAGTTACCTAGTCTGAACCATAAACAAGGGATCACAAGGCAGGTGTAAATAAGTGACATATGCATACAGACTACCTTAGACCGTCCCAACCACACATATATATTTAGGAACACAAGAGATGCTAAATGAATATCCAATCCATCATTACCATGCCTATGATCATGTACTAAGGCTAAACAAGTCTTAAAGTTTATATTAGACCTACATCAAGCCTAAATCGTAACAAGTGAACACATAATAGGCATATAATGAGCTAAGTTTTCCTGTCCAGATATTAATCACTATCTCTCTAATAATTCAAATAGCAAGTGTTATCCATATCGTGTTATTTGAGCCTAACATATACTTAATACCCATATTAAGAATAATTTTAAATAATGAGCATAAATTGGAAGCTTAAGTTAATCAAATCAGGTTACTCAATGTCTCATTTTTAACAATGATTAGCAAGACTTTATCTATTACAAGTCGACACCGTATTGAACTTACTAATCCAAAACTTACAGATATATCCAAATCATATTAACATTAATTAGGCATGCTTAGTCATATCTTCTAACATACCCCTAAATCAGTAAAGCAGGCTCGGAATTTAGGTAATATTCATAATTCACAATCATCACATAGGCTACCATTTATCAATTCCCATCATAAATAACATCATATAACCTCAACCATATCAACTCACTTAACTCATTCTCTTCTAGTTTTAAATTATCATATCAGACGATAGAAGACAAGTTTTGTTAAATAGGACAACTAATTTTGTTCTTAATTAGTGGCGCTTGTTTTAGGTAGATAATATGACCAAACGACTTACAGATCGCCAAACGAGTTTCCAAAATAATATATTGGTCATCACATTAATTTAAATAACCCATACATGCTAAACCCAACTTCAATCCAACCTGCCAATCCATTAAATCAAATCTAGGCGTTTCATATATCATTAATATCTTTAAATTAGCAATATTAAGCATTGAATTAACTAGGTAGCCCATACACGACTAGACAAATCTAAAATTAACATGTTTCGTTCTATTTCAATTGTACAGATTATTCTAAATCAGCATGAAACATTTACACTCTTTTGTTGATATCTACTACTACTTTCATTTTGGTAACAATGCCCCTTCTTCTTCCTATATAAAGCTGATGGTGACCAGTACAATCCCAAACTCTTAAAGGGACAGAACAAGAATCTCTCTGCTTACTGTTTCTAAGTTTGGTATTACCTAAAGCTACAATCTTGTAGGTACCATCAAGAAATGGATTGGGAAACATAAAATTCAAGGTACTCCCCCCCCCCTTATTTTTTTTTTGAATTTCACATCTTGGAAAATGGACAATGTCAATCAAAACTTAAATGAATCTATAAATATACCAAACTAGATATTCAATCCTGAGTGGTAACAGGTAAACCAATTATCCGGACATGAGTAGGCATAAACAAGTATATATAGACAGACCAAACATATGTGGATTGCCTATCCATGCCATGCTAACCTCATCACTACTCACTTAATAACTTAACCAAATCTGCATAAGCAAGGGAATGCACATAGTTGAGGAACTACTCAGATATTCATTTCATTTTTTTAACATGTGATTTAGATACCTATCAAAACTCAAATGATCTTATATTATCTACCAAATTTACATAAAAGGAGAAGGAGGTAGACATACTCATAAAGAGTGCATATGGAAATAGGTGGACTTAACAGTTTGATTTAATCAACACATAGATACAAAACATGGGCATATACAATCAAACCAAACTGGATGCAGAGTTATGCACATGAGGAAGAGACAAGGTTATTTTAAATAGTTATGTTCAGATGAGTATTAGACCACCTAAGACTATTGGGACATGCCAAGGATAGATATGACCCTTTAACAAGCAAAACATACACCAAATAGGCTCCTAAACTTTCATTCAGATCACGACAGCACTTAAACAAGACACACATCCATTTCAAAGTCATTAGGTGATCCTATCATAATTATAACAACATTCTTATGCTAAATCTTAGTTCCCTTATTATAGGCAGATAAATAAATAAATAAATAAAAACATTAAGCCCTTCAATCATTTCCATACCAAATGTGACCTTTACAACCAACATAGTCATTATGTAAGCATAATTTTTAACTTCAACAATTGGTGTTTAATTAACATAACCTGTGTATTGAGTCATGGATTAATCGAACATAGTGTCTAAGAGGTTTAATATACTCCTCAAGCCACTATAGCAACATACCGAAATAATTTGTTCAGTTAACCAGGGGAACAAACCTCATGTTCATGTATTAAGCATACTAAATTAGTACATGTGCTAATGATGATTTGACCTAACATACTATGGACACCACAGGACTTAAACAATCCAAGAGGGGTTACAATGGACTAAAACTAGTATACCAATTACTTCAAAGTCATTTAAACAGATCATACAAGGTCAAATAACCCTTAAACTTAACAAGACAACCACTTAACACACAAATAATCGTCACACAATACTCTAACAGTGTTTTCATCAACTGAACATGCTAGACATTAATAGAGTAGTCATAAATAGCCATAATATTCACATATATTACATAATGCTTGGCATAATATATTCACGGTTTAATAGTTAACTAAATAAGTAAATCGTTTATTGCAGCAACAAGTCATTCCTGGAATTATGTAAATACTCAATTTTCCACTCCCTTAAGCAACTACTGACAACATGTTTAGCATACGAATCTATTCCCTATTTAAGAGATAAAACGCAGGCTTGGGTTATTAGAACATTTTGCATTCTACATTATGATACGCAAAGACAAGTACGGGGGAAATTTTAATCAAACATAAAAGATATCTAGGCAAGTCTAATTAACTGTTTAGAGGTAGTCCCATTGAGCAAAATTGGCAAAGATAGGTCCTAACACAAGTGATTTATACTCAACCCACATACTGTACAGGGACATTAACAAACCACCTTGTTCCGAAAGAAGTATGACCAAGACATAATACATTTATACATAACATGGATAGCATAACTCATAAGAAAAGATGGAACACATCAACTTAAACAGGGTAATATTACAACATATAGAGGACCATCTACTCCTAAGCCCCATCCACAAGTAGGACAACCCATTAACGACTATCAACTACTTGCTGAACTAATTTCAAGGACTTATCCAGACAACTTGCTCCAGAGTCAACAAACCTTATATGTACAACAGTAGCAATTCCAGTTTTTGGCATATCTCATATCCCTTTTCATATAAACATAAGCATACCAAAGAGTCATCACAACTAATAGACTTCACATATACCATGTACTTTAACCCAGATCAAACATAAAATATTTTACTCAAGAAGGCCTGGTATATCTAAGGTCTCAACGATAATCTAATATTCTAAGAGTCTCAAATATTCCATGTCCCAAGCTTACATTATTTCTTCCCGTATACGAGTAAGATAGTTTCTCATAACCTCGAATTCGTATTTCCCTTCCGCGCCGCCGCTTTTCTGAGGCATAGCTGTAACACATTAATACGTCAGAGAGGGAATAACCTAATAACATAGCTCTATCGCACGATCTTAGAGTAAGAAGAATAGAAACCAATCCTAAATGTCCGGCAGCCTCCTGCGTATAAGTATGGTGCACAACATACCCATACGCAAGACTCTACTAGACACGGTCTGTAGACATTCCGAGGACTAACTGCTCTGATACCACTTTTGTCACGACCCGACCCGACGGGCCGCGACTAACCGCCCTAATGACGTCATTATACTAACCTGTCACACATAATCCAACTAACACTTAATGAGTCTGAAATCCGACAGCATAACGCCGCAATAGCAACATATGCCAGGGTAGGCAAGCCGACGAGGTTGTCTTTATCCAAGATTGTACTTGTCTCCTGAGGAGTCACAACTAGCCAATATAGCATAACAAGCAAGCCGACAAGGCTGCCACCAGATAGTAACGTATATACATGGGAACATCCCAGCACAGAATACAATAACATGACCGACCAAAACAGAGTCATAACCCTTACATATGTACAACCCACCACTGTCTACAGACCTCTATAAGAAGAATAACGACATATGACGGGACAGGGCCCCGTCGTGCCCCTAAATACGAACATAAGTCTAAAAGAGATTCGGTACCAAAATGACAAAGCCTTGGATCAAAGGAGCTTTCCAACCTCCTGAGTAGGAACCTAGGCCTGAGGTTCACCAAACTGAAAACATGTACCTGTGGGCATGAAACGCAGCCCCCCGAGGAAAGGGGGGTCAGTACGAAATAATGTACTGAGTATGTAAAACATGAAGCTGTAAAAGAGACCATAATTAGCCAACAGAAACAGAAGATCAGTATAAAAATAAGGATTCAAATCCAACTGTGCCATATATCATAAAAGTCAGTTGTGCCTTATAAAAATGAGAGTCAAGTCAAGAAAACATGAAGGCATGTCCATAAACATATATATACCTGTAATGTAACCCAGCCCACTAATGCGGGACTCGGTGGAATCATATCATAACCCGGCCCATGCTGGGACTCGGTAAAATCATCTCTCATCTATGGATCCATCCTACGTAACCCGGCCCTCTAGTGAGGGTCTCGGTGAACAATGCAAGGCTGTGCACGAGTCGTAACCCAGCCCGGGACTCGGTGAGGTGAAGTAGTAACACTTAGCACGAGTAGATATCGTGAGTAACCATATGCAAGTAAAAATTATCATCTGACTCTCAATAAAATCATTGTAATAATGTCATAATAAACTCTTTGCTGAAAAATCATAGGCACTTCTCATAACAATCCTCATTAAGAATTAAACTGTTTAAGAATTAAGTACGTCCGCCGTACTTTCATTAAATCATGCCAAAAAGAAAGAAGTAAGAGTTTCACATACCTCTTAGACGAACTAATCAACTCTATATTAGAGTACGTCTCGGTTTAGAACTTCAACCTATAATAATGGTAATACGCTCGTCAATTCTATGATCGCTAGCATACTTTATATCGAATAACGACTTCTTATTTTATAAAAATTCGGGCAGCACTTCCCCTGTTTATACATGTTTCCACAACTTTCAAACGAGGCTAATAACATCAATAAACAAGCACCAATTAAGGGCACAACCAAGACAACAATAAAGGAAATTTACACACCCACTTCTCATATAAATTTAGCCTCTTAATCCACCTTAAAACAGCCCACAAAACAGCCCATGTTCCAACAATTTCATGCAAGTTCTTGGCCACAACATGTCATAATTTCATAACTCTTATCTTAATTCCTATAATCCAATTTCGGATTTTAATACTTCCATATAACTAATTCCAACTAAATCTCCACGTTTCCTTTCAATTTCATCATGCAATTAGTGATAATAATAACAACAATAACCAACGAATCCAACAACACCAAAATCTGTCTCAAATTGGCAACTAGCCCAAAATGATCACATGCAATGCTTAAATTCTAATTCTTCCTTAACACAAATTCATTACCTTAATTCTAAAAACATGCATTCCAATTATATCATAGAAAGAAGAATTTTTATACCTCAAATTCGTCAAAACAGTCCGCAATTTTCTGCCACTGTTTTTCTGGAAATCCCCACTGTTTTATAATTTTTTTCCTCCTTTTTGTTCACTTCTTCAACTCCAATTGACATGCAAGTGTTCTACAATGTTAATCCATCATCCCTACACGTTTTTCTTCCAAAATTTCATCCCAAAAATCACAATTTTCTGGGCAATTTTCGGCCAAGCAGTGGCTGTTTTGCCACTGTTTTCGCCACGGTTTTTGGTGTTGTTTTGCTTCTAATTTTTGGTGAAGAATGTAGTCTAGGAAGAGAAGATAAAAACCTTAATTTTGGTTATGGGTGGAGGGTGATTTTCGGATTAGTGTAGATGAGAGAATGAGAGGAGAGTTATTTTTTTTTGTTAAGTGTAGAAGAAGAAGAAGATGAAGAGGTAATGTAAGTTTATAAGAAAAAAATCTGATTTTTCCTTTACACTTTCGCCCCCAAGTTCTTCAATTAGTAAATCTCAAACCCACTTCTTTTAATTCCCGAGAATTTCATAAGCCTCGTATCCTCAATGTCATAATTTTATAATACAATACTATTCCATAACGGGAATATACAATTATTGCTATAAGTATCCAACGTCACCCTTATTGTGACCAACATCTTTCCGGAATCACATCCTCTTGTATACTAATTTCCGGATTAGCATATATAAATATACTCTATATCCAAGATTCGAATCTTACCTTCTTTATTACGTCCTTTAATTATAGTCTTAAAATTACGAGGTGTAACAATATCATTTTAATGGCAAAATGAATATCACTTCTGATATAGGCCGTATTACTAACGATCATGATTATTTAACGGTAACCTGTCATTGGATAGATTATAAATGGTCTATGCAAAAACGTATCTTAGCGTATAGATATATAGATGATAGGCACACTGATACTTTTATTGCAGAAAATATTTATCAAGTGTGCGATTATTACGGAATAACTGATAAAATTATGACTATTACATTGGATAACGCTTCTTCTAACAATTACACTATTACAATTTTAAAAAATAGTTTAACTCCATCTTTTCCAGATCATTTTCATATAAAATGTGCGTGCCAAATATATGGAGTTAAACTATTTTTTAAAATTGTAATAGTGTAATTGTTAGAAGAAGCGTTATCCAATGTAATAGTCATACAACGAAGAAAAGAATATAAAAAAACTTGTCACGATTGCCAACTACCTTATAGAATAATTTCAGAAGAAGTACCCACTAGGTGGATTCTTTATACGAGCAACTACTTGTTGCTTATGACTATAGAAAACATGTAACTTTATTTTTTAACTCTCATAATCAAAATCCAGCTGATATGGTTGTAGATAGCGATTGGGGAAAAATTTCTGAACTTATTGTATTTTTAGAGAAATTTTTTCAAGCAACAAAAGAATTTTTCGGTATATATTATCCTACTATTTCAACTATGTTGTTTTATATAGCTCTAATATTTTTATTACTTAGTGAATATATGAAAAAACCAGCTTATAAATCAGCTATTAAAAATGTTTATCAAAATACAAAAACATTTTATTCCTATTCCCACTATTTATATTATTGGTGATGTATTAAATTCGACTATTAAAATAGACGGTATTAAATCACTTATTGAAACTATTTACGATTGTACAGAAGTACTACCACCTCCAAGTCCCCAAAATCTAAATCACCCACCACCTATTGAACAAACTAAAGAAGAAGTGTTGTCTAGCGTAGAAGACGAGTGCAAAAAAGTATATAGGTTTTACCAATAAGAAAGTGCTAGTAACCTACCAGCTTTCATACCATCTTCTTCTTCTTCTTCAACACAACCTCACAAAAGACATGCTGTTTCTGCGGCTAATATTGAAAACCTCAGAAATAGAATGTGCGGCCGTACCGCTACTAACCAAATTAGCGAGTTTGATATTTTTATTTTGCAGGGTTCTGTACCGTACCAAGCAGTTCTCAATGAAGAAGGACATGAAGACTTGCTGAAATACTGGAGGGGGAATGAGAAGACCTTTCCGACACTTTCAATGATGACCCGAGATGTTTTGAACATTTAAGCGTCATCAACGGCGTCTGAAAATCGCTTTTTCTGCCGACAGATATCAAATAGGAGAGCACATACACTCATTAGCCAGAGACAACTTGGAGATTGTAGTATTATTCAGAGATTGTATACGAGCGAAGCGGAGAAGGTGCAGTCAACCGGAGATCAACGAAGAAGAAGACGAAAACTACAACGAAATCTTATCCGAAGGTGGTGGAAGCGACGTGGAGCAATTTGACCAACAAATATCAATTCCAACCGAAGAACCACAGGAAATTATCAAGAAACTAGAACAAGTTTTTTTCAGAATGTAATTTTTTAAATTGCAATTTTACTATGTAATTTGCAACTTTTGAACAACACCACAAAGTTGCAATTTTGACAATTGTATTTGTATTACAAAAATCATATGTCTATTAAATAATATATGAGACACAAAAACAGTCTTGGAATGTTTTTATTACACAATCTTGTCTTGTTTAATTATTGAGTTTTTTTTATATATATGTTATTTTTTTAAATTAAGTGCAAAAAAAAAAGATCCGCCCCGGATCCCGATCCCGATTCCGACGGGATCAGGATTGGGGCGGGACTTCGGCAAATCCCGCCTATCCCAATTCCGCCTGACCGGGCCCCGCCCCGCCTCGATCCCGCCCCTTCCCCATCCCGCCCCGATCCGATCCCGCCAAACCCAGCCCGACGGTCCCGAGCCCGGCCCACTGGCCACCCCTAATCTAAAGTAATAATTAAAATGAGACGGAAGGAGTAATAGTAGATAGTAGAGAAGTGTCTACAATTATTCCAATTTTTATTTTTTTGTGAAAATGTAATAAATTGGTTCATTAGAAAATTGTTATCTAGAATATAAAGAAAAAAGAAAAGTGGCTAACGTTACTGTTGATTATATGTATGAGACTATGAGTCATAAGTATCCCGTTTCAACCTAACTTTACCTACAAACAAAACAAAACCCATCCTTTTCCCTACCCCCGTTACAAAATCAAACCCCTCTCAAAATCATGGGAAAATACTTGAGAAAAGCTAAAATCACAGGCGACGTGGCAGTAATGGATGTATCACAGTCCACTCTCGGTGTACGCACTAGAGCAAGAACCCTAGCCCTTCAACGTCTTCAATCTTCTTCCACCACAACTCCACCGCCGTCTTCTTCTTCTTCTTCTTCCGACACGTCTTACCTTCAACTTCGTTCCCGCCGCCTTGAAAAACCCAAGAATCCCAAGACAGAAAGGTGTTCTGTCAAGTCGGGTTCAATTCGGGTAACAGAGGATGTGAATGATTTTGGTCATGAAATCTCGTTTGGAGAGAATAGTCTTGATTTTGAGCTCAGAGATAGGTATATATCTTGCTCCTCTTTGTCATGTTTTCTCTTGTCTTTGGCAAACAGCTACTCTACTTCCGTAAGGTCTGCCTACCCTCAATCCTTCGCAAACCCCACTTGTGGGATTGTTGTTGTTGTATGCTTACTAGTTTTGTTATGTATTGCATGTTGCCTCATTTTTGGTTTACTTGTGCCTCATTTCATAATAAGCGGTGCTTTTACCTTTTCATTTTGTTTCGGAAAAAGTGGTTTTCACAAAATTAATAAAGACATTAATTTGTTTTTCCTAATTTTACCCTTATTTAAATAAATGAAGTTTTTCATAACCAAGAATCGTTAAAGAGCTACTTCAAGACATTTAATTAAGGTTATGTTAGTAAAAACACATAATATGTTTTAGGTGTTTAGATGGTCTATCTAAAACAGTCTCCCTACCCTCCCAAGGTAGGGGCAACTTGTGGGATTCCACTAGGTATGTTGTTGTTGTTAGGGATTTAGATGGGTTTAAGGCGGGAAAGTGGGAAGAGGGTGATTATTTTCTGAATTTATGTGGATAATACCAAAGGGAATTTTTATTTCCTCTCTGGTTTGAAGTTGTAAAAAAAAGTTTTAATGCTTTTGTTTGAAAGGGGCACTTTGAGCGGCTTTCACATTCACATTCACGGAAAAAGGAGTCTCCTTTGGTTTCCTTTTTTGTTGTTGCATTCGTGGGTACCACTTTTCTTGTGCTTTTTCAGTTCTATGCAAAGATTGTCGTTAAAGTTTTTAATATTCCATTACATTTTTGATGGTTGAAGTTTTTTTTTTCTGTTTCTCAACATTGTTCTTTCTCTTCATTTATTAAGTTATAGAACTTATAAATTTACTTAAAAAATGTCTGCTTTGTAAGTTTTTTCTCTTTTTGTCAAGGAAAAGATGAATTTTTGGTTGTGTTTCCTTGGTTCATTTGCCTTTTCCTCTTCATATTGTTCTTGGCCCTTCTTATGAAGCTATAACCTTTTTTATTCTTACCATTTGAGTGCCTCGAGATTTTGGTATTTTTTGGAGCTTCTGAATTAGCAATTTTTTTTTGTATATTGTATTTGAGCAGTTGGATCTACATGAAAAGAATTGTAACTAATAGCCATTTCTTGTATCCTATCCTATGGTAGACAACTTTTGGAATACCATATTCCACTGCATAAAAAAAAGGGACTTACTATCATTTAGCGTTAGAAAGAGCAAAATATTGATAAAATAGTTTAATATTTTCGTTGCATATTTCTTTAAATGCAGCAAAAATGTCCTGTTTCTGCTATTGCTGTCCTTTGTTTTTTATGGAAGCCCCTAACTTTTCTATTGTTGGAAGTGAAAAATGAGGGTTGGACTAGATTTTGCAGATTGCTTAGTTAATTGGATCTAATGTTGTTCTGATAACAAGCGGATATTCAGTTTTATTTTTGTATAGTAACATTTTCTTAAGCACTTTAAACTGGTCATAACAGAGTATCTTTTTATTCTGATGCACTAAGGATGGTTAGTAAAATTGGGGAAAGAAAAAGAAGTTAGGGTTTGGTGGTCATGGATGTATTTGTAAATATAGCAAAATATTTAAGCTTATAAAACCATTAATTACTTTTTTCTTTTTGCACTATGTGCTTTCCTCATGACATGTCCTAGTCGTGGGGCCATATCTGAGTAGTAGCCAAGGCAAAGTCTTGGCATTCAGCAATATTCTATGTTAAAAATAGGATATCCCTTTTCAGTTTTCACCCCTATGTGTATAATTTGCTGTCTTACATTGCATTAAAACTAGTACCACTAGTAATTTTTTGTATTCAGTTATCTAATTTCAGTACTTTATTGTCCCTTTTTGGGGTGTGGAAGATCAGGTGTCGTTGGGAGGTGCAAATAACTATTTGACTTAATTAGTTGGTACCCAAAATATAGATAATACAGATCTTTAGCCAGATGGAATAAACAAATTGGCAGTGATTTCTCTATTGTAGTTCCAGCAGAATTTCATGTTTTCTCTCACTGAATACTTGCATATGCTTTCTTTTATTGCATGGCTGATTTTAGGGGATCTAATGGTCTTGTAACTGATAGTTGTGAATTTTTCTTTTTTCTTCTTTAAAAGAAGCACTAGAGAAAGCACACCTTGCAGCCTGGTGAGAGAGGCGGATGCACTGGTGAACCCTGGTTCTGCGACAAGGAGAACAGAGTTAAACGCAACAGCTCAAAGAACAAGGAACTCTATCCTTAGAAATATCCCTTCAGCTCATGAAATCGAGGAATTTTTTACCTTTGCTGAGCAGCAACAACAGCGCCTTTTTATGGAGAAGTATGTAGCATTCAAATACATGATGATTTTTGTGGTAGAATTAAGAACATGATTCATTTTCTCTTGGATGTTATCATATTTAAAGGCATTTTACTGTCGTGTATGTTGAACTAATGTTGAAAATTTGTTCTTCATCACCAGGTACAACTTTGATGTGGCAAATGATTTACCGCTTTCTGGCCGGTATGAGTGGATTAGGGTGAATCACTGAGCTGGGGCTGATTACTTTAGCCTAAAAGATCTAAATTTGGAATGGGGGTGTGAAGTTACTGGATATTTTATGTTCTCCTCCAACTAATTATTGTATAAATAGAGTGGTGTAGTTTTAGTTGTCTGTCAGATGGCAGAATTACACATGACTAACAATTTGGAAGTAGTAGGATAGGCATAAATTGTCAATTAGGCTTTGACTATCTTTGTACTAACTTGCAAGGTGACATAGCCAACACCTTATGTACATCACCTCTCTCTCTCTCTTCCCCTGTCCCCCCCTCTCTCCTTTATTATCCAGTTGATGATAGTACCATGTGACATCTGCCATCAAGGAAGTCTTCTGTATTCTTTTGAAGAAGTAGACAAAATTACAATCAGCAACGAGCTTGGTGATCCCTGGCAGATATCAGGGGTGCTTTAATTTCGTTGTGTGATCTAGAACTGTCCTGTACTTGTATCAGCATCCTGCTCTATTGCACCAATAATGGAATTGTTACCTTTTTATATTGTTCTACTATAAGTATTTCAAATTTCATTTACAAATGAGGGCTCAGACTACAAGTGCAATATAAGGATTGTCGTGTTACTTGTAATGGTCATTTCAATCCAAAGAAGCACCTCTCCTTTTGGACTGTGTTGTGCTAGGAGCAAGAGCAAGCTCTAGAACAACGTATAATCAGCTAGCAGATTAGGCAAGGTATTCAGTATCGAAAGCCAGCAGGAATTAGCAGGAAAAAGATTTCTATTAATCACATTATACCAAACAAAGATTAAAGATAACAAACGAATTATGTTAATGGGGCTCGGATATGGGACTTATGTGATATTCTGAAAACATAAACATGTGATTTAGTAAATACTCATATTTTGTAACAAATCCAATAAATCTAAGTGTAGTGTTCGGTGTAATTAGAATCCGTTGGCGGGTGCAACCAAAGAACAACGTATAATCAACTAGTTTAAGGAATTTTTTCTCGTGTGTGAATTTTAAAAGTGCTTAATTCGCCGGTCAAGGCTCCTTGTTCTCGGTTGGCCACACCTAAAGGGCCCCGAGCTATGGAACGTTCTTTGGCAAAATCTACTTTATTATTTGATGACAAGGCTTAAGATTTTATGGAAACATTCGTTTTAGTAATGGGGTTAAATAACATGGATATATGCTTATTTTGTTTTCTTAATGTATAGTTTATCTAGATAAACATTAATGAAATAAAGTCATATGCAAGTGAATCCCCTGTGGGACCATAGTGGCAGTATAATTGGTTTTCCTATCTTTGAGGCTTCTATTCCTTGGTTTAGTCAGAACTATCAATGTCAGTGGCAATGGAGTTTGTGTTTGTGTGGTGGTGGTGGGAGGAAGTTTGCCATTATTATTACTGTGGATTCGTATATTGTCCTGTTTTCTGAATAAAAGCTGCCCCAGCTAGAAGTAATTAATATCGATAGAATATCTATCATATCTTATATATTATCATTGATAAAATATTATCATATTTTTTATATTAAGTAAATTTATATTTCAATTGTAATTAAAAAGATTTAGTTACCTAGTTTGTAGCCAGATAACACTATATATATTGTACACAATAATCAATGAAAGACAATGAACATATTCCTACATGATATCAGAAGCCAAACCCTAACTTCTTTTTCTCCCTAAGCCGCCCCCCCTCCCCTCTCGGCAGCCCTCTTCCTCGGTAGCTATCTCCCTTCTTTCTTCGACTTTCCTCTCTTCCTTTCCAATTTTCAATGGTTGAACAACCTAAATTCCATCATGCTCTTGCAGTTAACAACGTCAAGAATTTCATTCTCATAACTCTTGAGATGGAAAATGTTCATTATTCATCTTGGGATAGCACGAACCATCTTATTGATAGTGCGGATGATTCGTTCGGCTTTGCCATTTTGGGGGGAGGTGTGGGGACACGAAAACTGAAAAACCATGCCATTTTTTTTGCAAAATTTGTGAAACGTGTAATTATTAAACTCACGACCATTATCACATTGGAAAGATTTGATGACTTTTTCAAATTGTGTTTTAATAAAAATACGAAACTCAAGAAACTTGGCAAAAACTTCAAACTTGAATTTTATTGGGTAAATCCAAGTAAAATGAGAGAAATCATCTAATAAGACTAGATAATATTTATGACCCAGTGAGCTAGTAATGGGAGATGCCAATAAATCAGCATGTACAATATCAAATGGAGAAAACGTAGCACTGGAAGATGACTGAAACGGAAGGTGAACATGTTTGTCTAAAGCGCAAGAAAAACAATATCGGGCAAGTTTCCCATTATTACATCGAATAAAATTATTGCTTCTAAGAAAATTTAAAAACAGGAGCTCCTGGGTGTCCAAGTCTATTATGCCAAGTTGACGGAACGATGACAGCGAGAGAGGTGTGTGAGCAAGATCTGGCAGCGGAGGTGGATGAGAATGGATAGAGGTCCCTGTACTATTGCATCTTGTAAGGGGTGTCCCCCGTAAGCATATCCTTCACAGAAAAACCAAAGTGGTCAAACTCAACAGACACAAAATTGTTACGAGTGAATTTCCTAACATATATTAAATTTTTAATGATGTTGGAGAGTAAAATACGCTATTTATGGAGAAGGGTGGGTAAGGTGGTTAGGTGTAGGTGGTACCGTAACCCTGAATCAGAATGCAATGATCATTACCAACCGTAATAAATTGACGATACTTTAAATGAAACAGTTGAGAGAGATTACCTGAGGATCGGGTGAGGTGACAAGTGACTCCCGTATCCATGTACCAATTTTCATCGGGCTGTTGTATATTTAAAGAGCTGAAGGCCTGACCTAAATTGGTGGGGGCCATACCCGCAGAAAACTGTTGCTGGGTCATGATGCAGTGGGCCTGATTGGCTGATGTGGTTGCTGAGTGCTGGCGTGGGCCTGGGATTTTCCCAATATACTATACTGCCATGATCCAGGAAACTGGATTGAGGCTTGCTGGATCGGGTAAGCAGTCGCGGCCCATGCTCCTGGATTGGGCCATTGCCCTGGGCCGGCCCAAAGTGGCATGTTGCTGGGCTAGTGCTGCTGTTGAGTGGGCTGGAATGACCCTCTTTCCCACGGCCTCTTCCGCCTCGACTATTGCCGCGGCCTCTGCCGCCCCTACCACCTTCGCGGTTGTTCCGCGGTTAGTGATTGTTCGGCAGCGGTGGCTGTCTGGCGGCGGTGTTGTTTGTCGCGGTAGTTTCAACTGTTAACGCGTTTTGATTATGTTCGTCCTGCTTGGCTCATCGGGTTTCTTCCAAAAGTAATTGTGAACGGACCCTGTTGAAGCTCGGCAGTGGGTCGACCTGTAGAATCATAGTTGCCAGAGTATCGTATTCGCCCTTCGTTTAACCACAAACTAATTGTAGGACCATTTTTGTTTCAGAAATTGGTGTCCCTACATTGGATAATTGGTCCGCAATGAGTTTCAACTGTTTACAATACTCGAACATATTGGCAAAATTCTTGAGACGTGTATTATTGAACTGTTCTTCCAAATTCACGACACGTGTATGCTTGTTATCCTGAAATATCTCCTCCAAACGTATCCATAACTCACGAACTGAGGCACCAGTTTTCATAATCATATGAAGCAAGTCTTTAGAGATGGTGCCATAAATCTACTGTTTGACGATAGCGTCAAGACGACGCCATGCCGTGTCTACAACATCGGTAGGGCGAGGGAAAGAGTCATCAATATGGTCAAGGACGTTATACGCTCATGCATGAATATGAAAGAGTTCAACCCACTAAGAATATTGACCATCTTCTTGATCAAGAACTAAGGGAATAAAATTCTTGATATTAGTGACGGCGAACGTCGGATGGAAGGAAGAAGTGGTGGAGGGAGCGGGGGGGAGGGGGGTTGTCTATGACGACTGTGGAGGAGGAGGTGGCAGCCTTGGGAGAGGTGGGAGTAGACATGGTAGTTGCAAAAATTGGACAAAGAAAGACAAAATGTTAGAGATGTTGTTGACCGAAGTGTGTGTGTGTGTGTGGGGGGGGGGGGGGGGGGTCGACGGCGGCAATAAGAAAATAGGGTTTAGGTGTTTTTAGGGTTTGACTCTTGATACCATATAAGATTGTATTAATCTCTCTTGAGGAGTCTTTCTCATTAATACAAATATATATAGTGTGTACAATGTTGAATCATAATATAATAAGGATCCTATATCTACCATATTTATACACTACTAATAATTACAAAATATATGGTGAATATATTCTAATATTCACTAATAGTAACTAATAATAACAAATGGTCCAAAAACTGGTCATCCGAGCTAATTTTACCTTAAGAACAATATAAAGTAAATATCAATTTAAGACATGAAATTAAATCCTTAAATCACTATAGTCCTACACATTAACTCATTAACCAGTCGTATAAGTCGCTACTGCTCAAGTAAAGTTGCACTGCAAGTGTGCGTAAATAGTATTTTCTCCTTTCTAATTTATGCTGACATTTGAGTTGTCTCCCTTCCTCTTTCAATAAAAACACTCAACGCATATAGCTCCGGTGGCCCCCGCTTCTGCCTCTATCAGGCGGCAACAACCTCCCCTCCACACCCACAACATAGATGAGCTGCTCCAACATCCGCACTACATGTATCTTCCGCAACTTCTGAAAGAGCCACATCAAGAACAAGAGCTGGTACCACATGTGCTGAAAGACAGGCAGGAATGATATATATATATATATATATATATATATATATTTTAAACAACAATAGCAAGGAGATTCACCAACATGAGAGGACCAATTCTTCTAGATGAAAGAAGAGCCGAAGATATTTCAAGCATAAGAAGTAGTTGAACCAACATAATGAAAAAGCTAGCAAAAGGGCAGGCCCAGAGTCGGATTCAACCAAATAAACATAATGGTAAGATTCATTACCATTCGCATAGATTCGCATCGCCTACTTGTTGAAAGCAAAACTGGAATGACCGATCATGAATTCTATGACGTTTTTAAGACCTCGGCTATTGGCTTTTGTGAAAGCTCCTCCTCAATATGTTTGATCCCTTTCCAAGCCTTCCTCTTCGTCAATGATTATAGGTCGCTCCTGCCCTTTACCCAAAGAGTACAAGAATGACAATCCACCTATTGGTGTGGGGCCTTGTGTGTCCATAACTCAAAATAGGTGACCTAACATCCGCCGCCCGACTAAACATACCAATAGTCACCAAATTCATATGAGCTACTGAGGAGTAAGAAATGATCTTCTTAAGATCGATCTTCCTTAAAGTGGTCGAGGAAGTACATATTATAGCAATTGCTCTTAAAGTATAAATGAAAGGAGTGGAACAAAGTATTGCTTCGGGAAACATGGGTATTGAATATCTTAAAAACCCGTAGGTTCCCAATTTTAAAGCAATTCATGCCAAGATGATGAATCCTGCCGTAGGTGCCTCTACATGAGCTTTGTGTAACCAATTATGAACTGGTACCATAGGCACTTTGATGGTGAAAGAGGCGAAAAAAGCAATCCATAGAAAGATTTGGCGCCGCCCACTAAATTCTATGGTTGATGAGATTTGTAAATCAGTTGTTCCTATTTGGAGAAGAATCAACAAAATAGATAATAGCATAAAAACAGATCCAAGTAAAGTATAAAGGAACAACTGATATGCTTCCTTGATCTTTCTTTGTCTCGAACCCCATACCCCTATAATAATGGTAGAGTCAGGGGTGGCCCCAAAGTGGAATTAACCGGTGGTGCTTGGTCGAAGCTCCAGTAAGTAGCCACTCATTTCTCAGACAACCGTACGTGAGACTTCCGCCTCATATAGCTCCCTACCGAGCTTCCATCGTCGGCCTTGGCATTAAACTACTATCTATGCATGTATTTTCATCCTGGACTGACGAATCTTTTTCTTCTCGGGTGGTGACGAACAATGGTGCTTGCGTTGTGGGAGATGCCCGCCCGTAGGGCCCCACCTGCTTCCCGCTCGAAAGAATCGCTCACTAGCTAGCCGGACTAGTGGGGGCCTATCTAGAGACATATTGAAAACCATGCCTTTCGAACCGAACGCAATGCCCGTCTTCCAAATAAAAAAAAGGCTAGTTGGGAAGTAAGATTATGTGCGGCCTGTAGAGCACATGTAAGGCACAGTCGGGTTGCTCACGCAGCGGATCTCTCTCTATCTATAGTACGAGGGAGAGGTGTAAAAGTAATAGCCTTATGTTATGGCCGCCCCCGACTTACGGCCTTTACACTACTACTATTGTGATGTGAGCAGTTCAAATTGGTTGAATCTTTCTCAATCATCCTGGCCAGAACTTGTATGCAGCACTTGTACGAAGATGACGATGAGAAAAACAAAAGGTTAAGGGAGTAGTCTATGCCGGAAGAGAAAGGTCACAAGATGAGTATACGACGGAAGAGAAAAGGGTCACAAAAGGAGTATAAGGCGGAAGAGAAAGATTATATATCAACAGTGGGGTGGAAGGCGGCGACCAAAAGGTTAATAGAGGAGCAAGCAGTTTGCTTTGTAAAAAAAAGTGATACTTTTCGCTTTTCTAGAGTTAATTTTACTAAACTTTGAAGCTAAATTGAATTAGATTAACTCAATATTTGAATATTAAAATTTATATATCTGAAAATTACATGAAAGGTACTATAAGTTGTAACATTTCTCATATCAATTTTGGTGAATAAATACATCTTAAAATATTGATCAAAGTTCATACATTTTGAATCTCGAAAAATGAAAAATTTCACATAAATTAAACCAGAGAGAGTAAATAAACCATGCATGGCAAGAAATTTTGTTTTAGCGATATGACTAGGTCAAGGTGAATGCCATAACTAGGGCTTTATGCTTTAATTCCTTAGCCTCCACATGAGAAATCTGCCAAGTAAAAAAGAAGAGCAATTAATTGATGGCTTGCCCTTTTTCTGATGATGAAGAAATTGCATTGCTCCTCTTTCATTTATTTGTGTATACGGATTCCATTGGAAGAGCTCAGTGGACTAACTCTTTACCTTTTGGTTTTTCACCTTTTCAAACAAATTAAAGGACCTGCAAGTTATTTCTCTTATTATTTTTTTGGATGAATTTTCGAAACTAATTATGGGTGCTTCATGAGCACTCATCTAATAGATAGGCGGGGAGGCCGGGGAGGGGGAGCGGGAGCGGGGAGCGGGGAGAGAGCCCAGTGGCAGCCAGGAATCAAGGCCGGCCGAAGGGTAAAGCGGCACATTTAGGCCCCAAGTACTGGAAGGCTCCAAAATTTTATTTCTCTTATTATTTTTATAAATATTTTGTATTCTCTTCTTTTATTTTATTTGGTCCTTATATTAGAAATAATTTGTTTTCTTTTTATTTGTCCATTTTAGCAAATTGAGAGATATTTATTATTTTCTTTTAATATCACCCTTGTCATTAAGTAACTATATAAAGTAATAGTAGTCAAACTTGTATTTTCAAAGCATAACTAATAAGGTTAATTTAGTAAAATAAATTCCTAATAAATAGTTTTAAAGAGAAATATCAAGTACATGAAACGAAGGGAGTAACATTATCATTATTAAATTTAAATGAGTAGAGTTAGTGCATACCTCCATTGGTGGAAGATTAAGCAGCCAATGATGGTCAACGTATGTGCAAGATGATTCGAATGCTTACGTTACAAATTTTGTATGTAAAAAAGAGTATTAAATATACTTTAGGCCTCTTATTGATATTTGACTTTAGGCCACATAATTAGTGGAGCCGCCCCTGCTAGGAATTTAGCGAAGGGTGTGCCAATTTTCTTATCACTTATGTTAAGGGTGTACAAAATTAAATATATATACTCATAATAACTAACATTTAACCTATGTACATCGCGTAATTTTTCGACGAAGTATATGCACCGGACCATTCTTCGCCTAAGGTGGCTCCGCCCACGAGGAGAGCGGCGGTGGGGGAGGTGAATAAAGGAATTGTTAGTAGAATTTTGCACATTGACTATTCCACTGAATATGACATGTTATTTCCTAGTGGTACTTGGTACTGAGTAATTGTCTACTAATAAGGCTTAACAGTAGAGGCAGAGCCGGTATTTGAAATCTATAAATTTTGGATTTTAATCTTTTTAAATTACTGAGTTCTAAATTAATAATATGTACATATTCAATGAATTTTTAGGACAATTATAAGATTTGAGCCAAAACTATTGGGTTCTGCTGAATCAGTAGCCGATATGCTAGCTCCGTCCTTCCTTAATAAACAAAAAGAAATCAGCCGATCTTTCCAACTATTTTTACTCACATTGATGTCATGCGATACCACTTGTGTTCGGAGAGATGTTGATGATAATTCAGAACTCAATAGAAAGAAGTGGGGTAGTGAAGTGAGTTGTAAACCTTAAAAAAATAGAGTAAAAATAAAAAGAGCAACACTGTGAATGTCAGGAGTGACATCTTCTCCCCAACGGATCTTCTCCTTTCTTTTTGTCATTGTTCTTAGATCCTCCCATAACTTCTCTGTCCAAATGTGCATTGAGCATTGTGTGAGATGTAAATTTGGGAGTGCGTAGGTAACTTATCTAACCTTAAATACAAATTTCGAGTTTAGAAATAAAAACTACTCATTTAAGTAGAATGTCGTTCTACTCTTATTCCCTCCGTCCCAAAAAAAATTACACTTTACATTTTTCGAGAGTCAAACTTTCAAATTTTGACCGTGTTTTAGAAATAAAATATTTTAAAAAAAATTGAAATAAAATTTACATATTAGGAAACTACGTAAAAAATATTATAAGTCACCATAATTAATAATTTAAAATATTTAAAAGATATTTGAAAAATTTACGATCAAAGAACAACTTGTTTGACTCTCAAAAAGCGAAAAATGCCAATCTTTTTGAGACAGAGAGAGTATTTGTAAGCATATGTAGCCCAAATCAAGATTAATTTAGCCATTAATGTTTGAATACCAAATAACTTAAAGCAAAAAGAGAAAAACAGAATAGGAAATTCCTTCTCATAATGTTTTAAGTTATTTCTCAAAGCAGGGGCTAGGCGCTTGTTTGATTGCACGCTACCATGCAGATTGATAATGGAAGTTCTTGTCGGCTTCATTGTGCATCATATTACAATTTTAAATAACCGCTGAATAGCTATAGCTTGTTAGAGGTAGTTGAGGACGAGAACTATAGAACAATTGAAGAATGATTGTGGGAAATATAAAAATAATTAATAAGTATGAATGGAATGGTATGGTCAAGTATCAAGGCCGAAATGTTTTCGTTTAAATGACGAGTAGAAGGAAGGATTACGACAAGAAGGATAAAGGTGAATAAGATTGTGGTTATGCAGGTTTCACGAAGGTATGATTACTCCCGATCAACGAAAGGACCAATGATAGAGGAGGAACAATGAAAACTCTTCGGCCAAAGGTGGTCTCTGATGTTCAGGAAGATAGTATGAGAAATACTTTGAGATAAGAGACAACTTGAAATGGAAATGTAAAGGTAAGAAGAATGAGCATTCGGTCGATGGGAGGTCTAATAATGATAAGACAAGAAACCTTGATAAGTCATTGGATCATGGAACACCGTGGATTGGATTTAAACATACGAAGTCTCTGTTCCACAACCTATGCAGTCATACCTCTCAGACAGTATGTAAACGAAAGTAACAGTAAGTAAAGCTCGAGATCAGGATCTAAACAAGTGAAAAAGGGGCCAATGACGCTTACAGATATAAAATAGACATTAAAGATATATGTCAAAGAGATAGTGACATTATAATGAAGATAAAATGTCAGGCAAATACAGATGTCTATGAACATTTTTGAACTGATCAAAGGTTGTATGAGATAGATAAAGTAATGAGTTTACAGCTTAACGAGAACAAGGACATCTTCTCCCAAAGCAACATTGACAGAAAGTCTTAGCAATGAGGCGACTGAAGGAATTCAAATCTAAGTATAATGATCATGCTTGGATATAGTAGGCCAACGTCATGTAATGCAAATTCTTCAGAATCTTTCACGCACTGGATAAGGGAATAAGTTAACAACTTATCTTTTAAGGGATAGTAACACCAAGGATTGGAATCGGGAGCAATGTTTAAGATTACATATGTATACTAGAATATTTTAGAATTAAGATGAGTACGACAAGTAAGAAAATGAGTGAACAAGTGTCAAAAGAAGTAAAGAAATGAAGTTGTTTATAATTACGAGTAGTAAGAAAGTACAGATTCCTTTCAGACCATGAATGAGAGTTAATGAGGATGATACGCGCACTGCAAATTTGAATGACGTTGTTCATAAAGTGTTCACGATTGAGATACTACAAATATAAGAGTTTTCAGCACACTAGTTAGTAAACAAAGCTAAGTTGACAATAGAATCGTTCACCCACAAGCGGCTTGATTAATGGGAGGATGAATTAGAGAAGTTGATGGGAAAGAACGTATTAGTTAGTTAAGTGGGAGTCTGATTGGAGGACTCGGATAGTGATAGCCCTCTGACCCAAAGTACAACAGGATCATCCCTCATACTGGGAGAAAAGAAACGTCATGATGAAGATCCCATCTTTAGAGAAGATCGGGAAGGATATCTAACAAAAGAAAAATGCAACCTTTGAGCATAATGGGAGAGGGACCCCAGGTGGAAGGTCTATTTATATATTGCCAATGTAGTAGGAGTACGAGACAAGATCATGACGGAGGTAAATTGCTCACAAAATTTCGTTCACTCTGGATCTACTAAGATGTATCATGATCTCAAAGGTATGTATTGATGGAACGACATGAAGAAGAATATTGTGGAGGTGGTAGTTCAGTGTCTTAATTGTCAGTTAGTAAAGATAGAGCACCAAAAGGCCGACGGATTGACCCAGAACATTGAGATCCCGATGTGGAAATGAGAAATAATTAATATGGATTTCATTACGGGTTTACCTTGCTCTTATAATAAGTTTGATTATGTTTGGGTGATCGTTGATAGACTGGCCAAATCAGCTCAATTCCTGAAACTACCTACACAGCCGAGGACTACGTAAAGTTGTACGATAAGGAGATTGTTCGCCTTCATGGTATGCCTATTTCTATTATATCTGACTGAGGTGCGCAATTCACAGCTAACTTCTGGAAATCATTTCAAAAAGGGTTTGGACACTCAAGTTAATCTTAGCACAACTTTCCACCCTCAGACAGATGGGCAGGCCGAGCGTACGATTTAGACGCTCGAGGACATGCTACAAGCTTGCATATTGTACTTCAAGAGAAGTTGGGATGATCATTTGCCCCTTATTAAATTTGTGTACAATAACAATTGTCATGTCAGTATTAAAATGACTCCATACGAGGTTCTGTAAGGACGAAAATGTAAACCTCCTAATTGGATGGTTCGAAGTAGGCAAATCAAAGTTACTTGGGCCTGACCTAGTTCACCAAACCGTAGAGACTGTGACGTTTATCCAAGAACGACTGTTAATCATGCAGAGTCGTCAGAAATCGTATTTAGATGTGCAGCAGCAGGACTTGGAATTTCAAGTGGATGATTGGGTCTTCTTGAAGAATTTCTCCTATGAAGAGTGTAATAAGATTTGGGCAAAAGGGAAAGCTCAGCCCAAAAAGTATAGGGGCTATACCGCATAATTCGACGAATCGGCCAGGTAGTTTACGAGTTGATCTTTCCTTTGGAGTTGGAAGTTGTTCAATTGATTTTTCTATGTTTTAATGTTAAAAATGTGTGTTGAAGATCCTTCCCGGATGGTACCGATTGACAATGTCAAAGTTACGGAGGATTTATCATATGAAGAGGTTCCTATTGCTATCTTAAGATCGATAAGTCCGCAAGTTGAGGACTAAAGAAGTAGCCTCCGTGAAAGTTTTATGGCGGAATAAAATATAGAAGAAATGACATGGGAAACGGAAGAGGAGATGAGACACAAGTACCCTTACCTATTTCAGGCCAACGCCAGGCTCCGAGAGAAGCATAAGGTGAGTTTTATTTCAGACTAACGTTGGATGACAATGTGAGGTCCGGCATAAGGATAAATGTTATATTATATGGCACGTGAAGCGGTGGATGTATTTTCTGACTATGTGACGAGAATTAGATATGTCACCCCAACATTCGTGGATGAATGTTTCTAATGGGGGAAGAATGTAACATCCCGTACTTGCAGGACATGATTTAAATCGCTAGACGTGTGTAAATAGACCCGAGCGTTGGAGGATTTTTGGTCATATTCACGTATGCAAATGAAGATCTTAGTATATAAAAGGATAAAACCACGAAATAATTTTGGACGTAACAAGTGTGACGACGGGGATCGAAAATAATATTTTTTTGTGTGCCAAAAGGGGCTATGGACTAGTACTATATCACATGGTCATGATAATGAGTATATGAAATGTGTTAAAAATGATTACTATCTAAGTGAATTGAGAATAAGAATTTAGTCGTGGGTAATTTTTTAATTATTGGATTATCATGGAAGATAAATGAGTTAATCATGGATTATTATGGATAGGTTTATGTGGACAATATCCACATGGCTCAGAGATAAAGAAAGAGCTAGTGACTATGCATTTTTACATATGATGTGTCCTCTTTTCTATAAGTATGGATTAGTGTTATTCTTGTAATAACTTTGAAGGGACCCGTGTTAACAAAAGTAATATCTTCATAAAGGTCTGTCTTTGTGTGGCTTCGTTTTGTTATTAAGAAATACGTACAGAAACATTCTGATTTTCATTTTATTAGGAGATTATGCTCCTAAGATATATATGCTGCAACCTCTTGTCGTAGAAGCAACAAATACGTAGTGAAATATAGAGGTTTCATTCACCTCTTCGATCTCGTGGTTCTATTTTAATCGCATTGTTGAACATGAGCTTTCTTTGAGATGAAGTAAGATGGAAGAGAGTTTCTTGAAAAATAAGATTGGGCTGTTGTAGTTGTGTTGTAGACACAAAATGGCTAAGGTATGTTAAAGCAAATTATTTTTTTCTTTTGGCATGTTCCATGCAATGAAACGTAACCGTAATATTGTTTCATAAATTATTCTACTCTTAGTAGTTAAGAATGTGCATGCTATTGATTCTTATGTTGAAAGCATGCCTAAACATGTTCCTAAAATCCTTATTAAGGTATCTGGGGAAGATGTGATATTCCCAATGTTAGCCGAAGGTACATGATAATATTTCCAATGTTAGCCAAAGGTACAAGAATATTATGTCATCCGAAAAGTTTAGAATATTTCATCGTGATCCATGTATTTTCATTTGCATTATATTCATGTATTACCCTGGACCCACATGTGTTATATGCACTACTATATTGTATCAATTATATATGTAGGGGATGTGGAAAAAGGGAATGACGTTATATACATAAC
The DNA here is from genome assembly GCA_029783415.1 of Anisodus acutangulus. Lineage (NCBI taxonomy): Eukaryota > Viridiplantae > Streptophyta > Magnoliopsida > Solanales > Solanaceae > Anisodus > Anisodus acutangulus. Next base: position 12,838,336 of record CM056495.1, read on the forward strand.
ACCACATGCAACTGGTACAGACTATCACGAAAAGGAAGATACCCAATGAGGCCAATATGATTATGCATGCCCACAGAGGCCGATATGATGTGATGCCCACAGAGGCTGTCATGGGAAGAAAGATGCCCTTGTGTGTCCAATATATATATCTATACGGAATTTGCATCATGCATAACATTTAGACATTCAGTATATGATATGATGCCACATAGGCTGTTGTGCTAAGGAAGATGCCCGATTAGGCCAATGTATAATGTATATGTATACCGCATTGAGCATGACAATTAGGCAATAACTACTGGTCGGTTGCTTATGTTTCAGCTTGTTGTTATATTCCTGTTATGCTATTGTTTATGCTTAACATACCCAGTACATCAGCCGTACTGACGTCCCTTTTGTCGGGGGACCTTGCGTTTCATGCCCGCAGGTTCACGTAGACAGGGCGACGATCCACTAGTAGGTTGCTGACTCACCGGATTTTGGAGCACTCCCCTTATTTTGGGGTGTCGGTCTAATCTCGGTACGGTATAATTTTGCATCTATATATAGGTATGGCGGGGCCCTGTCCCGACCTTTTGATATCACATACTCTTTAGAGGCTTGTATACATGTGTACTGTGTGTTGTAGTTGTGTATGGCCATGTCGGCTGTGATGTATGTGTTAGCCGAATATTGGTAATGGCCCATGTGGCCAGGATTGATTTTAGTTAGCTGGTAAGTATGTGAAGTGTGGTGCCCGACAGGTAAGGTTCGGGTGCCCGTCATGGCCCTCCGGTTTGGGTCGTGACACTTTGGCCTTTAATTTGTTAATGATGATTGATGAGAAGACGTTGAGATGAAACTTCATGTGGACAAAAAAAATTAAAAGGTTTTTATTTGAGTTGGAAGTCTGCTACAGGGAGGGGTATATGTGGTCCATCTAATTAACGGTAAGGGTATTTCTTATACCAAAATCTAACGGAGGATGTATTTATTTCATTTTTAGTAAAATGGATAACTTATGTGTCATATTGTCAGAATGCAACTTGGTAGGTAATCTAAGAGAATGGTGGATAGATTCTGATGCAACCCACCATGTATGTGCTAACAAGGAGTTGTTTGCTTCTTATGATCAAAGAGAATAGTGGATAGATTCTGGTGCAACCCACCATGTCTATGCTAACAAGGAGTTGTTTGCTTCTTATGTTGCAGGTGGACCCGACAAGACAATTTTTATGGCAAATTCCGCTACGGCAAAATTGAAGGAATGGGTAAAATTGCTTTGAAGATGACATCGAACAAGATTGTAACTCTAAACAATGTCCTTCATTTTCTAAAAATGCGGAAGAATTTAGTCTGAACTTCTCTTTTAGTCAAGAGCGGATTCAAGCGTGTGTTTTTGTTCCCGATAAAGTTATAGTTAGCAAAAATGATATGTATGTTGGAAAGGGCTACCTTTAAAGGGTCATTTCAAACTCAATGTAATTTCAGTTGATATGAATAAAATTTCTGCTTCTTCTTATTAGTCAAATGTTTATGGTGCACGTTTGGGGCATGTTAATTACAAAATCTTGCGAAAAATAATTAACTTGGAAGTATTGCCTAAATTTGAATGTAATAATTCAAAGTGTCAAGTATGTGTTGAATCTAAGTATGCTAAACATTCTTATAAGTCCGTTGAAAGGAATTGAATCCTTTAGACTTAATTCATACATATATTTTTGACATAAATTCAATATCATCTCGCGGTGGAAAAAAGTATTTCATAACTTTTATTGACGATATCACTTAATATCGCTATGTTTATTTACTTAATAGCAAATATGAAACTATTAACACATTCAAGCAATACAAAAAAGAAGTTGAAACACAATTTAACAAGAAAATAAAAATGATTAGAAGTGATAGGGGTGGTGAATATGAATCTTCTTTTGAAGAAATATGTTTGGAATATGGCATTATTAATCAAATAACTGCCCCATACACCACAATCCAATGGAATTGTGGAAAGAAAGAATCAAACCTTAAAAGAGATGATGAATGTCTTATTGATAAGTTTTGATTTACCTCAGAACTTGTGGGGAAGGCTATCCTTACAGCTAGCCGAATACTCAACCGAGTACCCCATAAAAAATAAAATCCATTCCATATAAAAAATGGAAAGGAAGAAAACCGAACTTGAAATATTTCAAAGTGTGGGGGTGTTTTGCAAAAGTGCAAGTTCCTAAACCCAAAAGGATAAAAATAGGGCGAAAAACCATTGATTTTGTTTTCATAGGATATGCTACTAATAGAAAAGCATATCGTTTTCTGGTTCATAAATCAGAAAATCCCGACATTCATATTAATACGGTAATTGAATCTAAGGCTGGCCAGTGGGCCGGGACGACCCGACCCCGGCCCGACCCCGTCCCGACCCCGCCCCGGTCCCGCCCCGACCCCGCTCTAAAAAAAAAAAAAAATTTAACGGGGGCGGGACTCGAACTCGGGACGGGACGATGTCTCGTCCCGCCAGACCCAAGCCCGCCCCAGCCCGCGGACCGAGCCCGCCCGAGCCCGTCCGAGACCGACCCGACCAGGCCCTTAAACCCCCTTTGCAAAAATGGCCGTTGCACCAACGGCCATTTTAGATTATGGTTGGCCAACGGCCATTTTAGGCCCTCCCCAACCCCTACCCTTAATATTTATTTTAACCCATAAGTTATTATATTTACATTTTAACCCAATTTTTCAACTATAAATAACTCATTTTCTCTTCATCTTTCTCACAAATCTTCCTACAATCTCTCTAATTTCTCAATATATCTCTCTACATTGTTTGCTAAATATTCAATTTTATTAATTCATTTGGGAATTGGGAGTGAAGTTGGCAACTAGCTTGAGGATCTTCCATCGAGCAAAGTTTCAATTTTCAACCTCTCGATTACACGTCGACGTTACGTCGACGTTACGTCGGCGTTTGGTACATTCGTTCCTTCATTAAATTATTATTGTCTGTTTATTTTATTTAGCGCACTTAATTTTATTGTCTTTAATTATTTATTATCATAATTAAAATGGAAGGATTAAAAGGTATGTTTAAGGGTAAGGGTAAGGGTGCTTCTTCTAGTAGAGGCAACCAGGGCAAGGGTACTTCTTCTAGTCATCTTATTCCTACACAGGATGATTTTGTTGATACTCAACATTTTCCTACAATACCATTAGATTTAGACGAGGAGTTATTTTCTGGAACTCAAGAAGACTTTAATTTAGACGATGATCTAGACGATACACCCACTAATATTGATGACAACACGCGCACTAGTGCACCTTCAACTGAAATACCTCCTATTCCCCCTAGTATGAGACGAGGTCCAAGAAACGACCATTAAAATCAGATGCATGGACATTTTTGATAGGGACGTAGAGAATCAAGTAGCCATATGTAAAATTTGTAAAAATGTTTTAAAATTTAAAAGCGGAAAAGGTCACGGTGGGACGGGGTTTAATTAGACACGTAGTAAGTGCTCATCCAGCTAGGTATGCCCAATACCAGGCTTCAAAATCGGTGCGCAACGCCCGCTCCATCGGGACAAGGTTCACATACCGACATCGTCCGGACCAAGTACTGTGGTCAAATTAACCCTATGACGGGGAATTGTAGGCTCTAAATACAACAAACATAGAGATAGGGAAGCAATATCAAAATTAGTTCTTTGTGGAGGGTTTGCCTTTTTCATTTCCTTCATCTCCGGTTTTATTCATTACATTAGAGATATATATAATCCTCGCTTTTAACGGTTTTCCTAGGTCAACTGTTAAGAGAGATGTATTTAAATTTGCGCATGAATATCAACAATATTTACGTTTTTCATTATATCATTTTAATGGCAAAGTATCTATCACGTCTGATATAGGTCGTAGTACTAACGGCCATGATTATTTAACTGTAACTTGTCATTGGATAGATTATAAATGGTATATGCAAAAACGTATTTTAGCGTATAGATATATAGATGATAGGCACACTGGTACTTTTATTGCAGAAAATATTTATCAAGTGTGCGATTATTACGGAATTACCGATAAAATTATGACTATTACATTAGATAACGCTTCTAATAACAATTACGCAATTACAATGTTAAAAAATAGTTTAGCTCCATCTTTTCCAGACCATTTTCATATAAAATGCGCGTGCCATATATATAACTTAATTGTAAAGGATGGTCTATCACTTTTTGAAGACATTCTTAGTAAAATACAATTTGCTATAAACTTTATTTTTAAAAGTAATAAAGTACAACGTAGAAAAGAATATAAAAAAACTTGTCACGATTGTGGACTACCTTATAGAAGAATTCCACAAGAAGTATCGACTAGGTGGAATTCTTTATACGAGCAACTACTTGTTGCTTATGACTATAAATTACCTATAACTTTATTTTTTAACTCTCATAATAAAAACCCAGCTGATATGATTTTAGATAGTGATTGGGTAAAAATTTCCGAACTTATTGTATTTTTAGAGAAATTTTTTCAAGCAACAAAAGAATTTTCCGGTATATATTATCCTACTATTTCAACTATGTTATTTTATATAACTCTAATATTTTTATTACTTAGTGAATATATGGAAAAATCAGTTTATAAGGCAGCTATTAAAAAAATATTTGTCAAAATAAAAAAATATTTTATTCCTATTCCTTCTATTTATATTATTGGTTCTGTATTAAATCCTACTATTAAAATAGACGGTACTAAATCACTAATTGAAACTATTTACGATTGTATAGAAGTACTACCACCTCCAAGTCCCAAAAATCTAAATCACCCACCACCTATTGAACAAACTAAAGAAGAAGTGTTGAATAGCGTAGAACACCAATGCAAAAATATATATAGATTTTATCAACAAGAAAATGCTAGTAACGTACCGGCTACCATACCATCTTCTTCATCTTCAACACAACCTCACAAAAGACATCTTTGTTTCTGCGGCTAGTATTGAAAGCCTCGAAATAGAATGTGCGGCCGCACCTCTACTAACCAAATTAGCGAGTTGGATATTTTTGTTTTGCGGGGTTCTGCATCGTATCAAGAAGTTATCAATGAAGATGGACAAGAAGACTTGCTGAAATCTTGGAGGGAATGAGAAGACCTTTCCGACACTTTCATTGATGGCTCGAGATGTTTTGAACATTCAAGCGTCATCAAGCTGCGTCGAAAGCGCTTTTTCGCAGTGACGAGATATCAAATAGGAGACCACAGACACTCATTGGCCGGAGATGCTTGGAAATTGCGGTATTATTCGTAGATTGGATACGAGCGGAGCGGAGAAGGTGCGGTCAACCGGAGATCAACGAAGAAGATGATGAAAACTACAACGAAATCTTAACCGAAGGTAGTGGAAGCGGCGTGGATCAATTTGACCAACAAATACCTATTCCAACCGAAGAACCACATGAAATCATCAAGCAATTAGAACAGATTTTTTGAAAATGTAATTTTTTAATTGCAATTTTATTATGTAATTTGCAACTTTTGGACAACACCATAAAGTTGCAATTTAGATTTTAGACAATTGTATTTGTATTACAAAAAAATCATATGTCTATTAAATAATATAAGAGGCACAAAACAAATTTTGGGATGTTTTTATTACACTATCTTGTTTTGTTTATTGAGTTTTTATACATATATTATTTAAAAAAAAAAAGGAAAACCCGACCCCGCCCGCCTTGACCCGAGCCCGACACGAGCCCGCCCCGCCCCGATACCGACGGGATCGGGATCGGACGGATCGAGCAGTCCCGCCTGCACCCGACCCCGCTAGGCCCGCTAGTCCCGATCCGACCCGGCTCGTCCCGCCCGACCCACTTCCGCCCGCCAGAGAGCCCGCCCATCGCCACCCCTAATTGAATCAGATAATGCTGAATTTTCTGAAAATATTTATCCGTATAAAAAGGAATTTGAGTTATCTAGCTAAAGATCTAAATGACCTCGGAAAGAGACAAATGAAGTTACGCCTAACGAAGAGAATCCAAGAAGCAACAAACGTCAAAGAACATCTACTTCGTTTGGTCCTGATTTCTTAACATTCATAGTGGAGAATGAGCCTCAAACCTTAAAGGAAGCGATGTCTTCCTCAGAGGTACAATATTGAAAAAAGACAATCGATAGTGAAATAGAATCCATTTTAAACAACCACACTTGGAAATTGGTTGATCTTCCTCCAAGACCTTTAGGTTCCAAATGAATTTTTAAAAGGAAAATGAAAGATGATGACACTATTGACAAATATAAGGCAAGACTTGTTGTCAAGGGATTCAGACAACAAGAAGGTTTTGATTATTTTGATACTTACTTATCAGTAACAAGAATTACATCAATTCGGGTGTTAATAGCGTTAGCTGCCGTGTACGGTCTTCAAATCCATCAAATGAATGTGAAAATAACCTTCTTAAATGGAGATTTAGAGGAAGAAACCTACATGAATCAACCCGAAGGATTTGTAGTTCCCGAGAAAGAAAAGAAGGTGTGTCAACTTGTTAAGTCACTTTACGGACTTAAACAAGCTCCTAAACAATGACATGCAAAATCTGACCAAACAATGTTGGCAAATGGATTTAAAATTAATGAATGTGATAAATGTATTTACATTAAGAACGTTCAAAATCAAATAGCCATTTATTGCTTATATGTTGATAATGAGCAAAGACATTGCTGACATAAATGCTACTAAGCGTATGCTTGCTAGCAAGTTTGATATGAAGACTTAGGAGTTGCTGATTTGGTTCGAGGAATTAGAATCCACAGGACTCCTCAAGGTCTAACATTGTCTCAATCTCATTATATTAATTTGGTACTATAAAAGTTCAAGTGTTTGGAGTTCAAAGTAACAAAGACTCTGATTGACGTGAACCTTACTCTTACAAAGAACCAAGGTCAAAGCAAATCACAATTGAACTATGCTCGAGTGTTGGGAAGTTTGATGTACATCATAAACTGTACACGACCATATATAGTTTTCGCTATAAGTAAATTGAGTCGTTACACAAGTAATCCTGATCAAACTCATTGTATGGCAATGAAAAGAGTTTTAGGGTATTTGCAATACACTCAAGACTATTCTTTGCACTACAATAAATATCTCGCGATAATTGAAGGATATAATGATACAAAATGGATCATCAGATCATCTAAAGTTAAATCCACAAGCGAATACATTTTCACTATTAGAGGAGGAACAATGTCTTGAAAATCATCTAAACAGACATGCATTGCTCGCTCTACAATGGAGTATTCATCTAAACAGACATGCATCACTCACTCTACAATACAGAATGAATTTATAGCTTTGGATAAAACTAGTGAAAAAGCAGAATGACTATGAAATTTTTAAGGTTTCCTTTCTCTCTTAGCGCATGTTAAACTAACGTGCGCATCTATGGGGAAGAGATCTCAGAATCCTTCATAGAAAGCGATGATGGCTACGGAATCAAAAGCACGATGGCACGACCCAAATCGGAGGACCGCGACGGGCACCCGGACCTCACCTGCCGGGTACCGCTAGTCGTACCGTCAACACTACTCATAATTAATCACGGCCCCTCCAAAGGCCGTCACTCAGTACCCTGCTGACACATAGAAATTATAAACTAGAAGGAAACCACGTAACATCTTACAAACAACAAGACTTAACCCATACATATATAAATACTAAGGCCGACAAGGCATTATTTGACTGCTATACACATGACACCGTCTACAAGCCTTTAAAAGAGTACATGACATCATAAGGTAGGGACAGGGCCCCGCCATACCCATATATATACATGCGAAAATATCGTATCAAGCTTAGACTGACACTCCGAAACAAGGGAAGTGCTCCAATATTCGCTGAATTGAAAACCTACTAATGCGGGTCGTTGCCTCGCCTACGTGAACCTGCGGGCATGAAACACAACATCCCCTGACAAAAGAGACGTCAATACGACTGATGTACCAAGTATGTCAAATATGAAGAATAATATAACAGAGATACAAAGTAATTTGAAACAGAAACAGCCGACAAAAACAACCGACACAAATAGCCGACAAAAATAGCTGACCAGTAGTGAATGCCTCTGAGGGCCCTAATACATATGCCTAAATATCATGCATAATGCAAATGCGATATACATATAAATATTGGCCACACATGGGCATCTTCCTTCCCATAACAGCCTCCGTGGGCATCATTTCATATTGGCCACATATGGGCATCATATCATATTGGCCTCATATGGGCATCTTCATTTTCCGTGATATCTGTACCAGTTGCAGGTGGTGTTGCGTATATAACACCATTCCCTTTTCCCATCTCCTACATATATATAATGTGTACCATATAGTAGTGTATATAACACATGTGGGTCCAGGGTAATATATGAATTTAATGCAAATGCATGAATGACAATAAACATTCTGAACTTATCGGATGACATAACACCCGTGTACCTTCGGCTAACATTGGGAATATTAACATCTTTCCCATATACCTCAATAAAGATTTAGGAACATATTTAGATATGCTTTTTAACATAGGAATCAATAACAGGAACATCCTTGACTAATAAGAGTAGAATAATTTATGAAATAATATTACGTTCACGGTTCGTACATAGAACATGCCAAAAGAAAGAAATAATTTGCCTTAACATACCTTATGTGAAATCTTCAGTTTTCCCCCTTCCTCGATCCCTTCGTTTGTTGATAAAACAACCTAGTAGCTCGTATGACACCTAACCTTAAGCACGAATGGACCAGCTTGAAAAAGGAATTCAATATGATTTATGGACCATGTTTTGCTTGCTGTTACTGCCTGTAATTTCCACGATCGGCTACCAATTTACTGCTTACTTTTGCTGACATACAGTCGCCTATATTTGCTAACGGAGGGTGCTGTGCCTTTGTAATTTAAAAATGAAAGATAGTATTACATGCAAAGGTAATTAAGAGGGATATATATTATATATATATATATATATATATATATATATATATGTACTAGACCCCGACTTGAGTGCTCTCCCCCCTAATCATTACCTCATGTTCTGTTAATCCCACCTAACTAACTCTACTACCTTAGTCACTAAGGTGATGCATTTAAATGCTAATTCCCCCCTTACACCTATACTTAGCCCACTAAATCTTGTCCCCCACTAAAATTCATTAGTCATCCGATCCTTGTTATCAATTAACCGATCATAGTCGTCCCACACTATAATGTATCCATTAGCTGATCGTTATTATCCTACTATAATTTATCAACTAGCCGATTATTGTTGTCCCACTTGGTAAGTCCTAAATTAATTCGGGACCACATCCTTTTATATACTAAGCTCTTTATTAACATATGTCTAGATGCTCAAACCATCGCCTAAAAACACGGGGTGTTACATACAAGCTCCGGCTCAACAAAGGAAAAGGGTAAAACCAGTTAATTAACTCAATTTGGGCGCAGTCGTGACCCCAACTGCGACTAGTGCATCGACAACTGGAAAAATCTCTAATAAGATAGCGGAGCAGGGTATAGTTCAAACCCTAGTGGCTCGTAGTAAATTGGCTACCTTAGTTCAACAGGTAGAAAAGGTGAGCAACGAGGATATTGAGGAAGAAACTTCAAATCTCAATGAAACAGTAACAGTGAGAGAAGAGGATGTCACACGTAAAATCAAAACCCTAGAAGAATGAGAAGTGGGGATGAATGCGTCTGGTAGCTCGAGTAAGGTTTCATGGGAAGATGATATGGAAGCAAACCCAGTAGTGGAGAAGATATCGTCAGTGTGGGACAATTTTGATATAGCAAAGATAGCTAATGCTGGATTTAAATTGGGTTATGTTTCTCCCGATATGCATGGTGAGGATCCTATTTGTGAGATTGAATACGATGATATAAGCTCAGAATTTGTGTTTTGGAAGAATTCAATTGTGTGTTATGTTCTAGGAGCAAATCCCCCATTTTCAGTGTTAAATGGGTATATCCAACGATTGTAGGGGAAACTATGGATCAATAAGATATCTATGTTGAAAATGGGTTAGTGTTGGTGCAGTTTGATTCGAGTGTGGGGAAGAATGAGGTCTTGAAATGGGGAATTTATCACTTTGATAACAAGCCATTTATCGTTAAGGCTTGGAATTCAAACATGAAATTTACTAGAGATGAGTTGTATACTGTTCCAATTTGGGTCGAGAAGAATTCGAGGCTTAACTTGGCTAGGTTGTTGATTGAAGTAGAATGTTAAGTTACCTAATAAGGTGCATTTCAGGAATGAAATGGGTAATTTAGTTGAGCAGAAGATTCACTACGATTAGAAGCCTACTTTGTGTACCCATTGTCAAAAGTATGGGCATAGGGAAGAGGAATGTAAAAAGAAGAAAGTACATGCACCAACTGTAGAAACATGAAAGGGTAAGGAGATGGAGACTGGTGAGATGAATCCAAGGCCTGATAAGGGGAATAAGGTTGATGAGCAAACTAAAACTCAGCAACCTGTAGAGGAAACACGTGTGTGATGGGTTACACCTTTTAATCCTAATAGAATAACCAAACAACAAGCTCATGGGATTCCTCAAAATTCTGGCCAATAACTGGGAACTAGCCAAATTAGGCAGGGAAAGGGTCATAGTCAGCCTTTTCAGATGGCGGAATTGAAATTTCTGGTCATGCAGTTGCAAAAAATGCAACTAAGAAGAGGGGAGGTCCTAATATCCCTTAGGTTGGTCATTAATAACATTATGTGTTAGAATGTTAGGGGATTGAATGCTCATAACAAACAAAATGAGGGTAAAACTCCTTTGTAATAAAGAGTCCATTGGATTGATTGGCCTAGTGGAGAATAAAGTTAAGAGCAATAAGATTTATAAGGTGACAGGTATGATATTTGGAGGATGGCAGTACATTACAAATTTGGATCAACATTACAATGGTAGAGTGTGGTTGACTTGGAGGCCTGATATGTTCCAAGTTTATCTAATTAGTAGAAATGCACAGGCCATCACCTGTCAGGTGGTGCATGTTGCTTTGTAAAATACTTTCCTGTTGATAGTGGTATATGCATTTAATACAAGAAAAGATAGAAGGAGATTGTGACAATATTTGAAGAATGTAAGTACAAGTACAAATCAACCATGGATACTTATGGGTGATTTTAACTCTGTATTAAACTTGGATGATAGGATAGGGGGTAATGCAATTAGTATGGATAAGATTCTGGATTTCCAGAGTTGTGTGGATAACTGAGAGATGATAGAATTGCCATCCCATGACAGTAGATATACATGGAGTGATAAGTTGGGGGATATGAGAATGTACTCAAAAATTAATTGGGTGTTTGTCATTAATGATTGGTTGAACAATATGCTAGCATTTAGTTCACAATTCCTACCAGTTCGATAAGTGACTACGGAATTTCTTGAAAGATATTCCGTTTTGTCCTAAATCAGTGGCACATATATGCATACATTGTGATAATCAAGATGCAATAGGAAGGGATGAAAATGTGATGTATAATGAGAAAGTGCGTCATATACGACGAAGACATAATATCGTTAGAAAATTCTCTCTAGTGAAATTATTCCGATTGGCTATGTAAAGTCAAAGAATAATGTGTCAGATCCACTTACATTAGGCCTAGCTAGAGAGGCGGTAGATAAATCATCAAAGGGAATGGGATTATGATCGAGAACAAATCATCATAATGGTAACTCCACCTAGCTGACTGGAGATCCCAAGATCTAGGTTCAAGGAGATCAAACAAAGTTATGAATGAGGATTTAACATTGTCGTTAAACTTAATCCATTCTTATAATAAGACAATGTTCAGAAACAAGGATAAGGCACACATGCTTTTTAATAATTTCTAAGGTTGACATGATATGATCAAATAATGTATCTATGTATTTCACATTTAGGAATCACCTACGTGAGTGTGAAGTGTAAGCCGCTTCAAGGATAATTAGTGTAAGGTCATTCTCTACGCACTCAAGAAACAAAGTGATGTTCATTGCTGAAACAAACACAACAATGAGAACCAAGAACGGTTAAGGATTAATTGTGTTACATATGTTGTCTAGGTATACATCAAAGCTCGAAGGTTCAAGGATATCAAATCTACCTATTGATCACGTATACTCGATATATGTTCACTACAGAAAGTTCAAAGGAAAATCTATTTAGCCAGATGCGATTAATCCTTACTTGTATTTTTTTAATATAGCCATTCCCCATTCATGTGGGGGATTGTTGGACTTTAAAAACACTAAGTGGTGGGCTTTAAAAGTGAAATGTGAATTGAAAAATGGAGGGAAAATAAAATTTGGAAAATGACTTTTTTCAAATGAGCTTTCTCGCACATTGGTGTTAGAAAGTAACATTTGTGTGCTTATATGTAAAAACATATTTTATAGCTAATAAAGAGTCGAGAAGAGGATCACCCTTCGCGTCGTCGTTACTTGGCTCGGCTTCAGATTTGGATTTTGCCTGATTGATTGATAATTTTTTTGGGCCAAATTGTATTTTCAATTTTAATTATTTAATTTATTTTTTCTAATATTAATTCATGTGTAATTTAATTATTTAATTTAATTCGCGGAATTTTTCCTAACGGTCATGTTTCAAATTCGTGACCAAACCAAAAGGTCATCTTCTTCCCAAACAGGTGCCTTTGCATCTGTTCAATCGCTATAATTTTTTTTAGAGGCTTAGCCTCATTTCCACACTAAATACGCTCTGAAAATTAATCTTTTCTTCCCCTCTTTTGTGCATTATTTTCAAAGACAAAAATAGTAAGTGTCGTGTGATTACTATCGTTTGTTGAGTTCGCTGAAATTCTATAATTTTCATTACCAGTATTGCAAAATAGAGTTTTGTTCTATCTTGGGAGAAATTAATCCAAACCTTGAGCAATTGTGAGTTGATTAAATTCCTTAAGGAAACAAAATTTTCTATGAGTTCGAAACTAAATTTTATTTAACGTTTTCTGATTTTACAGTAAATAGTTTGATTACAGGGATAATAAATGTAACTAAGGTATTATAAATATGTTCTAAGTTAAGAAAAGCTTATGCAACTGAAAATATCTTTTATTGAAACAGTTAAAAAAATTCAATTTAGTTAAAAGCTGAAAAACTAGTGGCTCTGTATCCGTGGAGGCCTCTACATCAATAGCAAATTATATCACGCATAGAAAATATTACCTTGACTTCCGAAAGACAAAATGTGGCTCTGCAAATATGGAGGTTTTAATATCGATACCTTGGCTCTTGTACACATGACACAAGTTTTAGGTGGTATTTTATATTTTCGCACTTTGCTTATGAGTAAAAGGCTCGATCTGTACTATATTCGTGTTATCACTTTAATTTTCGCATAAATAATTTTAATGAAATATGTTAATGTTGGATTTGATGTTGTGACATTTGACCCAACATATCTCTTGAAGTATTGATTTGAATGTATAAGAATGTTGAGACAAATGTTGCACAACATTCGGACCAACATTTTCCGAACTGATTTTGCCTTCATTCACGTAATGATTACTATGTAGTAAATATGACTTGGCAAGGTAAAAAGGATTTGGTAAACACATGTGAAGAATGAGTCAAGGCTGCTGCTTTTCGTAAGGAACAAGTCAAAGTTGTTAGAGGTTTTTGCTCCTTGATCGTCTCAAACCAATCCTACCAGCTTCCCACATTTCCCTCAACCTCCACAACCGACCGATGAGATTTTCAAGGAAGACTCTCAACTATAAATAGAGAGGCTACCACAATGAATCAATATCTAGAACCAGAAAGTAAAAATACCAAGAGAGCTCTCGAGATTTCATCTTAGAAATCTGGATCACCAGTGTTGCCTGAGTGCGTTGACAACATTCTGTCCAATATTACAATTGTTGTTTAGATTCCAGATTAGTTTTATATTGAGCGATTGTAATGAGAGGTTGTCTATGTCTACTTAGTTAGATTTTTCAGGCAGAAGTCATCTGCGACTTCATCTTTTAATTTCTTTCCGTTTTATCTTGTAAATCTGTAAAGAAAGAAATTTATACTTTTGTATATAATTTATATACAATATATTTTGTCATTGACCATCATAAGTTATATAATATATATAACGTATGAAAATTTAAACCTTTGTGTTCTTTAAATTTCGCTGCATTTACTCTTTAAAGTTTCTGTTTTGCTAAGTGTTGTTACTGGTGTCAGACGACATAATTACCGACATTCAGAAACAGAATTGACATTCGATTTATTTCATCTCTTATTTTTATTTCCCATAGCATTTGACACCCCTTCAAGTGGTATTAGAACCGACACTTAACATAATAAGTGCTTGGTGCTGTTGTCATAAGCTATAGATCCGGCAAATTCAACTATTCGTAGGCTAAATATTTTAGATGGATCAAATTATGCGTATTAGAAGATTCACATACATTCTCATATCAAATCAATTGATGTTAGGGCATATAGATATATAATCAATGGGTATGTTGTTCTAATGTTGTCACCGGATGAGAAAGGTGACATTCTTGTTAAACCTGAATTCGAATGGACTACAGAAGAAACCAATAATGTTAACTTTAACGAAAAAGCCTTAAATATAATTTTTGGATGGGTTGATATGTATATGTTCAAACTTATTCAAAACTGCCCCACGACTAAGGATGCATGGGATACTTTGCAAATTCATTGTGAAGGTAGCTCAAGTGTTCGTCGAACAAAGCTACGTATGCTCATGAGTAAATATGAACGTTGAAGGATGGAAGAAGCGGATGATATTAAATCTTATTTTGAAAAGTTGATTGACATCTCAAATGAATGTCAAGTGCTTGGTGAACCATTAACCAATACTCAACTTGTTTAAGACTCTCCGTTCTCTTCCTGAAAAGTTCAATTTAAAGATTTGTGTTATTGAAAAAGCTCACAATCTTGCCACAATGGACCTTCATACCTTGATGAGCATTCTCAAAACTTATGATATGAACATTGAGAATAAAAAGGAATTGTATAAAAGCATGAATGTGGCACTTCAAGTTCAATCCTCGGAGAGTCAAATCTAAGAAGAGGATAAGAATCTTGAAGAAATTAGTGATGGTGCAAATGTTGCCTTACTCACTCGAAAATACAATTCGATGGTGAGGAAGTTCAACAATGAAAGAAATCAATCTAAATTTAAAGAGCACCAAAACCAAGTCTTCAATTAAAAGTCCACTAGATTCCTTCCAAATGTACAAAAAGGAAATCAACCAAGAAGAACCAACTCAGATCATACGAAACTTGATCCCAAACAGTTTGAGTCCGTGCAATGTCATGCATGCTTTGGTTGGGGTCACTATGCTAACGAATGTGCAAACACTCTTAAAAATTTTGGTAAGAACCTATGTGTTTCTCTTAGTGATGATGAAGGAGAAGAGGAAGAAGATCGTGAAATTGAAACACAAGAAATGATGGCTACTATTTTTGAACAGTCTCTATCGGATAATGAAGATGTCGTATACAATGTTGTCTCAGATGTCACAACATTTGCTCCAACATCAGCAACGACATCAACATCCTCAGCGACATCCGAAAGGTATGAATTATGTAACTATTCTGATGTTAATTGCTTTAGTAGTTCTATTTCTGTTAGTGAGGTTGATTATATGGATCAAGTTGAATGCAAAGATGATATGATTAATGAATTACAAAGTATTTGTAAAGCCTTAATCATAGAATCCAAACAACTTGATAAAAAGGTAAACTCTTTAACTCATGAGAATTTAGTATTAAAAGGTACGATAACCCGACTTGAGGTTGCACTTACCAAAAAGGATATTGAATTTGGTAAGATCCGTGCAAAATTAGATTTAGCCGAAGCAACCTTCTATAAGATCAACACGGGGACTTCGAAATTGAATGAGATACTCAACTTTAGTAGACCTTCACAAGCAGGAATTGGGTACGAAAACTCTCTTAAAACCATATGCTCTAATCTATTTGATAAAAATGAGAAAATATGTTTTGTAAAAGAAAAAGGGATGAATAATAGGTTCTCATATATGTCAAAGAATATGAAGCTTGTGTGTCATAATTGTAACTCCACTGGACACTTAAAAACCATATTGTTTCAAACTTCAAGATTCTATGAGCAAAATGTTGTCCAACATTTCGGATAATAATCGAAGCAACATTTCTGAGCCAAAAGGTAAAAAATATTTTAAGAGAGTTTGGGTTCCTAGAAAGGATGTAACATGTAATGTTGCTATAACTGTATTAAGAACTAACATTTCAGGTTCTTGGTACTTTGATAATGGATGTTCTCGCCACATGACATGTACAAAAGGTTTTCTAAAGAACTATGAGTCAATTCAATGGAGGAAACGTGATTTATGGAGGTGGCAGTAAAAGAAAAATAATTAGAAAATGGATCTTGGATGTTCCTGGATTTTCAGCCTTAAAAAATGTCTTACACATTGAGGGCTTAATGGCTAATTTGATTAGTATTAGTCAACTATGTGATGACGATCTTGAGGTAAAATTTAATAAGAATGCCTGTGAAGTTACGAATAAAGCCAATATATGTGTCATGACATGTACAAGAACATGTGACAATTGCTATATTATTGTAAGACAAGAAACATGCAATAATGCTAAGGTCAATTACATAACACTATGACATCAAAAGTTAGGGTATGTCAACTACCGTAATTTAGAAAAATTGGTCTTATATGAAGCGGTTAGAGGCATACCCAAACTTAGTCATAAAGGTAAAATTGTCTGTGAAGATTGTTTGAAAGGTAAGCAAACTTGTGTCTCTCATAATGTTGTCCAACACGACGGACACCATTCAGGTACGTCTCATTGTTTTTTCAATTGCTACATATGAATTTAATGAGTCCAATTGAAGTAGACAGTCTAGGAGGCATGAGGTATTCCTTTGTGATAGTAAATAATTTTTTCTAGATATTCTTGGATATATTTTTTGAAAGAAAAATCACAAACGTTTGACATGTTTAAAATCTTGCACTCTAGAATTAGAAATTTATTCGATGTTCCTATTTTTCGAATTAGATCTGACCATGAAAAAGAATTTAAAAATAGTTCATTCACATATTTTTGTGAGAAAAAGGGAATTTTCCATGAGTTTTCTGCCCCCAAAACTCCTCAACAGAATGGGGTTGCAGAACGGAAGAATAGGACATTACAAGAAATGGCTAGAGTGATGCTTCGTTCTAAACATTTGTCAAACCGTTTATGGGTAGAAGCCTTGAATACTGCTAATCACATCGCTAATAGAGTCTATTTACGGCCAGGAACAAAGATGACACCCTATGAGATTATAAATGGAAAGAAACCAAACTTGCGTTACTTTCATATTTTTGGGTGTATTTGTTATATTTTAAATGACATGGATCATTTGAAAAAATTTGACTCTAAGAGTGAAAGGAATTTTTGTTGGCTATGCACAAAATAGTCATGCTTATCGAGTATACAATCTGAGATTCAAAACTGTACAAGAGTCTGTAAATGTTATCTTTGATGATCTTTCTGATGTTTCAGGAAAAACTATTGAAAATAACATTATAGATACAGTGGAAAGTCCATAGATTGTAGAAGAATCGGATGTTGCCACAAATGTTTTCACACATGAAGCAACATCTGAAACAACAATAGAGTCCACATAGGCCACATATGAGGCGTCAAGTGCTGAATTGTTAGACCAAGTTCGTAAGGACCTCTCATCAAGGATTAAGAAGAATCATCCAACGGGCCAAGTGATAGGGGGAGTTTTTGAAGGAATTAGAACAAGAGGCAAAGAACCACTCAACTATAGAGAAATGGTAAGGTATGTGTGTATGTCAACCATATACCAAAAGGTTAGTCTTTCTTGTTTTATAACCAAAGAATGTTGTAGAAGAACTTAAAGATAATTTCTGCATACAAGCAATGTAAGAAGAGCTTGAACAATTTTCTCGAAATGAAGTTTGGGACTTAGTTCCACGTCCAAATAATACAAATGTAATTGAAACTAAGTGGATTTTTAAAAATAAATTAGACGAATCGAGAACAGTTGTTAGAAATAAAGCATGTCTAGTTGCACAAGGTTATACTCAGGTTGAAGGAATTGATTTTGATGAAACCTTCGCACACATAGCTAGAATCGAGACGATTAGATTTTTACTTGCTATTGCTTGTTGTCTGAAAATTACTTTACATCAAATGGATGTAAAAGGTACCTTCTTAAATGGTTATCTAGACAAGGATGTATATGTTGAACAACCAAAAGGATTTGAAGATCCTTACCATCCACACTATGTGTACAAGCTTAAAAAGGCTTTGTATGAGTTGAAACAAGCCCCTCATGCATGGTATAGTCGTTTAACTAACTTTCTTCTTGAATTTGGTTTTAACCGTGGTGAAGCTGATCGTACTTTGTTTATTAAATGACACAGTGTAGATATTATAATTGCTCAAATCTACGTGGATGACATAGTCTTTGGATCGACTTTATAGTCGTACCTAAATTCATTTGTTGAAGCTATGTCATCGACATTTGAAATGAGAATGATTGGGGAATTGACCTTTTTCTTAGGTTTGAAGATAAAGCAAAGTGAAGATGAAATTTTCATCTCACATAGTAAATATGCCAAGTATCTAGTTAATAGATTTGGTTTGGAGAACGCTAAACAGATGAAAACGCCAATGAGTTCATCGCATAAGGTATGTAAGGATAATGTTGGTGAAAATGTCGACCCAACATTATATCGATCTATGATAGGTAGACTTCTTTATCTTACTGCTAGTTGCCCAGATATTATGTTTAGTGTTTGTGTTTGTGCAGGTTTTCAAGCTTGTCCCAAAATGTCCCACTTAAATTCCGCGAAACGTATTATTCGATATGTTGCTGGCACATGTGATTTGGGAATCTGGTATTCCAAAGAAACTAATCCTAACTTAATAAGATTTAGTGACTCGAATTGGGCTGGATATGTGGATGATAGAAAAAGTACAAGTGAATGATGTTTTTATCTTGGGAATAACCTTTTTTCATGGTATAGTCGTAAACAAAACTGTGTCTCACTTTCAACTATTGAATCTGAATATGTAGCAGCTGAAAGTTGTTGCTCTCAATTAATATGGTTACGACACATGTTAGAATACTATGAATTAAATAGCAATATTTTAATTTTGTACTGTGATAATTTGAGTGCTTTAAATATTTTCAAAAATGCAGTTCAGCATTCACGTACAAAATATATTGATATTAGACATCACTTTTTAAGAGATTTAGTTGAAAAATAGCTAGTTCAAATAGAACATGTTGACACTCTTCATCAACTAGCTGATATTTTTACAAAAGCTTTGGACCATGAGAGATTTTCTAGTTTAACGAAATCTCTTGGTGTTTGTAATCTCAAAAAAGACATTTTTTGGTGAATGTAAGCTGAAATGTTGTCTAACATTTTGGGTGACATTTACCTATGTTATATCACTAACTGATTATTGTTGATGTATGGTGCATAACTTTTGGTCACACAAGCATGATCCTTCAATAAGAATGTGTTTTCAACGTGATAACATTCTCTGTGATGATATATATATCATAAAAAGGGAGTATCAAAATAAGGCAAGGCCTTTACAAATATTTGACAACTATTAAAAATGGGCAAAGCCCTTGAAAAGATACCGTTCCTATTCTATAGGAGTATCGAGTGCTTCAAAAGGATTTTGAGAATACTAAATAAGTATTCTTATTTTTGACACGAAAAATTCTTTTGTATGTGTTATATGATTAGATTAAGGAAGCGATCAGAAAATATTATATTGGTCCAGTGGTCAAACTCATAAAATACGTATAAAACGTGTCTTGATTTGTTGCCAAAATGAAAAGTTCTCGTGGGATCAAAATACTTGTGTCGTCCAAAATGTTGCTAACATTGTTGTTGACATTTTCAGAATGTGATATGTGTTGGGATGTTGTTCTTATATGATCTTTGAAAATATCAGATCCTACTCCCTATTATATGCCTTGTTTACAGGAATTTCAAAACTTAAAATGATAAGATTATATTTTATTTCTACCGTGATGTTTATCTCAATATTTTAGGTGTAAGTTATTATGTAAAATTCCTAAAATTAAAGGATTCTTGTTGCTAAGAAAAGGTTTGCCATGTATATAAATATTCTTCTCATTTGCTATTTTTTTTTTATCATTTATGATTTTCCCAAAAATAAAAAAAAGAGGGAAGGAAAATCACATCGGGTATACATCTACCTACCTACCCGATGGACTCACCAAATCAAACTCCCATCTCAATCAGAAACCCTAACTTTTTAAAACCCTCTCATCAATTCTCACCGATGAACTTCTCCAATATCAGAACAAATGTCAACCAACATTCCATCCAACACTCCCATGAGCATTAGCCCTCCGTCGAATACACCTCAGCAACGGGCCAGTCTTCTTCCTCAAATCTCCCTGACGATCTTTCTAAAATAATAGTGTTTAAAGGTTTTGATGAACCTTTATATATCAGTTATCCTGGAGATAATAATAACCCTATAGATGTCGATCTAACTTTTGATTTCTCATCTCTGGGTAAAAGGTCAAAGTCATCTACCTTTCCTACTCGCCGATCGAGTAGAGTGTTTGAGAAAACAGTCCAAGAAGGTTCGAGTAGCAAAATGACTAAATGTGAAACATCTAAACCCGCTTATTTGAGCAGTGATAGTGAAAATACGGACTATGTTTTCTCAACTGAGGAAGAACCATCTGCTTCTGAACAACCCAGTGTGCCTCAAGAAAGGGAAATCCCAGATGAAACCCCCTTGAAACAATTTTTTCCAAAGGGAGTTCCCAGGACTACAAGGACAAGTGCTGCTCCAAATGTTGCCACAAATGCCACAACATCTCAGGCACCATTTCAGCCAATATCCGAAGAGACACACGCCATAACATCCTCCAACAGTACCAAATCCATCAGTTCAGATATATCTGATTCAGACATTGAGGTATATGCTTTCTCATATAAATTATATTCTAAAGCTACCCATGATATGTGAGATTTTTACAAGAATAGAGTAATTAGGCCTGAGAGAGTGTTAGATATTGCTTTCTATACTAAATATGGTTTGGTAGAATTCTTAAAGGATATACAACTTCTTGGTTCTGTCACTGTGAAAGAACCATATGTTGATGAGAGAGTAGTGTTGTTTTATGCTAATTTAAGCTCTACTATAGAGGATACCTCCTCAAAGAAATTTGGGAAGGTATATCTTTATAACAAGGTATATCTTTTTATGACTGCTATCATAAATCAATGTATTGGCCAAAATGCTGGAGATAATGTTAGAGAAGCTGAACAGGTGATAGATAATAGGGATGAAGTAATTGAATACTTCACTGGAGGTATAATGACGAAGTGGATCCCTAGATGTCCAGCGTCCAAACTAACAGCCCTATTTTCCACCCTCCACAAAATTGTTATTCACAATTGGCTTCCTTTAATGAATGAGTCAATTATGACATCTGAACAAGCCACCCTATTGTATAAAGTTGGGAAAGGGTTGAAAGTTGATTTGGGAAAAATGATATTTCATCAAATTGTCAACTTGACTGAGAAAGAATCAACTTCAATCCTTCATTTTCCCTCTCTGATCTACAAAGTATTAACCGCCCAAGGCTTGGAGCCTAAGAGAGAAGACACTTTAGGGAAGGCTCATGAGCTTTACAATGTAAACAAAGCAATTTTGAAGAGTAAGGACAGAGTCGTCCACTTGCCTTGGATGAAGGAAGCTAAAAGTGAAAATGTTGTCAGAAATGTCACCAACATTCTGGGCAACACTAGTCCAAGACAATTTACACTATCTACATAATGGCTTGTGGATCAAATTGCAAAAATCAACCAACAAATTGCTGAAGTTGATACTGCAAGGAATGCCATGATACAAGCTAGAAATCATTTCATGATGCTACTTTCTTCACAAAAAGAGGGAGATGATACTGATGCAGGGGGAGAAAGCTAAAGCTGCTATGCTGTAGAGGAAGCTGAAGGTGTTATGCAGGGGTAGAAAGATGCTGGAAGCTGTTGCTATTGTATGATGAGCAAGGAGGAAGCTGAATGATGTTGCTGAACCTAAGTTGTAAAGGTTTGTTCAATGATTTGATGGATTGATGTGGATATTTGTTGACATTGGTTTATTTCTATTCGTGTTTCGTATATATTGGATGATATGTGTATATATGTGCTCATATTTTTTTCTAATCCTACGAATTGGTATACACATGTTTGCTTGTATTCCATCATATGTAAGGGGGAACATGACCTTGAAATTGTTGATCACAGATGTGGGACAACATTTGTGACAACACCATAAGTCAACTTTACATTTTAACGAGTTTTGTGAAGAAAGGCAAAAAGGGGGAGATTGTTAATGTTGGATTTGATGTTGTGATATTTGACCCAACATATCTCCTGAAGTATTGATTTGAATGTATAAGAATATTGGGACAAATGTTGCACAACATTCGGACCAATATTTTCAGAACTGATTTTGCCTTACTTCACGTAATGATTACTATGTAGTAAATATGACTTTGCAAGGTAAAAAAGATTTGGTAAACACGTGTGAAGAATGAGTCAAGGCTGCTGCTTTTTGTAAGGAACAAGTCAAAGTTGTTAGAGGTTTTTGTCCTTGATCGTCTCCAACCAATCCTACCAGCTGCCCACCTTTCTCTCAATCTCCACAACCGATCGATGATCTTTTCAAGGAAGACTCTCTACTATAAATAGAGAGGCTACTACAATGAATCAATAACCAGAACCAGAAAGTAAAAATACCAAGAGAGCTCTCGGGATTTCATCTCGGAAATCTGGATCACCAGTGTTGCCTGAGTGTGTTGACAACATTCTGTCCAACATTACAATTGTTGTTTAGATTCTAGATTAGTTTTGTATGGAGCGATTGTAATGAGAGGGTGTCTATGTCTACTTAGTTAGATTTTTCAGGCATAAGTCATCTGCGATTTCATCTTTTAATTTCTTTCTGTTTTATCTTGTAAATCTGTAAAGAAAGGAATTTGTACTTTTGTATATAATATATATATATATATATATATATATATATATATATATATACAATACATTTGGTCATTGATCATCATAAGTTATATAATATATATAACGTATGAAAATTTAAACCTTTGTGTTCTTTAAATTCCGCTGCATTTACTCTTTAAAGTTTCTGTTTTGCTAAGTGTTGTTACTGGTGTCAGACGACATAAATGCCGACATTCGGAAACAGAACTGACATTCGATTTATTTCATCTCTTATTTTTATTTCCCATAGCATTTGACACCCCTTCAGAATCGATTGTTAATCGGATTGGGAAGAGGTGTCATCACGACTATCATTTGTGGGTCGTGACGCTTTTACTGTGTGGATTGTTTATGTGTTATTTATAGGATTTCTTACGCAAATGTACAATCTAAGTAAACAGTTTATAGTTATCATAGTCCAATAAGTTTTTGCATCTGGAATAGCTAAATTACAATTATTCTATTTTGGTCCCCAGCTGTCTTTTATTTCATCAAACAAAAAACAGAACACCCATCACTACTACAACCTCACCCCAATTTTTATTTTCTCCACAAACTTCATAAACCCGTTAATTCATCACTGCAGCAACACCGATACAACACCAACACAACTTCATCTCCACCGATGTAGCAATACCAAAACTCCATCTCTACTATTACGTTTCCTTTTTGCACTAAAAAAATAATTGCAATCCGTAACCAAGAAAGAAATTACCCAACAACCACAAAAATCACCACAGTTTTCACCCTTAATACTTCTATATCAATTACTGTGGCTCAATAATAAAAAATTGAAGAGAAAGAATCTCCAACAAGCAATTTTTTTAAAAAAATATTAGATCCAGAAGAGATGAAGAACCAAACCAATAATCATTTATTGTATCTCAAATAAATGTGTGCTATACATATTGATATACATTAATATATATACATATTATTCTGTCTATACAATATACATATTATTCCAGCTATACATACTAATAATATATCCCATATATACGTGATATAAATGAGACAAGCGAATATACAATCTGATATACACTAATATATATGGATATACATGAGATACAATAAAGAATAGAGATGGAGTAGTCTTCAACCTTGTCTCCCGACATTTCTTTAAAGTTTTGCGCTTAGGGTTTCTTGAGGTTCTGTTCCTCGCCAGGGAATCACTCGAGAGGGTTGGAATCAAATTCTAGCTTATTTTATTCAATCCGGACTTGTTCTCTTCTCTCATTAGTGCACCCTTCAATATCTGGTAGTTTACTTGATCTTTTTGATGCTCTTCATCTTGTAAATCAGGAATCTTAATCCTTCTTTTTGAAATGGAGTTCTCTCTAATAATTATCTTCTCCACCTCAGTATTAGCTATCTTCTCGTCCTCTCTATGTTTAATCTTCCCATCTCAATATTACATTTTTTAGGTCGTAAAGGTTTGGGATTATCAAGAATAAAAACAGAGAGAGAGATAGGGTATTTAGTGTAATGATAGAGAGATTTGGGGAGAACATGTAAGAGATTTGAGGAAATGATTCAAGAGATTTGGGAAAAGTAATGGATAAGTAAAATTTTAAGAAGAGAGAGAAGTTTAAAAATTTAAAGCTATTTTCAAGAAAGATTTTTTATATTATAAGATACAAATTTTATGGCATGAAATGTGAATATGGACTATGGAGTGGTAATTGCACAAATTTGTGTTGTTTTATGCCATTTGAAAAGCCAGCTTGAC
The DNA here is from genome assembly GCA_029783415.1 of Anisodus acutangulus. Classification (NCBI taxonomy): domain Eukaryota; kingdom Viridiplantae; phylum Streptophyta; class Magnoliopsida; order Solanales; family Solanaceae; genus Anisodus; species Anisodus acutangulus. The sequence continues at coordinate 12,863,146 of CM056495.1, forward strand.
ATACCATGCCAAATTCTCATCTTTGAGGTGGAGTGCATTTGCATCTAGGGATGGCAACGGATCGGATCTGGATCGAATCCTATTAGATCCAGATCCAGATCCAGATCCAGATCCAGATCCAAATCCGTTTTTCATACCTGGATCCAGATTCGGGTCCAGATCCATCGGGTTCATAAAAATCAGATCTAAATCCGGATCCATCGGGTCCACATGTAAAAAAAATTGCCTTGCTAAGAATGTAACCTTGCTAAGAATTTTTTTTTGAACTGACAAACGATTTTACTTAGCTAACAGTTTACTGTGTTTCAATTTTGAAATGTTCATATGAGATATTTTGTTCGTTGTCTCATTTTGATTGTGAGCTATTAATTGAAAATGTTGGACAATGACAATAGTTATGGAAAATGCTGACTAGTATTTCCACAATGCAGAACTTGCATGCTTGGAATCTTCACAAATGAAGTGAATATAATTTTAACTACTTGTCTATGGAGATGTTAGTCATTTACAAATATAATATTGATTTTATTATCGAAGTTACATCTTTATTTTTTAATTTTTGAGTTAACGCGGGGATAAATTAAACTTGTTTTGAGAATTAAACTTGCAAGGATGTGCTTATCAATTTTAAGAAAATACTTATAAAATTATATTATAGGTTATGAATATATTTAATAAAAAATGGATCCATGGGTTGGATCTGGATCGGATACGGATCTCAAATACAAGATCCAGATCCAGATCAGATCCGTCAGAAACGGATCCGGGTCCGAGCAGGATCCGTCGGGTCCAAATTTTGAAGATACATATCCTACAAAATGGATCTGGATCCACCGGATCCGGACCGGGTCCAGGATCCACTGCCATCTCTATGTGCATCCTACAACCATTGAATCATTTATATTTTGGGCCGAATAATTTTCTCTGAATGGCCATTCCGTTTAATAGAGCTTTTAATTGCACAATTCGTACAAATGTCCCTCTTCCAGGGTGGTCTTTAATTTTTGTCCTTCAAATTGAATTTTTTTAATTTTTTTCCTTACTTAAAAATCTCTGAGTTCGAACCCCAACTCAGTCAATTTTTTTTTAGAAAATCCGCAAGGCAAAGTTTAGATTTCGCAAGGCATAGTTTACCTTTAGGCATAAGTCAAACTCTACCTTAAGACAGAGTTTTCTCAGGAAAACTATAACTTGTGAAATAAAAACTATGTCTTGCAAATTTATTTTCAATTTTTGACTGAGCGGGGGTTCGAATCTAGGATCTCAGGATATTTGTCATAACTAACCTTGGGGGGGGGGGTCGACACCCGGCGCCCTAAGGCCCAAGCGTACCGATACTGATACCTGAGGAATATACAACCACTCATGGGCCGACAAGGCCTCTGACACATACTCAGTTGAATAAGGACATAGTCACATGCACTCAGAAAAGGCCCAAACCATATATATATATATATATATATATATATATATATATATATATATATATATATATATATATATATAACAAGGTTGACATAACCATAAGAAATCTACTGGAGAGGCCGAAAAGGCAACACACGACTGTCACACATACACAACTATCTACAAGCATCTAAGGAGTATACTGACAATATCTGGTTGAGATAGGGCCCTGCCATACCCAACTATATACATATGCATATCCATTCTACCTATCAACTTACTATACAAATCCGAAATAAATGGAGTGTGATGACCTCTCCCTGAGTCGAGTCCTATTGTGAGAAAATCATCTACATCTTTACATGTATATGCGGGCATGGAACACATTCTCCCAAAAAAAGGACATCAGTACGAAAGATGCATTAAATATGTAAAGAAGATATCCAATATAGATAAAAGACATATAATAAGAAATAAAGGTACATAAGTCAACCTAAAACTTATAATAAGACTTTGAGGGTCTACCTGAAATAATCATGAAAAAGTATGCATGTTTGTAAAAATCAAAACGCTTAGTGGGGCCAAATAATGTAATATCCAGCCTCTATGTGGAGAAAATCATGTCATCATACATATATATATCGTACCCAGCCTCGATGAGGACTCGGTTGTACCCGACCCAAATGTGGAACTCGGTAATATCAAAACCAACTGCAGCTGAGTGTACATCTAGTGTCGTACACGGCAGACTATAGCACGACTCAGTATGAAAATAACTATATATATATATATATATATATATATATATATATATATATATATATATATATATATATATATATATATATATATATATATATATATATATATATATATATATATATAAGTGCAATGCAGACATACTTGTATGGCCTTATAAAACTAATTAGAGTGACTCGAGGCCTTTATCTTCCAATTATTATTATGTAATGGTGTCTGTATCACTAATTGAGAGTCATCAACTGTCATAAGAAAATATAAGGTTCAAGAGACTAACAAGTCAATAAAATGCTTCCTTAATAGAACAATAAGAGTTATAAATTGTAACAATATGATACGAAAGTAATCGCAAGCCTTAGATTTAAGAGTAGAGTTCCTTTTGACGGGGTGTCGTTATGGTTATACTTATTCGTCGATCATGCCAAAAGAATAAAATAGTATGCCTTAACATACCTGATTCTTGTCGCTATAATTGCTCTATAAGCCCTCATTCCTCTTACAAGTGATTATCTACATTACACAAAAAGTTGACATCAATATCGCATTCAAATTCCATAGAGAAACTTCACGTAGGCACCTTATCTACAATCTTGACCATCTCAGGTTCTTAGACTTCTTTACAAGGGGTTCTTATGTAATTAGATTCCACGATTCTCCGAATCCCAATTTTCATAGAAAACTCATTTAGGTGACCTTTGACAACTTTAAGCATAAACGACTCTTTAAGCATTTCATATATGGAAAGTCTTAGGTGATTCCATTTCACAATCCATCAAACCGTACTTTTCTTAATCCATAGAATTCACAATCAATTCCATCACCTAATTGAACTCATACTTAGAATAAAACAACCCAACAATTCATATTATGAAGATTTCATATATTTTTGATGTTTTTATCATGAAAACCTTTTCATAACTTTCTCCAAATCATTAATTGATCATAATCACAAGTTAAAGAAATAAAATTTACCTTAATACCTCATAATCTCAACAAACATCAAGCAATCTGATTCCCAAGGTTTTTTCCAAAACCAACTTGATATGAAAAAGATGAATTCTATGATAATTACGGGGTGTATGGTGTAACTCTTGCGTAATTGATCTTGATTTGGTCTTGTGGTGTTAGCATATCATGGAGGGAGTTTAGAGAGAGTTTTAGGGTCTGATATGGGAGAAAAATGAGTCCCAAATTGTGAAACCCAAATATAAACCCGACAAAAATTTCCCACTGCCGTAATTCGATGGTTCACTTGATGGACCACTAAACTTTTGATGGTCCGTCAATATTTCTGTCAAACTACCAGGAAAATTGACGGCTCAGGCTGGGTAATTTAACGGTCCGTCGAACATTTGACGGTCCGTCAATCTGGACTATCAATCTGTAACTGATACCACAAAATCTCAGAGTATTTGACGGTCTAGAATTGCACTTTGACGGGCCGTCAAATACTTTGATGGTCCGGTAACTCTGCCGTCAAAACACCTAATTTTCTGTTTTCATTAAAACGTGCTTTCTTCGATCCGTTTAACTTCCAAATACTCTGGTACTTCCATAAACAAACTCTAAACCTGAATTATCCTTCTGTAAGGTCATACCTCTGCTTGGAACTTTGGTATCCATTGACGGCATGGCGAAATACGAAGCTACGGGGTGTAACATCCTTCCTTCCTTAGGAACATTCGTCTGTGAATGTTGAAAATATTCTTACTCTTAAGTTTTCCAGAAATTTCAGCAGAGTTTTCTTTGTAAATAGGACTATTCAAAACCTTTCAAGCAGTCCAAACATGTTTCCAATGCCACATAGGGAAATACCATATTTAAAATAACATCAATCGGCCTCACACGACCACTTATACTCGCAGAAATTATAGAGGGTTCAACCATAACTTACCTTAATATCCTTTTACTAACATTTGAGCTGCACATGATACACTTGCTTCAAATATATAGCTTACATAAGATACATGGTCTATATTCGATAAACTGAATAAAAATAGAGGGGTTATATCGCACGAATACTAACAGGAAGTCTGAATCATTCTAGTAGAGCGATTCTTAGGTTCTGTGACCATTCTGATAAAGTTTTTACAAACCAAGTACTGTCTTGTCGTGTCCTTCGATCAGATTACACTGACATATATTATTGGTATATCCTCAACCTCTACATAGTTGTACCATTCCTTTACACAATTACCTGACGACTGTACTCATGTTGCATTATGATATCCGGGCTACATCTTTCTTTTCTGTTTTATAATGTTCATCTTATGAGTGAGTGTAGATAACATAGTTCGTAGGCACAAAGCGTAAAATAATGATGAAGGAGTGGGGCACAATGAACGCCAAAGTCGAGAACATAAAAATAGTAGAGTTGGTTGAATCTAAGCACTTCTTTCTTTGATCTTCTTTTTATTTTCTCGATAATATCCTTATATAGTACATGAATTTTAAGCAGCCTACTGGCCTAAAAAAATTCTTTTATCGATAAATTTCTTTTTTCCGCTTTCACTTGAAGCAACCTCTAAATAAGTGTTTCTGATCGAGACTAGATTCTATTCGCGGCTACTGCCTTTCTCAACTGAATTCGATATTATGATCTTGATCACGCTTAGATGGAATGTTCCTTCCTTGTCAAGTTAACTATTTCTTTTAACATTAAATATTTTAATTCATTTGCTTGTTAATCTAAGTATTCTCTCATAATTTATTTCTTCAAATCTGATACTGTTACTTCGGATTCCATTTTTTTTGTGATTTGAGAAGAGTTCCTCTGCTTTACTATGTACAATTCTTTATTAATCAATCTGGTAATATCTATCTTACTATTCATCAATCCTTATTTAAAACTCCTTCCAAGCTCTATACGTTCACCCTTAGCCTGGATCCGATAGTCCGACCTGAAATCTTCATTGGTTATCTTAGGACGGAACAATGGAAATTCTGAATACTCAAAGCTTCTTTTAAACTAGTTCTTTGATTAGCGAGTTGTCTTAATGGGTGATCGTGCAATGGCTTGAGATAGTTTTCAAAATAGCTCTTTGATAAATTTTGATTGTATAATCAGACTTAATCATTACCGTGCAGAATGACAAATCATTTTAGCATTAATATTCCAATTATATAATGGTTCTTAAAGGTCCCCGGTTCATTCAATAATCCATACATAATACCTTAACTTCAAGAGCAATTCTTCTTCGAATGCGACTACTTAATACTCTTAATCCTCAGATCTTGATAAGGTTCTCGTTAATATCTCTACTCTATCTCACAATACTTCTTAAAAGGGCTTTAGATGGAATGTTTTGCCTTGACGCTCCCCAATTCCCAATATAAGGAAGAATTCGTTCACCTATAGCTCCAAGGGGTATCACCCAGTTTCTATTACGATTGGCCACCTGTTACTTTTTTTTGGGCAGTTCCTTTTGGTAATTTCCTTAATGGCACTCGTTTTAATAGTACGCAACTCTATGGTCCATTATCGTCCTATTATGTACCTCTGATCTTCCGGCTTCTTACAATGTCTCGAGTTCGTATACTTATTTGTGATGTTATGTATTCCAAGATAGATTCATCAATTTCTTAATTATACCCCATATTCACTCGAGTATCCTTTCTCGTTCTGCATCCTCACCTGGTTAGTTTCTTTATCTTTCATTTTCCATTAAATACTGAAAACAAAACATTATTTCCTGTTGTATCTCCTTTTATCGACTTTATTTTTTGAGGGTCTTCCATATTTATTGGCCCCAGACTTATAATCTTTCATAATTATATTTCTCTTCATGCTAGTGGCACATACTCACTTTTCATAACTCTGAGGTTCTTATGATCCTTCATTTGCTAGGTATTTCTTGTGCACTTGTTTCCTCGAAGCAAACCTTGATGTACTCGTGTTGTCTTACAGTCTCATTAATGCTAGGAGTTATCCCCTTTCCTTTTTTCACTGAAGGCTTTACTTTTGCAAGGTGTTGATCCAGCGGATTCCCTTCATACTTACCGTATTTTAGTCAACGTTGTCATCTTTGTTCCTTGATTTGTCTTCCTTTGTACTGATGTCTTTAACTTTATGATCATAGTATTCTTCTTCTTGTGAGGTCTCAAGTTTATTCGGCAGTCAAATATTTCCCACCACCTATTTGTTTATTTCTTGCTTCCTTGTTCTTATTCTTTAGCTCTTTTCTTCACTGCTTGTCTTAGACCATTCTTAATTACCTCATCATATACCCAAATCGGATTTTGTTCTTCCTTATTGTTGCTCATATGACCTTAGATATCTTATCGATATTCGCGGTAGGACTAAGGTTTGACATGTTCAAATTTGGATCATAACTGGACTCAATTCCTATTACCGATTCGGGCTTCATCTCTTAAATTGGTATTAGATACCTTTCTATACATCGCTCATTCAATTAACTTGGATATTATCGATGGGAATTCCTTCAAAAATTCTTTGTATTAATGTACTTTCGGTATCGTCACTTATAGCGTCGTAATCCAAATCTTTAGCTCTGGAAACTTAAATACTACTTGTCTATTGTTACGCCTACCTTTTGTTGGTACCTTTGTTGCTTGGAGGTTTCACTCTAATTCCTTTGTCGATCTTCTTACTTTTATCGGCTTTCCGTCGATCTTTTTGTGAGATGCATGATACCAGGTTTATCATAACACTTTTTATTCGTGTTTACTAGACACCCGTTTATCATTTGTCGCTGCTTTTCTATTAATCATACCTTTCTCGCAATTTATCTCTACTTAATGTCAAGAATCCTGTCGTCTTTCGTGATGAAAAAGGCATATCGTCTGCCTTTAATTGAAAAAAACTCACCCCGCTCCACGGGTTTTCTAAATATTTTAACCCTCATGAAGGGATTGGGATCACTAGTTTATGTATAACTTTTCGCGTCCTTTTCTTCCTTCAACTGCCTTCTGAACAAAGCTCCAGGTAACTTATTCTTGGAAATCCATTTTCCTTATTACTCTTATGGGTTTCCCTACATTTTTTGAACTCGTGAATCCCCTTTTCCAGGTCGTACTTTCATTTGCTTTTTCTGTCACAGTACTGCTAACGCTACAAAATCTAAGGCCCCTGGATACATATATAGTCAATAAATGATTGGTTCCTAATTTATCTTGCTTAGAGCCTTGAACATCACTGTGATTTTACTTACCATCTTCCATTCCTATCATTCATTCACGGTCTATATATACCTTGTATGCCATACTTTATATATAAAAAATAACTAACCGACCATAGGTATAAGCACAACTATTTTTGATAAGATTATCAACATACCTGGTTGATTGCATGATTCTAAGTAACATCGAAATCGGTTATTTTCCCTGACTCAACCTCGGGCATCTATACAATCTATGACTCTTACTCCCACACCAATAACATCCCTCAAGATCACCTAGGCATGGTTCGTAATGCACATGTCCACAATGATGGCACAACGACTAAAATCTCTCGGGACATTCTCTGGCCTTATGCCCCAAAGCTCCACATCAAGAACATAACTCAATATCGGATAAGCATTCTTCGTAGTGTCTCCTTCCACATTACCGACAGCGTGGTCTGCTACTTCCAACACCTTCTTGGACTTGTTTAACTTCTACACGGGAGATTCGATCCGACGCCTCTCTTAACACCAACTCTTCAGCACCCGCATTCATCCCAAACCTTCCGGTATGTCTACGGGTTACTTCTTCCTCGCTTCTACTTGTCATAGGCGAACCTTGATTGACTGAATTCCATGATATTGGGCTTCTCATTACCTCTATAGTTCTATCTTCTGGGGATATCTAAACATGACCCTGCTCTGGGAAGATAACTGAAGGTGATGTTACATACACAGGACCACTCATACCTAACCTAAACGGAAACGACCATTGCGCTGATGGTCTCTATATTATGTGGGCCTTCCTATAATCTGGCAATACCACTGGAATCAATGACACTCAAAAGGTTGATTCCTCAGGGCCTCAGATAGGTACTCCTCCATAGATGAATCCCCGGACGGATCTTCCTCCATAGACAGATCTTTGTCCATGGACGGTTCTTCTTCCATTGAATAACTTATATTTCTTTCTGGTGTTCTTATGTTCCTCGGACCCGCACTGGCAAGTAGTTTTCAGCTAGTACTTTTTCCCACATGTCTGACTTCTACCCAGGAGCTTTGATCTAACTCTTTAGCATCTGATTCCATCCCAAACCTTCAGATCTGTCTACTGGTTACTTCTTCCTCACTTCTACTTGTCAGGGGTGAACCTTGATTAACTGACTTCCATGATATTGGTCTTCTCAGTCCCTCTATAGGTCTATTATGTGGAGGTCTCTGAACATGACCATATTATGGGAAGATAACTGGAGGTGTTGTTGTATACACATGACCACTCATACCTAACCCAAACTAAAACAACTACTGTGTTGATGGTCTCTGTATTGTGCGGGCCTTCCTATAATATGGCACTACCATTAGAATCAATATCACTCGAAAGGGTGATTTCTCTAGGGCCTCAGATGGGTCCTCATCCAAAGATGAATCCTCAGACGGATCTTCCTCCATAGATAGATCTTCATCTATGGACGGGTCTTCTTCCATTGAATAACTTATATTTATTTCTGGTGTTCTTATGTTCCTCTAACCCATACTGGCATGTGGTTGTCAGCTAGTACCTTCTCCCACATTTCTGACCCATTTTTTGCTATATGTACTTCCCTTGGATCTCGGCATTACTGAAAAGGAAGATTAAGATGAAAAGACAGGGATTTAGTGACTTACGACTTTGCTTCGATCGTACGGTCGAGGTTTTCAAGAAAGGTAATATCCTAAATGTCATGTAGCCTTTTGTTTATAAGTGTGGCACACAACACACCCATAAGCAATACTATACTAGAAATAACTTGTAGACACCCTAGGATTGACCTACTCTGATACCACTTTGTCACACCCAAACCTTAGGGGTTGTGGCCGGCACTCGGTGCCCTAAGGCCTGAGTGTACCGATCCTGATACTTGAGAAATATACAACCACTCATAGGCTGACGAGGCCTCTGACACATACTCAACTAAATAAGGACATAGTCACATGCACTCAGAAAAGGCCCAAACCATACACACACACACACACACACATATATATATATATAACAAGGCCGACAAGGTCGCATAAGCATAAGAAATTTACTGTAGAGGCCCACAAGGCCACACACAATTGTCACACATACACAATTGTCTACAAGCTTCTAAGGAGTATACTGACAACAACTGGTAAGGACAGGGCCCCACCATACCCAATTATATACATATTCATATCTATCCTACCCATTAACTTACTATACAAATCCGGAAGAATAAAGCGTGACAACCTCTAGCTGAGTCGAGTCATATTGTGAGGAAATTATCTACATCTCTACCTGTACCTGCGGGCATGGAACGCAGTGTCCTCGAAAAAGTACATCAGTACGAAAGATGTATTGAATATGTAAGGTAGATAACCAATATAGACATAAGACATATCATAAGAGACAAGGGTACATAAGTCAACTTGAAACTCATAACAAGCCTCTGAGGGTATACCTGACACAATCATGAATAAATATACATGTCTATAAAAGACAATCCGCTTAGTCGAGCCAAATAATGTAATATCTAGCCTCTCTGTGGGGAAAATCATGTCATACTACGTATATATAATACCTGGCCTCGATGAGGACTCGGTCGTACCCGACCCAAATATGGGACTCGATAATATCAAAACCAACTACAACTAGGTGTAAATCTATGTGTCGTACCTGGCCAACTATAGCGCGTCTAGTATGAAAATAACTACATATATATAAGTGCAATGCAGACAGACTCTGTAGGGCCTTATGAAATCAATTGGAGTTACTCGAGGTCGTTATCTTTCGAATATTGTTATGTAATGGTGTTTGTATCACTAACTGAGAGTCATCAACGGTCATAAGAAAATATAAGGTTCAAGAGACTATCAAGTCAATAAAATGCTTCCGAAATAGAACAACAAGAGTTATAAATTATAATAATATGATACGAAGGTAATCGCAAGGCTTAGATTTAAGAGTAAAGTTCCTTTTGACGGGGCGTCGTTATAGTTATACTTATTTGTCGATCATGCCAAAAGAATAAAAGAGTATGCCTTGACATACCTGATTCTTGTCGCTACAATTGCTCTATAATCCCTCACTCCTCTTACATGTGATTATCTACATTACATAACAAGTTGACGTCAATATCGCATTCAAATTCCATAGAGAAACTTCACGTAGGCACCTTATCGACAATCTTGACCATCCCGGGTTCTTAGACTTCTTTACAAGGGGTTCTTATGTAATTAGATTCCACAATTATCCAAATCCCAATTTTGATAGAAAACTCATTTAGGTGACCTTTGACAACTTTAAGCATAAACGACTCTTTAAACTTTTCTTATATGGAAAGTCTTAGGTAATTCCATTTCACAATCCATCAAACCGTACTTTCATTAATTCATATAATTCACGATCAATTCCATCACCTAATTGAACTCACACTTAGAATAAAACAACCCAACAATTCATATTATGAAGATTTTATATATTTGCGAAGTTTTGATCATGAAAACTTTTTCATAACTTTCTTCAAATCATCAATTGATCATAATCATAAGTTAAAGAGGATGAAATTTACCTTAATACCTCATAATCTCCTCAAACATCAAGTAATCTGATTCCCAAGGGTTTTTCCAAAACCAACTTGATACGGGAAATATGAATTCTATGATAATTACGGGGTGTATGGCGTAACTCTTGCGTAATCGACCTTGATTTGGTCTTGTGGTGTTAGCATATCATGGAGGACGTTTAGAGAGTTTTAGGGTCTGATATGGGAGAAAAATGAGTTCCAAATCGTGAAACCCAAATATAAACCCGACAAAAATTTCACACCGCCCTAATTCGACGGTTCACTTGACGGACCGTCAAACTTTTGACGGACTCTGCCGTCAAAATGCCCAGGTTTCTGTTTTTGGTGAAACGTATTTTCTTCGATCCGTTTAACTTCCAAACACTCCGGTACTTTCATAAACAAGCTGTAAACCTTCATTATCCTTCCGTAAGGTCATACCTCTTCCCGGAACTTCGATATCCATTGACGGCACGACGAAACGCGAAGCTACGAGATGTAACAATATTTTCAACCACTTTTTTAAGCGAAGGACAAAATTTAAAGACCAGTGCCTTTGAAGGTAAATCCGCGCCAAAAATACTTTTTGATTTTGAAAAATAAATGCAACAATGTTAATTAATTAACTTTATACATTAGTGTTAATTTAACGTTGTCCTATCTATTCTATCTGGATATAGAGCAGGCAACGTGAGTTTATACAGGAACCTAATTGCACACGAGTGGAGTTTGTTTTAAAAATGAGTAAGAAATAATCTTTCTCGCTAAATGACCCTTAGATTGAAAATCATTTGTGTAATAAGGTTTATAGTCTAATAATTACAGATATGTGTATTACTTAGATATACTTATGAATTGTCTCTTTTTCCATTCTTTTCTTTTACTTGTGTGTTTCTTGTTTGTCATGATTTATCTGCATGGTTCCACCAAATTGTCCTCCCGTCCGCTTGCTACGTTTTTACATTTTAAATTTAAGAGGAGAATCGTAGAGTTGATCGGTTGAAATCAAAATTTGAACTCTATGATTTTTTATAATAATTTTAAATTAATATAAAATTATAATTAAATTTTTATAAATATTTAATAATTTTTAAAAATATATCAAAACATAAATAAAAATATTAAATTTATGTAAACCCGTAAACGATCCTATAAATTTGCAGCAGTCGATCGAGTCTGTCCAAACAGAGACAGAATCTGCACGGATCCACCAAATAGAAAGTCAAAAATGAAAACAACATATTTAAAAAAGAAACAATTAAAAATTATCGTTTAATAATTTCTTTTTCCGAAATCATGGTGCGTGACAAAGTTTGACCACCGAAAAGAAAAGAAAAAGAGAGGGTGAAAAGTGAAACAAAAAGAAAACAGAAAGATTCTCCATGAAGAGGCAATTGCATATAGGATACCTTAATTCCTCCAATCTCTCCTGATTTAGAAAGGCTGCCATCGTCCTTCTCTTTTTTATTTTTTGTTTGATGAGAAATAAAAAGGCGAAAGTCATGCCGCCCCCTAAAGTTCTTCACATATTTCACCGGACATCTTAATTAAATTTTATACTTATTAATACACAAGTAATATTTATACCTATTAAACACTTTTTAATGACATGGCAAAAAACGTATTCTTCACTCTTTTAATCACGTAAAAAGAATTCAAATAACATTTTTTTCTTTTTTTCCATCTTATACACCTAATAATAGCTAATATAACCTAAATAATTTAAAAAGAAAAAACAATTAACTAAAAGAAAAAAAAGAGCTTCTTATCTTTGAAATAAGAAAGAAGATAAATATTTCGAACTTTAATCTTTTTTTTCTAATTTAAATAATGTAAAAATGGAATGTAAGTAGGTGAGGGGACGGATGTAGCCAAGTGGATCAAGGCAGTGGATTGTGAATCCACCATGCGCGGGTTCAATTCCCGTCGTTCGCCCATAATTCAATTTTTTTTTAATAAATGATTGGCTATAAAGAGGTTTTTTTTAGTGAACATGTCACAAGCTTACTCCTATTTTTTTTTTTTATCTTCAATCCTCCCCCATTCCCCTCATCTCTCTCTCCAATTCTTTTCCTTCTCTTTTTTTTTTTTTAAAAAAATTTCGTTGTATTTGTTCATCAAAAAAAGTAATCAGATCTAGATTTCAAAAAAAACAGCAAAGCTCCATTTTTTCCGACAAAATTGATACGAATTAGTTATTTTTCCGCTGAAACTTCGTTCTTGTTCCTCGTAACTTTGCGAAATGGATGAAAAATTTGTTGGAAACTTCGTTCTTGTTCCTGCACCATTGTAATCAACAAAATTAATTACTAGTCGAGAAGAAGGTGGAATGGGGTGGCAACGGGTGGAGTTGCGCCAGCGCCGCGCTGGTGGAGGGGGGTTGAGGTTCGATGGAGAATAAGAAGTGTGTGTGTTTGGGTTAATTAAAAAATATAAACTTTTTTCTTCTTGAAATGTCTTTTTAAAAAAATTATTTAAATAACTTTATTTTTTAAAAAATTATTTGGATCCAACTGGCACGTGTCACAATTTTATTCGTCCATCTGCTATGATATCCGCGTGTGAGTTGCACACATCTTCTTTTCCTTAGATTGCATTTTGTGTTTAATTGGAAGAAATTTGTTAAGATTGAAGTGTTTACTTGGTACAAGTTTAAGTTGAGGTGTATAAATGAAATTTGTGGATAATTTTAGATGGCGGCATATTACTTTGGCAAAAAAAGAAGAAGATGAAAATGATAACTTGCTTCTCAATAGTTGAATCAATAATATCTCTAATGAATACAAAGAGATCTCAATATTTAGAGACTCGAAAGATCATAGTAAGTAGTATTGTGTAACAGATTAGTACAAAATTAATAGAATAGCATTAGTTATTATAGCTTGAAATTATGCCCGTGAAAGTTATTGGAAAATCTCCAATCTTACTCAAAATCAATCAAATCTAATAGGAACCATGCATTCTTCCTGGACACCTGGATTTTTGTGTGTTCGAAATCTGATCAGATCTACTAGCAATGAATTTATGGAACAAGAATTAGAACCGTTTGTCCATGAATACATGAGAAATAATATTTGAACATTATTTCATATAAGGATTTGTTTAAAAACTGACCATTTATTTCAAAAATTGAAGTTTGAAAATAGTTCTTGGAGAATTTTCAAGTTTTCACTCACAAAACATCAATTTTATTTTTATGTCCAAATAGAATTTTAATTTTCAAATACCCTTTTTCTATTTGAACTTCAAGTACTATTATTCTTTTTCAAATCTCAACCAAATCATATTCAAACGCCTATTAATAAAAGAACTATGTGGAAGTCAATCCTATGCTCAGTTTCGTGATTCGAATGATTAGTTCTTTTTGCGGCCATATGTCTTTCCTTCAACTTTTTTTCTTATATCTAGCTTCCCGACTTACGTCAGATTATTCCTGGAGATAGTAGTCTTGGTCCCTCAGCATTACTATCAGTAAATCGCATGATGTGCCTGAATGACCAGGGTTTGAGAACAGAACAACTGATATCACCTACAAGGTCCTACCCGGAAGAGAAAAAATTGCTCCCACCAGTGTTCGAACCCACGCTGCAGGCCTCCAGCTGAATTTTAAGTTTTCCTCCTGTCATCCAGCTACGCCCGGGGACTCCAACACTATTCTCATAGCAAAAGTATACATTGGCCATATTATTTTTTTTGGGAAAGAATATAAAAAAAAGTCTCATTGATAGCCATTTCCCCCCTCTGTGTTAGAGTTGTAATATTTTTGACGGACCCTCGTCAGCCTGGGTCCAATTGAAGTTTACAATTGCTCCAACAAAATCCATGAGATCATGACTAATCTTCCATTGTTTCATTTCCCATTTATTGCATATAACTATTTTCTATTTCCCCACTTCATTTACTAGTGCTTCCCCACTTGCCAGAAACTCGACCGAGATAAGACAGATGTGAAATGTTACTTCATAATTGGACTCAATTGTCAATGCCCCATGAGAAATAGGACCATTTAATGAACGAACGAAAGCATTGATCAGTTCGTAGTTGAAGAAGCCAGTAGTTAGACCAATGTCATCATTCAAAATATCATTTGGGCTGTGAGGGTACCTATTCTAAATCCGTAGGCAAACTTTAAGCATTCATAAATCAAAAACAAATATAAATGCAGAAATAATAATAGTAAACACCCGAAAGTACTTAAATAGTCTTTATAGCACAAATGAAAATAAGTCTAAGTCAAAACCGAACCCCAAAATATGAAAGTCATAAATACAAGAGCTTGCTAATACGAATGCAAGTCTGGAACTACATAATACGGTCTGAAACAAGAAAGACATGAAATAAGGATAAGAGGAAGTCTGGTGTTGTGGAAAGATCATCAGCTCACCCTAGACTCCAAGTATATCTCTCTCAGTGGTCACCCTGACCTCGAACTCCACCCATGCACGGATATGTACCTGCACACAAAATATACAACAATTGTAGAGAGAGTACGGGAAGCACGTGTACCCAACACCGTTGTCGATCGACCCTAAACTATAGTGATGGCGAGGGTTGGTATTTCTGATGCTCACTTACTTGCTTCGTTAATATTAATAATTATAATTTATAAGCAAATCAACACTTAAGTACAGATTCTACAGTCAAACCAAGTCACAAAGCCCTATCCTTTCATAGTACGATTACAAAGGTTCCACCTTTACATTAAGTTAAGCACGTTATGTAGTAAATCTTCAATCTTTATATTAATTAAGTCACATAAGCACACGTAAAGACTCAATCTCTTCACTTATTAAGGTAAGAAAAGTCATAAAGACTCGACCTTTACAAGAATTAAGGCGTTACTTCGTTAAAGATTTGATCTTTTCGCCTCTTGGGACATCGTAAGCCATAATGATTCTACCTTTCTTTCATTTAAGCAATTATAGTCATAAAGATCCCATATTTACTTCAATTAGGACAAATATGACATGAAATCAATCAACATGTATAAATGACATGAAATGCAAGTGAAGTGTATACTATGTAATGACATATGCACCGGTATACACACGCTCATGCAGTAGATTTTACGTGATTCATGGGGGACTCATGAGGTCCATATACTCACCCGGAATACCAGATCTTCAAGATCACATCGGGCACCAGTCCGTAGACTATAATATCATCATCACTCCTGTCCATGTACCATATCCAAATCCGGCCTCTTCGAGCCCCTTTCCTCATATCCCATCAATGTAGATATAAATAATAAAATAAATAAATGTAATGGATATGCGTACGCTATGCAAATGCATAATATCATTTCATTCTATCAAGAGATGACATGTGGAGTGATGAATGCATGACAAGTCAATAATCAGATAATCAATGAATCATGGCTAATATAGCTCAAATAAACAACAATCATACCAACGTAAATGGATTTATGCACCATCTCCAATGCCCGAAGGCTAAACACATAGTCTCTGTCACAAGTATATATATTTTGTATTTTATTACCCTTACAGACACGCTGGTACACACACAAGTCTTCATCACCTCACGAGTACGTGACCTCCAATTTTCCATTACTTTCCTTAATTAATTAAACCAACATAAACACTACATGAAGAGTCTAGTAAGTCTCAACTTGCTTGAATTTAAAATCAAAGGGTCACTCCACGACCTTTTCCTTCCTCTGAGCCTCCGAAAAACCAACTCTGTTTAAATATGGTATCTACATAAGAATACGAAGCTAACGATACTCATATTGCTATATAAAGGTTTCGATCCAAAAAGTCAACCCAAAAACTTCCCCGAACCTCAAAGGTCAAAACCGGAAATTAAAGTTAAAATTATGTTATCCATAATCTATATAGTCATAATCTTAAATATCATGAAATTCTAATCCAAATGAACCTTCAATTTCACTAATTTAGGCTAAACCTAAATTCATGAAAACCCCATATTTCCTAACTTGAAATCATGGTGGGCTTGAAAAATAATAGTTGGAATCATCAACGATTGCTTGGGTAATGATTAGGAACTTACCTTAATGAGGAATCTCAATACGTGAACTTGTAATCACTCAAATTCGAGCTCCCTAGCTCTCAAACTAATTTAGGCTAAATCTAAATCCATAAAAAAAGCCATATTTTCTAACTTGAAATCATGGTGGGGATTGGAAAATAATAGTTGGAATCATCAACGATTGCTTGGGTAATGATTTGGAACTTACCTTAATGAGGAATCTCAAAATTTGCACTTGGAATCACCCAAATTCGAGCTCCCTAGCTCTGAAAATATATTTTGGAAGATGAAGTCGAAATGGGGTTTTACATCTGCCGAGGTCCATTACCCTTCACGACTGCGAGGCCCAACCTCGCAACCGCGAGACCCAACCTCGCGACCGTGAGACCCATCCTCACAACCGCGAGACCCATCCTCGTGACCACGACCCAACCCTTCCCAGCACATCACGACTGCGACAGGGACCGTCGCGACCGTGATAGCCAGCCTGACTCGGCCCACCCCAGCTCCGCCCAAGTTCGCTATCGCGGCCCTCAAACACCCCACGCTTTGTGAATGTGTGGCGTTCTATGTGATCATATAGAAGGAAACCAGATGCCTAAACTAGATATTTCTGGTTTTCTACAAAAACTCGATCCGACCCTCGAAACTCATTTTGGACCTCCCGGACACAAACCACACATGCATTTCAATCATAAAACACGCTCCGGATTCGCCCGTGTACTCAGAATTCCATAAAAATATCTCCTTGATATGATGTTGATCAAAGTCAACTCGAATCCATTAAATCATATAATTGCAACCAACAATCCAAATCACATCTGAATGCCTCAGGACCTAAACCAAATGCTCGACGAAGTCATAAATGATATTTTGGATCTGACAGAATCGATGAAACTTTTTAAATGACGCATTTACCCAAAAGTAAACTCTTGATCAAACTTAGAAATTCAAGGTTTCGAAACTTAGATTTCCTTCCACAATTTTCATCCGATTGCCTTGGGAATTGTGCCAATCATCCCCCCAAATCATATATATATAAAAAACTACGAGAAGGATATTTAGGGGAACATTAGATAAAATCTCAAAACGACTATGTTAGTCTTTACAACCAACTTGTTCGTTTAATAGGAACAGACCAGTCAATGTAATGAAGACTATAAGAAATATCAAGTACTTTGAAAAGGCCTAATACCTATATAAACTTGTACGATTTACAATTTCTGACTCCTCAATTTCACGAGTTTTCAAATAGATATCTTAACTTGTAAAAAATAAATATTTTAAATACATGTTACGCCGCATGCTAGCGCATGAGGCGGAGGTGTCAGTGAAGATTGATGCATAAGTTATACCTAAAAAGAGAAGTTTTATGTACTTTGGGTGTAACAGTGAGATTAACGAGAATGTCGCACATCGTATTCGAGCTAGAGATGGCAATTGGGCGGGGCGGGTACCCCCTCCTCCTCCCTCGTACCTAGCAGAATATTTTATACCCGCCACCCGTGGCGGGTACATTTTCAATATCCATATCCGCCTAGGCGGGTATATTCTTAAATCCACACCCGCTCCACCACCCAAGTGGATATCCGTCACTCGCCAATACCCGCCTATTACCCAAGTTGGGGCGGGTATAGGTATAACTTTGGCGGGTAGTAGGCGGGTATGGATATAACTTTGGCTGGGCGGGTATAAGGTGGGCGGGTGGATTTGGGGCGAGCGGTTGGATGCGGGGTGGGGAAGGCGGGTATGAGGCGGATATAACTGCAAATCCACCACCTACCCATACCCGCTTACTACCCGCCAAAGTTATACCCATACCCGCTGAAAGAAATAATCTCTTGATTATTCTCACTAATGAAAGAGTATATATACAATTTACAATTTCCATAATAGGAAAATCCTATTCCTATTCTACTCACAAAACGATATTCTACTTGTACACGAATCCTATAACTATGGTACGAATACAATTCTAATTATGGTACAATTATGGTACTACAACCGTGTGATACAATTATGGCTATTTGCTACAAACCGTGATATACATCACGGTATACATGGTATATTTAACACACACCCGTAGTCATAGTGGTCGGTCTTCGTACATTGAGACTGTCCCTAAAATCTTCAAAAAGGACTGAGGGAAGACCTTTGGTAAAGATGTCTGTAATTTGATACTTGAAAGGGACATGGAAGACGCGTACTTGTCCACGAGCTACCTTTTTGCGAACAAAGTGAATGTCCATCTTGATATGTTTAGTGCGCTGGTGCTGAATCGGATTATCAGAAATATAGATGGCACTAACATTATCACAATAAACCAAGGTAGCTTTCTGAATAGGACAATGAAGCTCTAAAAGAATATTACGTAACCAACAGGATTCAGCGACCACATTGGCTACCCCTCGATACTCAGCCTCTATACTAGAGCGGGACAACGTCGACTGACGCTTCGCATACTAGGAGACCAAGTTATTACCAAGAAACATGCAATAGCCAGACGTAGAGCGTCTGGTGTCTGGATAGTCACCCCAATCAACATCTGTATACGAGACAACTGTGGAAGTCTTCGACGGATATAAATGTAAGCCATAGTCAAGTGTTCCTTGGATGTATCGAATAATGTGTTTAAGTGCATTCATATGCTCAACCTTGAGATCATGCATAAACGAACACACCTACTGTATGTCATACGTAATATCTGATCTTGTGAACGTAATATACTAGACTGCCACTGCAAGACTGTGATAGAGGATTGGATCCTCGTAAGGGGAGCCAGCTGCAACCTCTAGCTTGGGTTTAGTGTCAACCGGAGTGGAATTGGACTTACATGATGACATACCAGCTCGCTCAATGATCTCAGCTGCATATTTCCATTGTGACAAGAATAACCCACCTACATGACGAGTGACAGCAATCCCCCAAAAGTAACTCAAGGGCCCTAAGTCTTTCATAGCAAACTCAGAACTGAGCATTGTCATGATAGACTGGCGTAATACATCAGAAGAAGCAGTTAAGATAATATCATCCACATATAATAGTATATAATCCAGGGAAGAACCACGATGATATATGAACAATGAATTATCAGACCTGCTGTGAGAGAACCCAATAGTCGAAACATAGTCTGCAAAGCTCTTATACCAAGCCCGTGGGGACTGCTTAAGACCATACAAGGACTTCTTCAATAAACAGACATGATGCAGATATTTGGGATCCCTAAACCCCAAGATCTGATGCATATAGACTGTCTCCTTGAGATCACCATGTAAGAAAGCATTCTTCACATCTAACTGATGAATGAGCCATGCTTTCGAAAGAGCCAAGCTGAGCACAGTGTGAATGGTAGCCGGCTTGACTACATGACTAAATGTCTCACCACAATTCACACCAACCTGCTGAGTCTTACCATCACCTACAAGACGAGCCTTATGCCTCGCAAAATAACTGTCAGAATTGTCTTGATTAGCAAAAATCCACAAAGACTGAATAATAACACAAGATGGATGGGGCACCAACTCCTACGTCTTATTATCAATAAGAGCATTATATTCGTCGGTCATAGAAATTTTCCAATTCGTGTCATTTAAAGCAGACACAGAATTACGGGGTAGGGGTGATTTAAGAACATTACAATTTAAATTAAAATGTCTTCTCGATTTAAAAATACCTCGTTGACTACGAGTGACTGGTCTATGACTCGGGGGAGAATTGGGGGAATTTTGGGAAAGATCGGGACATGTGACGGACTGGCCAGCAGGCAGTGGGCCTGCTGGCCCAACACATAAATTGGAGGAACCTGTGACTGGAACAGTGCCGGTAATGGGCTGGGTAACTAGCACAATTACCGATACTGGCAAGTCACTGGACTAGACACAGTGGCTGGAACCGTTTCTGGCAACGGGACTGTGGACCCAGCGGGCAGTGGCCCGTTAGTGGATTTTGGGTGTGGGACATGACTGATAAATGGTGGATAATATACGGGGAGACACCGTCATCCAAAAAATTATACGAACAAGGCACGGGGCTACTCACTTTAGCAAACGAAAATTGGGATTCATCAAAAATAACATGGCGACTAATGATGATTTTATTAAACGATAAATCAAATTATTTGTAACCATGGTAATTAGACGGATAACCCAAAAATACACAAGGGGTAGAACGGGCCTGAAGTTTGTTAATTGTGGTGGACGAAAACAACAGATAACATAAGCACCCAAAGACCCTAAAATGTGAATACGAATGAGCCTTATTATATAAGATTTGAAGAGGGGATGAATATGCCAAACCTTTGGTAGGAAGAATGTTAAGAAGATATGTAGCAATTTGTAGATCATGATGCCAAAAAGAAGGGGGTACGGAAGCATGAATCAATAAAGTTCGGATAATGTTATTAATAGTACGAATTTTGCGTTCGACTTTTCCATTTTGTGAAGACGTATGAGGACAAGAAAAATAAAAATTGATTCCATTATTAGCACAAAACTCCCGAAACACCACATTATCATATTCTTTGCCATTATCACATTGAATATTTTTAATTTCCGTTCGAATTGGGTTCTAATGAATGCTTTAAATTTTAAGAAAGTGGAAAAAACTTGAGATTTTTTCGCTATTGAAAAGTCCATAAAAATTAGAATAATCATCCAGAAATATAACATAATAACGATGACCCAAAGAACTGAGAACTGGAGATGTCCATAAATCACTATGAATAATATCAAATGACATTCAAGTATGAGAATTAGAGTCTACAAATGGCAATCTAATAATTTTTCCTAAAGAACAAGATTGATAATTCGGAGTACTATGCGTACCCTTACAATAAATAAAATTATTTTGATCTAAGGAAGACAAAATGGATGACCTTGGATGACCTAGACGAGCATGCCACAAGGAAGGAGCAAGGACTGCAAAAATTGATGGCAAGGCTTGACTCGAGAGACCAGAACGTGGCGTGATAGGATAAAGATCTCCCCTACTATCACACCTCATTAGAGGACTCCCCGTTTTAAAATTCTTCAACAGATCAAATTCAACAGAAATGGAATTATCAGTGGTGAATTTACGGACATACACCAAATTTTTAATCAATTTAGGGGCATGAAGAGTATTTTTTAAGATAAGGGGTGGATTGGGGGAGAAAACGTTTTATGACCATAACCACGAATTAGAATTGAATTGCCATTACCAACAATTATTACATGATTACTGCTCAAATTGGAATAAGACGAGAGAGTACCTTGGTCGAATAACATAATCCAAGTGTGTGCATCGCGGCTTCAATGTCTGTCGGGTGGGGCCCGCTGCATGATGGGCCTGAGGAGGCTGAGACCCAAGTACACCAGCTTGCTGCCCCGACCCAGAATTGGGGCGAAATCCACTGGGCCAGAAGGAATTGGGCCGAGAAAACTGTTGCTGGGTTGCCTAGTGGATAGGCGATGAAACTGCTGGGCCATAGGGGATGTTGGGCCACTGCCCACTGGCTCAGGCCCACGTCCAGGGGGCCCAAGGCTGGGACCAGTTGGGCTGTGGCCCACTGCTGTTGGGGCAGGACCCACTGCCACCGTTACCACCACTGGACCACTGCGTTTGCCCTGTGATTTTTGGCATTATTTTTCTGACTATTTTTGCCTCAACCGTTAGTACGGGTTTGGCCGAAATTATCAATAAAACTCAGAGAATTTATGGAGGACGTCATCATGACTACGGGACTAGCACTGGTAGATGCCTTTTTGGCCAAGCCTGCTTCTTCGAGCGTAAGCATAGAACGAGCCTGATAAAATTACGGAAGAGGGCTGCTCTGACGAAGAAGCGTGCCAACACCACTATAGGCCTCAGATAGGCCTGCAACCATCTGAAGGACAAGACGTCGTTGGTAACTGGTGCACAAGGTTGCAAAATTGGTCTGCCAATTCTTTCAACCTTTTGTAATATGCTGAAACGTTGGGGAAATCTTCTATATTGACGTGGGAGAATTCCTGCTCAAGGGTAACTACATGAGAATTTTGATTATCTTGGAATATATCACGTACTCTATTCCATGCCGCCATCGCCGTAGCGTCTGGTTCGATAATCGTTTGCAAGAGGTCGGTAGAAATAGTGAAGTAAATCCACTGAAGAATAGTGGCATCAAGAGTCATCCTTAACTTAGGATCATCCTCGGGTTTGGGCACCTCTGTATCCGTAGGATCCGTGGGGATAATATGATGGAGGACTTGATGCGAACGTGCATGAACTTTGAACAGTTCGGCCCACGTCGCGTATTAGACGTTTTCTATTTCAAGAATGATAGAGATGTGATTCTTGATGTTAGAAACAGTGATGGCAGGGTGAAACGTGTTCTTAGCCATAATAGCAACGCAAGACGTGATGTAGGGATTGGGAAGTAAATTTTTGGAAGAGAGGAGGTACCGTCAGCACGAAATCCGAGAACAAGGGGCTCAGATATTCAAGGGAGGTCGACGGAAATTTGGAGAATTTGGAGAGAGAATTTTAATACCTAGACTTTTGATACCATGAAAGAAATAATCCCTTGATTATTCTCATTAATGAAAGAGTATATATACAATTTACAAGTTCCATAATAGAAAAATTATGTTCCTATTCTACTCCCAAAACCCTATTCTACTTGTACAAGAATCCTATAACTATGGTAAGAATACAATTCTAATTATGGTACAACTATGGTACTAAAACCGTGTGATACAATTATGGCTATTTGCTACAAACTGTGATATACATCACGGTATACATGGTATATTTAACACCCGCCTACTACCCGTTAAAGTTATACCCATACCCGCCTCAATTAGGGCGGGTGCGGAATCCACAAAATTATACCCATCTGCCATCCCTAATTAGAGTAGGGTGGGGGAAATAGAGGCTCACTTTCGAGGTTCTATGTGATAAAAATGTGTCAAAACGCTTAAGAGTAAGTTCTATAGAGCGGTGGTTAGACCTACTATGTTGTATATGGCAAATTGTTGGCCAGTCAAGAAAGCATATGTTCAAAGAATAAAGGTAGCGGAATTGAGGATGCTCAGATGGATGTGTGGACATACTAGGAGGGATATTATTAGGAGTGAAGTCATACGGGACAAGGTGAGAGTGGCTTCAGGATAAGTTGAAGAAAGCGAGGTTGAGATGCTTCGGACACGTGAAGAGGAGGTATGAAGATGATTCAATGAGGAGGTGCAAGAGGTTGGCTATAGTTGGTGTTATGAGAAGTAGAGGTAGGTAAAAGAAAATTTGGGGGAGGTGATTCGGCAAGAAATGACACACCTCCAAATTACTGAGGATATGATAGTAGATAGGATGGTTTGGAGGTCGATGATTAGGGGTAGAAGGTTATTATGTAGTCCAGTGTTTGTCAGGACCCAAAATTCTGTTTGTGTCATGAAAGCACCTATCATAAACCCGTAGGCGAACCCCAAAATATGCAAGTCGAATACAAGAATAAAAATGCGGAAAAGTAAAACAATACCTAAAGTACTGACAAGGTCTTAATACTTAATACATATAAGTCTAAGTCAAACTCTTCAAAACCTGAAAGTCATACGTACAAGAGCTCTACAGAATACGATTACAAGTCTGATTACTAATACAAAACTGTCTGAAATAAAAGAAGATAAAAAATAAAAGATAGAGAGGAATCCAGTGTTGGGAAGGCATCGACAGCTCACCTTGGACTCCAAATCAAGCTCTCCAGTAAGCTGCAACATCCTATAAGTTTGACGAATTTCAAAACCATTATATATCTCATTGATATGTCATTTTCTTTTAATTGAAACAGTTTTTGTAAAAGTGTGCTAAATATGATTTTATATAGTTATTAATATTACTACTTTTTGGACACGCTTCAAATTATATATATGATATGGTGAAGTTTATAACTGAGGTTTATTTATAATAAAAGTAGAAATTATTTTCTGATAAGAAATTTTTTCCTGTTTTGAGAATCAGTAGTACTCTTGAAATTAAAGTGAAAAACTAGAAGTTGATAAAATTTATTTTCTGCATGTTTTAATCTTTATGAAATGTTAGTGTTTGTTTTAATTTTATAAAAATATTATGATTCTTTTATAATACAAATTTTATGACTAGATTATTAAAGAGATTTTAAAAGTATTGTAAGTGGATTAGTATCTAGGATATTATTATATACTATATGTAGTAGGTTGATATTTATCTAAATGATGGCTCCACCGCCAAAATAAGAATAGGTGGACCTTCCATGTTCCATGTTAATTGCTTAGGGATACATTTTTTCTTTCTATTACTTATAGGCACGTCAACCGCCACATGTTGGCTTTATATATATACACATATACATATAAATGGATATACTTTTAAATACTAATTATGGATTTATACACTTAGATTCATATTAATAGCTAAAGGAAGTAGCAGTAACGTTTCTTCTCATTCTTTTCATATCTAATGTAGTAGCAACAAATTGATTGAAGATTTCATCCTTTTTAAAAAAAAGAAATCCCCAAGTTGTTGAAAAAGCAATTTCATTATAGATCAAACATAGTTATATTCCTCAGTCAATTTCATGATTATAATATCGGTTTCTTCTGAATTCTAGCAAATTAAATATTACTTCGCAGTGAAGTAAGATATCGGAAAGCTTTTAAGAAGGTGACCCAAGCGCGATTCATCATCTATAACATTTCACGAGCTCGTATAAGCGATTAAGATGAGTTGGTAGTAAAGGTCAAATTGAGGTATGTTAAGGCTAATCTTTCCTTCTTTTGGCATGATTCAATTAACGAAACGTAAACGTAATATTATCCCATAAATGATTCTACTCTTAGTAGTTAAGGCTAAGGCTGTTCATGTTATTCATTCCTATTAAATTTATTTTAAAACATGTCTAAATATGTTCTTAAGTCCCTATTAAAGCATAATGTTAATATTCATACCATAATCAGAGGGTGAACGACTATAAATCACTCAGAAAGATGTTATAATGTGATTCTGAAAGGCTTTTCGTGCATTGTATGTACATAGGTAATGTTACCTTCCATCTTTTCGAATTAGGAATTGACCGTTCAACATGGGCAAATTTAATCGAACTCGCAAGTATATAGATCAAGAGTTCAGTATATAAAGTGTTGAAGTTCCAAAATAATTTACAACTTAAAAGTGTAACGACGGGGATCGTAAATAATATTACGTGTGTGATATATATTATGTGGAAGTATAATGAAAGATTAAAGGAATTAATTAAAGTTAGGTGGATAAGCACTAGAGAATGTGGGTTACAACAATTGCAGGAAACAGGAAGTAAGTAAATATTACAAATTGCTAGAAATGATAAACTAAAGATTACAACAAAACTGGAATCAAGAACGTTACAAACTGCTTGTGATTTGCTGAGTCGAGTGATGACACTCTATCTTTAAGACAAGATTGCCCCGTATATATCCTTTTACGTTGTCGGGCAATAGTCTCCCAAGATACAACAACAACTTAACAAATGAGCAAAGGAAACTCAAGTGTTACTCTTGAAGAATTTTGAGTATAGTAAACTTGCTAGAGTGAAAGAAGAAGATTTCAGGAAATTTATGTGAGAGTTTTTCTTAGTGTTGAACAATTGAGCCAAATGCCTCAATTTATAGTGTAATGAGATGACCCATCAACTAGTCAACTAATGGCCTTCAATAGCCATGTAATGACACTTATTGAGGGGTTACATTCATCCAAATAATGGCTGAATTCATGTGCCAAATAATGGAGATTCAATGCTCTAAAACCAGCCCAAAAGTCAGAACTTTCCATCTTACAGTAGCAACATTCTGCTCCGAAGCACTGCGGCTTTGGGAATTAGCACCGCAGCTCTAGTGACTGACCACCCAATTAGTGTTGCGCTGCTGCCTGGGAGGCTCCGCAAAGCTCCAGCGCCTCGGATTCGACGGGGCTGCGCCACGGCCCTTCGGGGCTCCGCTGCGACTTCCGACTCGTTTCATCTTACACTTCTTCCTTCGTTTACCAATATGGAATACTTGTCATTTGGACAATAACCGTCCATCATTCTATGTCTCAAACGTTTCACTTACGTACCAATATCTCTTTCACTAATGAAATTTGCGATACTTGGCACTATGTGTGCACGTGTGTGAAAACGACGTTTCCGATATGCGGGGCCCCAATTGTTCGAGTCATAAATAATGGGATAAACTTAATTCCACATTAGTAAATTTCCAACAATCCCCTTTTGAAATAGATTTTGGTGCACTCACATGGTTTCTTTTTCAGCAATCTTTCAGCGGACTGATGTTGCATCAGGAGAGGTAGCTTCAGCTTTGAACCTTCCGTAGTTGAATACCATCGGACTTACTTACTGCGTGGTGAACGTGATGTCTTGAACCATCAATGTTTAGTGTAAGCCAAGTCAAAGATACCAACACAACAACTTCCCTTATTCTGTTCTTCGTAATGTTTTATCCGTTGTGGTCGTGGACACTTCTTGGATTCTTAAGTGGGTTCATTTGAGGTGGCTTGTCCTCGCATTTAAAGATGTGGTCTCCAACAAGGTATCCTGCTATACCCCACTTTACAAGTGTTAGGAACCATTAAAAGTTTCTCCAAACTTAACCTCAACCTTTGAGGGTCATTAAAGGTTTTGGAAACTTAACCTTTAGCCACACTGCAGATAGCACTTAACGTCTATCGCGGGAACGACTTTGGACTGATGCTTCTTTACAGAAATCACTATCCGAAGTGCTCATGATTCCACCGAAGCGCTCAACTGAACCTTTACAGCTTAGTTTTCCATTGAACCTAATTCTTGGGATCTCCAGTCAGTAAGGTTGGATTACCACCGTATTGGTCCTTATAGCTTGGGTTTTAAACCCATTCCCCTAGACATGCAGAGGAACTGATCCTTGGGTAAGACCTTTGTTAGTGGGTCCGCTAAGGTATCCTTTGATTTTATGTAATCAATGGATATTATACTCGTGGTGATCAGCTGCCTAACGGTCTTATATCTCCGTCGAATATGACTAGACTTGCCATTGTACATAGAACTTTGTGCCCTTCCTATAGCCGACTGACTGTCGCAGTGGATCATTACAGAAGGTACGGGTTTATTCCAACAAGGGACATCCTTTAAGAAGTCGTGAAGCTACTCAACTTCTTCTCCAGCTTTGTCTAAAGTGATAAACTCTGATTCCATCGTGGATCGGGCGATGCAAGTTTTCTTAGAGGATTTCCAAGACACAACCCCACCACCAATTGTAAATATATACCCACTGGTGGACTTGGTGTTCTCTATATCAGATATCCAGTTTGCATCACTGTACCCCTCTAGTACAACTAGATATCTCGAATAATGCAACCAGGTATCGTAGCACCCGATTCAATGCATTGCAATGATCATTACTCAGATTACGGGTAAACCTAGCCAACTTGTTGACTGCATAAGCAATATCAGGTCGGGTGCAGTTTGTTAAGTACATCAAACTACCAATCACCTGTGCATATTGCTCCTGGCATACGGGTGCACCACAATTTTTATCAAGCTTTTGATTTCTATCCAGTGGTGACTTCATAGGCGAACTCTCAAACATCTCAAACTTTTTCAACACATCCTCGATGTAGTGAGACTGAGATAAGACCAGTCCATCAGACATCTTAGAGATCTTTATCCCTAAGATGACATATGTGATACCCATATCCTTCATGTCAAAACATTGTTTCAACATGTTCTTAGTCTCTAGGATCAAGCTAGGACTGCTTTCTGTGATCAACATGTCATCTACATACATGCATATCATGATGAACGAGTCAGAGTTACCTTTCGTGTAGACACATTTGTCACATTCATTAATGGAGAAACCCTTCGATAGTAGAGTACTATCAAATTTTTGTGCCATTGTTTCGAGGCTTGTTTCAGCCCGTATAGAGATTTGACAAGTCGACAAACTTTCTTCTCTTGCCCTGAAACCACATACCTCTCGGGTTGTTCCATATAGATTTCTTCTTCCAAATCACCATTTAGGAAGGCTGTCTTGACATCCATTTGATGTATCTCAAGGTCACGCAACGCTGCGATCGCAAT
Source organism: Anisodus acutangulus (assembly GCA_029783415.1). Taxonomy (NCBI): domain Eukaryota; kingdom Viridiplantae; phylum Streptophyta; class Magnoliopsida; order Solanales; family Solanaceae; genus Anisodus; species Anisodus acutangulus. Next base: position 12,892,080 of record CM056495.1, read on the forward strand.
GAATACCTATATGGATGTCATTCTAGACACCGGGGAGTACATGTCAAAATAGTTAAGGCCTTCTTTCTGTCGATAGCCCTTGACTACCAACCTGGCCTTGTACTTATCTATAGACCCATCTGTTTTACACTTCCATTTGAGTATACATTTACAACCCAACATTTTATTTCCCGAAGGAAAATCAACCAACTCCCAAGTATGGTTATGCAGGATATAGTCTATTTCACTCTCAATAGCTTATTTCCAGAGCGGTGCCTCTGGAGTTGACAATGCTTTAGCAATTGTCCTTGGTTCGTGATCAACCATATAAGCTACAAAGTCAAGACAGAAGGATTTATCCTTCTTGGCCCTTTTACTTCACCTTGGTTCCATCTCTGGAGTCTCCAAGTTCTGAGAATCTGGAACACTAGTTTCCAGATATTCAGCCACTTTGAAGTCCACTAGATCTGAACCATCTAGATCCGGGCAGTCAGTGACTCTTGGTTCCTGAGAGCTTTGTTCATAACTTCGTTTGCGAGAGGTTATGTCTTTTTCCTTTCTAGGAAAAGTATCCTCAACGAATTGAGCATTCCTTGATTCCATGATTGTACCCCCGTGGATATCTGGAATATCTGACTTATGCACTAAGAAGCGATAAGCACTACTGTTATTTGCATATCTGATGAAAATGCAATCTACAGTCTTAGGCCCAATCTTGACCTGCTTTGGCTTTGGCACTTCGACCTTTGCCAAACAACCCCACACCTTTAAATATTTATAGGTGGGTTTCTTTCCTTTCCATAATTTATATGGAGTTTTGTCCTTACCCTTATGTGGGACTCTGTTAAGAATCGTATTAGCGGTAAGGACGGCTTCTCCCCACATATTTTGGGGAAGACCGGAGTTGATGAGCAAGGCATTCATCATTTCCGTCAATGTGCGGTTTTTGCGTTCCGCAATACCGTTTGACTGAGGTGAGTATTTAGCCATCGTTTGATGAACAATGACCGATTCGACATAATATTTCTTAAACGGCGCTACGTATTCTCCCCCTTTATCGCTACGAAAGGATTTAATCCGCATGCTAAGTTGGTTTTCAACTTCTGCTTTGTAACGTCGGAACGCTTCAAAGGCTTCATCTTTACTTTTCAACAAGTAAAGGTAACAATACCTTGTGCTATCATCAATGAATGTCACAAAGTACTTATTTTCTCCCCTGGTTTGTGCAAACTTCAAATCACATATATCTGTGTGAATAAGTTCTAGAGGAGCGGTATTCCTTTCGACGGATCGAAAAGGAAGCTTTGCGAGTTTTGCCTCTATGTACACCTCACACTTATATTGAGGGTTTACGTCGATAGACGGCAATAACTCCAACTTAACCAATCTTTAAATGGACTTGTAGTTAACATGTCCTAATATATGATGACATAAATTAGATGACTCAAGCAAGTAAGAAGAAGCCTCAATATTATTGCTTGCACGTATTACATACATGGCGTTAACTTTGAAGAGGCCTTCACAGACGAAGCCTCTTCCCACAAAAGTTCCATTCTTGGTGATTACAAACTTATTGGACTCAAATACTAGCCTAAAACAAGCATTAACCAATAAATGACCTGAAATTAAATTTCTCCTAATCTCAGGGACATGCATCACCTCCTTCAGAGTGAGCTCCTTTCCAGAAGTCATCTTCAGGACTACCTTTCCTACCCCCAGCACGTCAGAGGAAGCGTTGTTACCCATGAACAACTTCTTGTTTGTAACTGATATATAAGTGGAGAAGGCATCTCTATTGGAACAGATGTGTCTGGTAGCACCCGTGTTCATCCTCCATTGCATGAGATTCTCAACAAGGTTTTCTTTAAGCATCACCGCCGAGAACTCCTCAATCATGTCGTCCAGAATCCTGTCTTTGACGACGTTAGCCTGAGCCTTGCCTTTGGCTTTGGCCTTCTCTTGTTGCTCAGTTTTGAGCTTGTGCCAATCCTTGATCATGTGACCAGGTTTCCCACAGTGGTGACAGTTTCCCTTGAACTTCTCCGCCGTTTGGGTCTTGCCGTCTTTCTGGAACTTGATCTTCTTGCTTGGGTTCCCTTTTGCCTCATCCAGATTTACCTTTGCCTCAGCGGGTTGCTTTTCCCTAGGCAAGGCCTTCTTATTATCTTCCTGAATCTGGAGTTTGATAATAAGTTCTTCAAAGGTCATCTCCTTTGTCTTGAGTTTTAGGTAACTCATAAACTCATTCCACGAGGGAGGTAACTTTTCAACCAGTGATGCAACCAAAAACTGCTCATTTGGTTTCATACCTTCCAAATCCAGGTGATGTAGAATCATTTGGAATTTCTGGACTTGGGACATCACTGTTTTACTATCCACAATTTGAAATTTCAGGAATTTCCCAACGATGAATTTCTTTGTACCAGCATCTTGTGCGTTGTACTTCTTCTGCAGCTTCTCCTATAACTCTTTGGCGGTGCCTACGGTGCAATACAGCATGTAGAGTGGGTCTGATAGACAGTTTAAAATATAGTTCTTACACATTAAATCACTATGACTCCATGCATCAAGAACCATCTTCATGCCATTAATGACATGGATACCTTGGCCCCCTTCAGCCTTTTCAGTAGGCGAAGGGTCTACTTCATCTCCAGCTTGTAGAGGATCTCCTGTTAGGAAATGAGTCATTCCCATAACAGTCATTTAAATAGCATATTCTGCTGCCATCTCTTGAAGTTGGAGCCCATGAACTTTTCTGGGCGTTCATGGTGGAATCCAGCGGGTGGAGGAACTATAACGTTCCCTTGAGCAACAGGAAAGGCGTTGGATGATCCTTGAACAGAGGTGAAGGCATTAGGTGTGCCTTGAACAACAGTGGGGAAGGCAGAGGGGTTGCCTTGAGTAGCAGCAGCAGTAGAATCAGAAGTAAGTTGTTATCTTCCAGTCATCTTTCTAAGCACTTACAACAAATCTTGTCTTAAAATTGTGGGTTACAACAATTGCAGGAAACGGGAAGTAAGTAAATATTACAAATTGCTAGAAATGATAAACTAAAGATTACAACAAAATTGAAATCAAGAACGTTACAAACTGCTTGTGATTTGCTGAGTCGAGTGATGACACTCTGTCTTTAAGACAAGATTTCCCCGTATATATCATTTTACGTTGTCGGGCAATAGTTTCCCAAAATACAACAACAACTTAACAAATGAGCAAAGGAAACTCAAGTGTTACTCTTGAAGAACTTTGAGTATAGTAAACTTGCTAGAGAGGAAGAAGAAGATTTCAGAAAATTTATGTGAGAGTTTTTCTTAGTGTTGAACAATTGACCCAAAGGCCTCAATATATAGTGTAATGAGATGACCCCTCAACTAGCCAACTAATGACCTTCAATAGCCATTTAATGGCACTTATTGAGGGGCTACATTCAGCCAAATAATGGCTGAATTCATGTGCCAAATAATGGAGATTCAATGCTCCAAAACCAGCCAAAAGTCAGAACTTTCTATCTTCCCGTCGCAGCATTCTGCCTTCGAAGCTCCGCGGCTCTGCGAATTAGCGTCGCGGCTCCAGTGACTGACCATCCAATTAGCGCCGTGGCGCTCCGGCGCCTTGGCTCCGACGGGGCTGCGCCGCGGCCCTTCGAGGCTCCGCGACGACTTTCGACTCGTTTCGACTTGTTTCATCTTACACTTCGTACACTTCTTCCTTCGTTTACGAAAATGAAATACTTGTCATTTGGCCAATAACCGTCCATCATTCTATGTCTCAAACGTTTCACTTACGTACCAATATCTCTTTCACTAATAAAATTTGCGATACTTGGTACTATGTGTGCACGTGTGTGAAAATGACGTTTCCGACATGTGAGGCCCCAATTGTTCGAGTCATAAATAATGGGATAAACTTAATTCCACATTAGTAAATTTCCTACTGAGAATACCTTTCCACATGGTGGCATATCATGAGATGAAAAAGTGACTAATATATATATGGATGAGGTGGTGGCATATCATGAGATAAAGTAGTGATTAATACATTACAATATTTAGAAGTGAACAAGCCCTGGACGATCGCAACATCACCTTGTTGTACAATTTGTACTATAGTGTTGTACCTAATTCAGTGATGAATAAACACATGTATCTCTCTCCTGTATGTACAATTATTTGCCGTGTTCTCTCTTCCGACTTATTCCGACTCTCTACCCTGTCGTGCCCTCTATCCCATCCGAAATCAAATTGTATTTCTAAACCTTAGACTCATGCACTGAATCCCACAACCCGAATTTGTATCTACCATTATAGAGATGTCAATCGAATACATTGTATAAAAGAGAACTTGAGTTATTGTCTGATGAATATTGTAAAATTATAAGTTCAGAAGTCACAACTCCTCTCTTTTTTTGTCCTTGACATCGCCTATGTTATTTGGTGTCTTAATCAGATGGCATATAATTTATTGAAGATACTACTCTTTTTATTTATATATCTGCAATTTTTTTCTCATGAACTCAATACACGCTGTATTGATTAGCAATGATGCAACATTTTTATAGGAAATATTATTTTCCGGTGTTCAATGCACTCTTTAAGGCCTTCAAGCATGTTTTACAAAAAGCTGTCGTAAAGTTTCGTTATTCGTTTCGTTCGTACCCTTCCTTGACAAAATTCTGTTTACGTATATTTAGCATTTTGCACTCAGTTGTACTTCTTCAATATAAGTCAATTAAAATATCTAATCAATAATCTATTTGTTGATAAATAGGTTGAAAGATTATAAATTCATAATGTTAGGTGTCAAATTTAAGTTATATTTTTGAAGCACCGAGAGTACATTGCTATTTCAGTGCTTAGACATACTTGTGTAAATAAAGTCGTTCGCCTTTGTGATGAACATACGACGTTTCTAATGTATGCCTACATCTTAAATAAAGAATGCTACTCCTATATCTTATCAAAACTGGTAAACCGATACAATTAGTTGTAAATAATATTTTAGTTATGAGTCAAAGTCACGACTCCACGTCTGAAGTTTGATTTGATCGCCACAGAATGATCATCTGAATTCTCTATGCATGACTTCCTCACACACGCTTCAAATGTAACATTCTAGAAGTTGCAAAAATACATTGACGAATACATCTTGCTGGTACATTTCAGATCTCAAGAAGTGGCTGAGAATACTTGTGAAATGATAAAATCAAGTAAACTGATGAGCACCCAGTTCCTCAAACTTAACTTCCTTTATCCAATTCTACTGTTTGTTTAACCAATTAGTACATCCCCAAATTACATATTCCACTAGGTGAGTTCTTCATTATAGAAATTATAATAAAGTTAGATCTTCGACATGATGTATGATTGTTGATGCTCTTTTTAAATCTTCAGGCCAGAATGTTGTAGCTGCTAAAGATGTGGATGTATCACAGTCTACTCTGATTTTACCACCTTTCTCTTAACTTTGTCTATTGATCTTTCTATTTGATTATGTGTAACAGCTTCTCATAGTTCATGTTTTTATGTTCATTTTCTTGTCTTATATCAACATGTTTGTTGGCCATATTTTACTTTATGGTGGCCCATCAATTATGCAATCAGTTTTATTTGTGTAACACAACAGTTACTCCATTTCAACTCGCTTCCTGAATTTCTAATCTTGCATCTAACTCGATCTCAAAGACAAATGTTTTGTTACCGGAGAAAGACCGATAAAGTACAATGGTCATGGTCATGGTCATGAGACGATTGAGATCGGTCGTGTATTCGTGTCCATCGCAAATTCTAATTGTTACTTGCGAAGTCATAAATCTCCAAACTAAAGCCCAATCCTTCAACTCTAATTCTCTAAACATAGAAACTTTCTTATTGCAGTTTCTTTTCTCTGCACTGCTTACGGAAGTCTAAGGTAGGTGGAATGTTCCTTGATTTTGAACTTCAGTTCATCCTTCTATTCATACTTTTGTGGATAACTTTTGATCACTTCCATACCACTTCATTTTCCTCTCTTATTTATCTTTATAAATAGATAAAGTTGTGATCTAGGATTATCCTTCAATCTTCTCTTTTTTGTTCCAACGACTCTGGTGCATACATCTTCTTCTTACTCTTTTTATTTGGGTTAAGATTGACATTCATTCTAATTTAGATTATGAAGTTATGTCCCAAATTATACTTAGTTGATTTAAAAAATGGAAGCTTTGTCCCAAAATTGAAATTCCGTCAAGAGTGTCAAACATTTGTGTCTAATGTGTTATATTAGAATTGATGATAGTAAATTTTTTTGTGAGCTGTTATTTGTTTTACCTTCTACTTTGTGCTTCATATGCATATTTGATATCCACAGATTTGTACAACCTCTGTTTCAACATAATATAACAAATTTCACTGTCTTTTTCTTTTCATTTTGCATCAAACCAAATGCATTCACTGCCATTGTGTTTCATCTCTGGTAAGAATTCTTGGATTTGATCTCAGAATATATTTTTTAAGTAGCAGGTATGGTTCAGCATTAAAAGTGAAAATTTTAAAGGCTCATTGACCCTGACCAGGAAAATAGTGAATGAGAAGAGAAGAGTGCTGCAATAAAAAATGGATTGGATGTTTCATATGAGGTGTTGTACACTGCACTTGCACTTCATGATTTTGGCAATGTTCCCTCCTTCAAACACATGGGTTACCCCTTGGGGTCCTAAACCCTTATCCATTTTTTAGGCTTATAAGGAGAACAATTCCTCATTTTTCCACCGATGTGGTAGATTTGTCCCACACCATATTTCCATGTCTCAAACACCTTACTTTGTGGATCAATATCTCTTTCATTTCTTAACGAAATTTGACGATCATTGGCCCTACGGTCATCTACTCACTTAGTAGATTATGCACGTGTGAAGAGACAAAGCCTCCAACATGCAGAACCCTAGTGTTTAAGTCATTAAATATGGGTGGACGCAACCTCCCCACCAAAGACAAATTTCCAACAATATATAGATATGGATAGGTGGTGGCTGCCTCTAGGATATAAATTGTCATCTTTTGAGAGTAATTAATAGAGTGGGGCCATGATCCATTTAAAAAGAATTAGTTTGAGATCTAATATGAAAGAATCTAAATTATCTTGAGAGTAATAGGTAACCATGTACGTAGAAGGCAACATATGCAGCAATCTTGAAGGTTTCAGTTCACTTAGCTTGGTAGAAACGTTTTCTTATCCATTTTAAGGGAAAAATATAGTTCTTTTTCAAAGATCTAAAAGGAGCAAGAGTTGTTCTTGGAAAATCCAAGTAAACATGGTTGCTGGTCCATCAATTAAGATTAACGTAAGTTGGACGGGTTGATTCATAATAGCTAGCGAAGAAGCTAATTCCAAGGTATGTAATGGCTATCCCTTCTTTCAATTGGCATGATTCAATAGAAAGTGTACTTGACTAGCGAGGTTAAGAAGCATAATTGTTAGAGGTATTTTACTTTTGTAGTTGATGGTCGTTCTATTGTTGATTGTGTTGTGAATAGTTGGGTCGAGAGTTCTCAAGTCCCATAGTCCTTCATTTCATCTATTGTGTAAGTGCATATGTATAGTAAAAGTAGGTGAATCGGCTTGTTGATAGTTGTGTTCATTAAGTTGAATCTATTCCAAACTATTAGACCTTTATTAGAAGTCGTAGCACACGAGATACCCCAAGATAATTGGGATTGTTAGTTGTACTTTATGAGATAAGCACTCCAAGAGGGTCTTGGATAATTGTAAATAAGGATCAGAATACATATTTCTTAATTGCATTAGTAGTATGTTTTCACTAGTTGTGCATTATGTACTTAGTTCAATTTCATAGGCAAGATAGTCTAGTTGTATCGCTTGCAGTTAATTGTACATATATGATATTTTCTTAAAAGAGGACTTGAGTTGAATGAGTTCGCGCACACAGAGTTAGTTGAGCTGAGGATTGCGATATGTTGGCCCTCGCGGCTTATTTGCTGAACTTGCTAGCCTTCAGGCTTATTTGCTAGCCATCGAGGCTTATTGCCGGCCATTGGGGCCTGCTTGTTGGTCTAGGAGACCTATTTGTTTCTCTAAATGTAGCGTATTTGCGAGACCCGACTTGGTTCTATAAGTAGATAAGATCTAAGTCGGTTGTGATATTTTCGTGATATAGTTGATAAGCGTTTTTAATAGAATGCGGCTTACAGGTAAGTGGCAGTTCTTCTATACTTGTTGTTACTCGTTTACTTCTTTTACTTCCGGTTTCCTCCATTGTCATTAGATTTATCCGCTTTACATACTCAGTGCATTATTCATATTTACGTCCCTTTTGCCAGGGACACTACATGTCATGCTGCAGGTTCAGGTTCAACACAATTTTGCTGAGTTTCACTTCCTTCTGGAGTAGCAGAGTTAGTTACTTATGATATAGTAGTACATGCTAGTTGGGTAGGCTGGGGCCTTGTCCCAATCAAGTTATTTTGGTCAGATATTCTTAGAGGCTTTTGTAGACGTATGTACACCTGTGGTCCGTAGGCTATGTTTATAAGTGTAGTGTTGTACAGTTGCGGCCTCGTAGGCCCATATGTTTATATATTTATTTTGGGACCTTCTGTTTGCAGGTAGTTGAGTATGGTAAGTTAAATGTATTATAGAGTATGTCGTTCGCATAATTGATGCCGTCCACTCCACCAAGGTTGGGGGGTGACATAAGAATATCTAAACCCACAAAGACTATCTTTTCATTTTTTACATTAAAGAAGTTTAAATATTCTATCTTTTCTTTCTTGTTCAAGCAAGTAAAATCATAAAGATTGCGAGTTTATATCAATTGAGCACATATGTCATGAAGTTCATTATGATATGCAATGTAAGTGATATGTATGCTATGATATGTCCATATGCATCTGTTATGCACACGCTCTTTCAGTACGTTTTATGTGGCCCATGTGGAACTCATGAAGTCCATATATCCATTCAGAATTATTTTCCATCGGGTTCCAGCTCTAAGATTGTAATATCATCATCATTACTCTTTCCATGTACCATAATCAAATACCAGTCTTCAAGGCCCTTTCTTGTACCTCATCTATCAGATGTCAATATCATGAGTAACATAGCCTAAGTAAACAATCATACCAACCTAAGTGAATTTGCGCACCACTCTTCGAGGCCCGAAGGTTAAACACATAGTCTCCGTCACAAGTATCACTACTTTACATTTTAATTACCCTTTATATGTACATTGTATCCACACAAGTGCTCATCATGTCAAAAGTATGTAACTCTCAATTTTTCATAACGCTCCTTAATTAATTAACCAAAACACACACACTACAAAAGGGTCTAGTAAGTCTCAACTTGCCTGAATCCAAAGTCGAAGAGTCACTCCACAACCTTTCCTTTCCATTGAGCTTCTGAACGAGCCCAATGTTCAATTGCGGATTCTACATAAGGATACGAGTCTAGCGACACCCATAAAACCATATAAAGAGTTTGGGTCCCAAAAAGCTAACTAGAATCCATTCCCAAAAATGGTAATCTATTGTGAAAACGAGGTCATCCTGAATAATCGAGAGAACCACTTTAAGTAATGAATATTATTCAGATTTTTAGATGAAAGAATTCTATAATCAACATATTATTCTACAAGCTCATTCAAATTCAACAACATCGATATTCTTATATTTTAATATGAATCCCAAAAATCAATCCAAAAAGATAATCCCAAACCTACAAGGGTAAAATGGGAATTTAAGCCTAAAATTATTTTACCCATAGTCTAGATAGTCCATATCCTAAAAATCATCAAGTTCTAATCCTAATATTCAATTTTATGAAACTCATCAAAACCCATCGAAACCCATTTCCATGTAAATCCTCAATTTTTACTAGGAATCATGATTGGAATCATAAATAAATAAAAGAAATCATTGATAAACACTTAAATGGAGGTTTAGATCTTACCCCAATGAAGAAACTTCAATTTGGCACTTGAAATTTCTCTAATTCGAGCTCTATAGCTTCTAAAATAAGTGAATGAAATAGTAAATTCAAACTAGGGCTTTTAATCTCTCACTGCCAGGCCTTCGCAAATGCGACCCTTGATTCGCAATTGCGGCCATCACAAAAATGAGCAGGACCTCGCAATTGCAGAACCTACCATCCCTTTCCCGACCCCGCAAATGCGACAAGAGGCTCGCAAATACGGGCCATCGCAATTGCGCCCTCACCAGAATCAGTTGAACTAGAAAAATCTGATTTTCAACAATTCTAGACTCAAACCTCGAAATTCATTCGAACTCACTCATACACAAATCGAATATGCATTTCTATCATAAAACACATTCTGAACTTGCTCGCGCGCTTGAAATTCCTGAAGAATATCTCCTTGATCCGAGTTTGACCAAAGTCAACTCTTACGTTATAAAACTCCTACTTCTCAGCCAACCAACTACCCAAAACGCACCCCATTGCTTCGGGACCCGTGCCACCCATCACCTAACATCACACACACAAATAAAATCTCAGAAAGGATATTTTAGAAATTTCTAGAAAAATGCTCAAAATGACTATGTGAGTCGTTATAGTGTTGTAGCACCTTTGTGTTGTGTTATTAATAATTTGTACTTGCATAGTATTTTTGACTTCGTTTCTATTTTTTATTGGTTGCTTTATTGGTTATGTTTATCTTGATACTTTGTTGTCAATTATTTTTTTCCCGTTTAACCTATTGTTGGTACTACGTCGTTGAGCCGAGGGTCTATTGAAACAAATTTTCTACCTCACAAAGGTAGGGGTAAGGTATGTGTTCATCCTAGCTATCCTATCCAGACTCCATTTGTAGGATTACACTAAATTTGTTATTGTGACGCCGAGCGCATGCTCTTCAACTGCGCTGATGTGGATAATATATTAATTTGTTACATAAAAAATATTATGATATGCCATCTTTTATCTTATTCTCTTTATTTGTGCTAGCTCTGTCAAATAATTATGAATTCATTTTCGTTAAATTTTCCTCATTTTGTAGTTACCTCTCAACTTCAAACCAACCCTGGGTACATATTTGCTCCAGGAAAAAGTTACTAATTCCCCTTCTAATTGATTACACTAGCAAAGGCAATGAAGAAAAGGAAATGGTACATATATAGCAGCCTTTGTTTCCTTTTCCTTTTACTTTTTCTAGGATTAATGATCAACATATGACAGCGGAATAACTTTTGCTAATGACTCAGACTCACAAATAATAGAACAAAAAGTATAACATTGGAAAATCTAACGAAATTTATTAGCATGATACATGAGTTGAAGCTACACGTGACTACTTCTTTACCACTTTAAGTCCAGAGGCGGCATTTAAAATTTAATAAAGTTTATGGGTTCGTACTATCACTCCCTCCGTCTCATTTTATGTGTCTTATTTTCTTTTTTGGTTTGTCTCAAAAATAGTGTCTCTTTCCACATTAGCTATTACTTTTTTTGGCTTCTTTCTTTTTCAGAATGCGCTGTCATGACTTACGCACTTTGTGTGTCTTATTTTGCTTGGATTTGTGCTTTGTCTTGAGTCGAGGGATTCCACAATGTGGGGTCTGGAGAGAATTCTGACTCCCTGGAATCTTCTCAAGAACTAACACTTCATCTTCCAAAGTTGATCAGATGAAGTGGTACCGAAGCTGTATGTGATTCGTGCGAGCATGGTAAACAGAGTTCTTTGCCAAATGAATGGCACTCTGGCTATCACAGTATAGCACACTCCTCTCGTGGTCCTGATCCAATTCCTGCAGAAAAGATTGTAGCCACATCATCTTCTTCGTGGCCTCCGTCACGGCAACATAGTCAGCCTCACATCTAGAGAGAGCTACTATCTTCTGCAACTTTGAAACCCAGCAAATCAGTACCTCCGAAGGTGTAAACATACCCGGATGTGCTCTTTCTACTATCGACATCACCACCATTGTCAGCATCAACATATCCCTGCAATCATGTCTCTGACTTTCGGAAACACAAAGCTAAAATCAAGTTGCCCTTCAGATATCTGAAAATCCACTTCACAACCTCCCAGTGTTGCTTTCCTGGATTGCTCATAAATCTACTAACAACTCCCACTGCATGTGCAATATCTGACCTCGTACATACCATCGCATACATAAGACTGCCAATAGCGGAGGCATAAGACACCTTGTCCATATGCTTCATCTCGTCCTCGGTCATCGGCGACTGATCCTTTGACAAATGAAATTTTCCAGCCAATAGAGTACTGATTGGCTTGGCATCATCCATGTTGAACCTCTTGAGAACCTTCTTCACGTATTCTTCTTGTGAGAGCTTAAGGCCCTCTTTAATTTGGATGATTCTCATCCCAAGAATTTGTTTTGCGGCTCCCAGATCCTTCATTGCAAATTCTTATGACAACTTTATTTTTAGCCGATCAATCTCATGTAGGTCTACCCCTACGATCAACATATCATCAATATAAAGAAGTAGTATCATGTAGGAGTCTTCAAATCTCTTGAAGTAACAATAGTGATCTGCTTCGCACCTTATGAACTTGGCTTTCTTCATAAAGCTGTAAAACTTCTTATACCACTGTCTTGGAGCCTGTTTCAGTCCGTACAGGCTCTTTTGAAGCTTGCACACCAGATTCTCTTTCCCTTTGACCTCAAATCTCTCAGGTTGTTTTATGTAGATTTCCTCATCTAAATCACCGTGAAGAAAAACAAATTTCACGTCCATCTGTTGAAGATGCAGATCTTCCTTTGCTACGAGCCCAAGAACAGTTCTGATTGTCACCAACTTGACTATGGGAGAGAAGATCTCTGTGTTATCGATGTCTTCTTTCTGTTGAAATCCCTTCAGAATCAGCCTTGCTTTATGGCGCTTACTTCCATCATGTTCTTTCTTTATTCGATAGACCAATTTGTTCTACAATGCCTTCTTCTCATCTGGTAACTTAGCTAACTCCCAAGTATGATTTGATAATAGTGAGTCCATCTCATCTTTCTTTGCAAGCTCCCACTTTATCGATTCATCAACTTGCATTACTTCTTCGTAATATTTTGACTCCCCTCTATCAGTGAGCAGAATGTAGTTAAGGAAAGGAGAGAACTTGTGAACCAGATTATTGATTCTAGATGATCTACGTAATTTTGTGATCGGCGTCTGCTGATTTGTTTCAGGATCAACATTTTCATCAACCCCGCCATCACTATCTTGTTCCTCTGCCTCAGTCGTACCTGGCTGAAACTCGATTGTCTCAGCTGCTGAGAAGTCTTTCAAATCGCCTGTTTCCGATTCCTTGTTCTTACATTTTGAACTCTTCCGCAACTTGTCCCTGTACAACACCTGTTCATTGAAGACGACATCCCTGCTTCAGATAATCTTCCGATTTTGGTCATCCCAGAATCGGTAACCGAACTCGGTGTCACCATAGCCGATAAAATAACACTTCTTAGATTTCAGATCATGTTTACTTCTAGCAGCATCATCAATATGAACATAGGATAAGCAACCAAACACTTTCAGAAACAAAAGATTTACCTTTTTTCCACTCCAAGCCTTTTCTGGAATTCTGAAATTCAAAGGAATAGACGGTCCTCTATTAATTAAGAAGGTTGCAGTATTGATTGCATCTTCCCAAAATGTCTTGGGCAGTCCAGCGTGTATTCTCATGCTTCGTTCATGCTCATTCAATGTTCGATTCATCCTTTCCGCTATTACATTTTGTTGGGCGTTCCATGAATAGTCTTTACCATCTTGATCCCATTATCAGCACAATACCGTTTGAAGTCACCATCAATGTATTCTCCACCGTTGTCGGACCTCAGGCTCCTCAACTTGAGGTTTGTCTCATTCTCAACCATGGCTTTCCACCTTTTGAAGACAATGAACACGTCAGATTTATTTTTTCATAAAATAGACCCATAGCTTTCTGGTTGAGTCATCAATGAAGGTCACGTAGTAATGTGATCCTCCGAGTGAGGGGACAGTGGCAGGTCCCCCCCTCACGTCAGTGTGCACCAATTCAAGCTTCTCGGCCTTCAATTCCCTACCTGCATTTGAAATACTTACTCGTTTCTATTTTTTGAGAATGCAGCTTTCACATATATGATGTTCCACCGACTTCAGCTCCGGAATCAAGCCGTTAGTCACTAAAATCTTCATTCCTTTCTGGCTCATATGCCCCAGCCTATAGTGCCACAACTCTATCTTTTTGTGTTGTCAACAACAAAGACCATATCACGACAACTTGTCGTCATATAAAGAGTACCAATTTTCTTACCTCGACCAACCATCATAGCACCATTTGTCACCTTCCAGGACCCGTTACCAAAGTTAACATTATGTCCCTCATTATCAAGCTAACCCACTGAAATCAAGTTACGCATCAGCTTCGGCATATGTCTGACCTTTGTGATATTCCAAACGTGTCCATTTGACATCTTCAAATTAATGTCTCTAGTACCAACAACATCTAAAGGCTCACCATATGCCGAATAAACTTTACTGAGATTTCCAGCAATGTAATTCATCATTATATCACGATGTGGGGTGGGGTGGAAAGACGCTCCTAAGAGTCGATCATGCTATCAACCGACAACAACAACTCATCGCCAATGTCTTCAGTGGCAGCATTGATTCCACTCCCCTTGTTGTACTCCTTCTTCGGTGTCCTGCAAGTCTTCTTGATGTGACTCGGTTTCCCACAGTGTCAACACTTAAGTGTTCGCCCGGATCTGGATTGACCCCTACCATTCCTTGACTGCGACTTGCCCTTATTTCAGTTGTGGTTTCTGTCATAATTTCTGCCTCTGTACTCAACATTCCAGGCAGAACTTGTTGATGCTTCTCCAGAATCTATCATGCGAACCTCCTCGACAAGGATACGATCTCTAACATTGTTGAATTTCAGTTTATCACTGTCGACAGAATTACTAACCGCTGCTCTCATCGGCTCCCAACTGATCAGTAGAGACGCTATCAAAATTAGGGCTTGCACTTCATCGTCAAACTCGATTGCAACCGATGACAATTGATTAGCAATCGTGTTGAATTCATTTACGTGCATTTCAACAGGAGCACCTTCTTCTATCTTTAGATAAAAGAGTTTCTTCATGAGAAATACTTTGTTGTTAGCCGAAGGTTTCTCATACATGTCGGACAGAACCTTCATCATGTCGGCGGTGGTCTTCTCCTTCGCCACGTTGTGAGCAACGTTCTTCGACAGCGTCAATCGTATTACTTTCAGAACCTGTCTATCAAGGAGATTCCAATCTGCATCATTCATCTCCTCTGTCTTCGGGCTCAGCGGTTGACGAAGCTTTCTGCCATACAAATAGTCTTCAATCTGCATTCTCCAAAACAAAAAATCTGTACCATCGAATTTACCGATGCCGTGTGTCGAACCATCTTTGCCTCCCATTGTTTTCTGAATCGCAACACAACCCTATCTCTTTGACACCAGTTGTTAGGATTTTACGTCCAAAGTTCTACCTAATCAGAAAACAGTAAATTAAACGAAGAAAAAATAACACACACAAATTTATAGTGGTTCACCCTCAATGCGAGAGCTAGTCCACTTGTCACTGCAGATTTTACTATAATAGAGTTTTTTTGAGTTTACAATTCTCTCTTTCTCGACTACGCTCAAGAGACATCTCAAAAACCTCTCTAGAAAACCACACAAAGAAAGATGGCGCCCTAGACTATATATAGAGAAAACTAGGGCGAACATTATACAAGCCTAAAATTTTCAAAGTACCCTCTACTAATAACATTACACTGACTGATGTCAACCCCCCACGATCGGTTAATTCCAATTGGCTGATTCCAATCCTCTGCATAGGGTCTTCATAGTGTCGGTAAATGAATTAGGCTCTACAACTCAACAGTTGGTAAGTTTAAGACCACAAGATTTAAAGAACTACACATATATTTAATTTAAGACCACAAGATTCAAAAATTTTCTTTTTCTTAAACTTTGTGTCTAGTTAAATTAAGACACTTAAATTAAGACGGAAGAAGTATTACATAATAACTGGGTTCACAGTTAAAATTACTTAGGTCACGTGAATCCGTATGCCGCCTATAGATCTGCCCTTGACTTCAACCAAAATAATATATTGAACTAGATGTTATTGATCTGAGTAACTCAAAATACATGATAAATTTACACATTGTACAGATTAAGGAAATATATGGCCGACGTTTGATGTGTATGAAGTTTGATCTGGCTGAGTACCACATAATGTGATACATTATGACCAAATAATTGGTATAATATAGCCAAAAAGGAAGAAATGAAAAACCATTGGCTTGAAATTGTCTTTTACATGCAATTGGGATAATCGAGTTACTAGCCTGCCCTAGCTGGCTAGATTTAATGAGCATAGTTAGATGTGAGATGTCTGAAAGACTGAAACCTTGTCTGCAATCACAGGTCCCCGTGTCACAAACGTCGCAACTAAAATCCTATTACACGCTTGGAGTTGAACGTAGACAAATTATTCCTAGGTAATTAAGGGGACTAAATTGAGCACGGGATATATAAGAAATTTTATATGCTTAATACATAGTAATACTTGGAAGTTCTTCTTACATTTTGTTTTCCTTGCGGACATCCTTTTACACCTTAATTTATAAGATTTGTGTCACAATCAGTGTTTTAAATGGCGGAGCCATAAGACTGGGCATTTTACATATGTCTCAGCGAGGTGTAAGTCTCATGGATATTTAATTTTTAATATTATGAAATAATATAATTACAATAAATATTTTTAAATAGGTAAAATTATATAAAAATAAAATAAAATTGTATATATATATATATATATATATATATATATATATATATATATATAGTGTGTGTGTGTGTGTACGCACACATGCGCTCTTGATCCTCACGAAAAATAATCAATGCAATCCATTATACGTCACTTATAACTTGTAATTATATATAACATAATTTTACAAGTATAAACAATACAATAAAATAAAAGCTATTATGAAATGTAAATCAACTCTAACATGTTAACTTTCAAACAATGAAAAAATTACAATTTCTTAAAATAATATTACTATCATATAATTCATGTTATCTCCCTATAAGCAAATAATCAATAAATTTTATCAGTATTATAATTAAAACGTAACGCCTTCATAAATAACAATAAAATTACTTTCAAATAGTGAACTAATAAAATATGATACTTTTGATACATAGGACAAAAGACCATTGACAAGTGAAAATGTACAATTCGGCTTTGTATTTTAAAAATAAATAAGTGATATTCACCCTCACGATGTTTTCAAATGCTAGTAAATATACAATACTACGACTTGTTATTTAAGTTACACCTAATCTTCTTTTTTTTTATAAATGAAAAATATTAAGTATCATTCATTTGTTAAATAATTATGAGGGTCAACGATTTTAATTAAGGAATTTAACATATAATTTGTGTAAGAACTATTAGGCGAGGCCCGAGCGTTGGGCGTTAGATGTGTTTAGGGCGTACAGTCGAACGCTTAAAACGTAAGCCTCACGGGAATTAAGCCCCGCACATGAGCTCAGGGGCTTTTTGCCACTACCCGCCCCAAAGCGAGCCCTGAGGCAAGTCTTGAAACTGCCTTTTAAAACACTGGCCACACGCGAAAATTCATATGGTCATTGTTGGAAATTTACTAATGTGGAATTAAATTTATCCCATTATTTATGACTCGAACAATTGGGGTTCCGCACGTCGGAAACGTCGTTCACACACGTGCACTCGTAGTGCCAAGTATCATAAATTTCGTTAGTGAAAGAGATATTGGTACGTAAGTAAATGTTTGAGACATAGAATAATGAACGATTATTGTCTAAATAACAAGTGTTCCGCGTTGGTAAACGAAGGAAGGATTGTGCATAGTGTAAGATGGTACGGGCCGGAAAGGTCTGCGGCACCACCCGGACGGAATTCCAAAAGTTTGACTGATTATGGAGAGGTTTTGGAGCATTAAAATGACAATTTTTCCTTCATAAATCAGCCATTATTTGGCTGCATTAATTGGTGAATTAAAGGGCCATTACATGATATTTAAATGGCCATTACATGTTCTTACACTACTATAAATTGAGGTCTTTGGCTCAATTCTACACACACTTTTCAAGAACAATAATTCTGAAATTCTTGTTACAAATTCTCTTCTCTTAGCAATCTTTTGTTATTTGTTTTCTTTGCTAGAATCATTTGTGTTTGCTTTGCACAAATGATAGTTTGTTGTTTTATCTTGGGAGACTATTGCCCGCTAACGTAAAAGCATATATATGAGGAAATCTTGTCTTAAAGACAGAGTGTCATCACTTGACTCAGCACAGTTGTAACACTTTCAGATTTAGTATGTCTTGATTTCAAGTTATCAAGATTCAAAGAGCTTTTTGCAAATTGGTATAAAGATTCAAGATTGATTCAAGAACTCAAAAAGCCAGTTGTTGTCACAATTCTTATTTACTACAAGCTTGTTGCTATTGTAATCTGTATGGTTTATCCTTTCGAAGAACTTGTAATAGTTATTTACTATTCCCGTGTGATTTATCCAACAATATTAAGACAAGATTGTATTAGTGTTCGAAAGATGTCAGTCATCAGTTGTGTGACCAAATCTGGCTATGGTTGTGGTTTTCGGGTTGAAGACAGTTCCATTAATACTCATTGGACAAGAATAATCGCTTTCTACCAACAAACTAGACAATGGTTCTGATGCTGAGGTTCAGAGCGCTTATGCTGATCATGTTGTTGATGATCAAGGTGTTGATGGTGTCAACTCTCCCGAGAGTGGTGGAAACAAGCGCCCACGAGAGGCTGAGGATGTCAACTGGGACAAAAGGAGAAGGCTGAAGATGTTGTTCTATCTTGTAGCAGAGGCCTATATCTGTCCCAGACAAAGGATCCAAATTATGGTAAGGAGGAAATGAACACTCAGTCTGACTAAAGTGGGCCAGAATCCAAAAGGTCTAAGTTAATTATTCTTCTTTGTCTCTAATATGTTAAGATAAAATCTGAATAAAAGTGTGTAAAGCAAGGCTAGGAATATGAAAGTGTTTTCATTAAATACTTATATTCTCTACACTCTAAAATCAGAAATTGAATCTCCTTCCTTTCCGGTTAAAGATTGGTACTGGAAAAAAAATCTTAAAAGATTCATTATTTTGGGTGTAATTATTAAAAGTGTGTAAAGTATGTTCGCACATACGAAGGACAGATATCCACTGACAGTGCGAAAACTCTTACCACTCTTAAGCAAGCGCCAGGAATTGTCTGGGCACCAATCTCAAGGGAAGAAGACTAAAAGATAATGGCTTATCTTAAAACGTTGAATCTGTCACACTATCTGACAGAAGATGCTTCATTTGATAGGATGGCATTGGACACTTAGTCGTACAAAGCCTACGTGTGACTGGAGTGGGCTAGAGTTTCCAGATCTTAAATGATCTGAAGGCCAAAAGAAAGGCAGAAAATAAATTGGACACTCAGTTTGCAAAAGCAACTGGAGTGGACTAGAGTATCTATATCACATATGATCCGGTTACGCCCTAACCACGGGCGAGAGGATGTCCCTAAAAAGGACTTCAGGGTATGGTATCACTCTAAAAGGAGGTGATACATGTCCCAACCTTGGTTTCGGGGACGCTGTTGGTCAAGCTGGTATGAGACTAGGCAAATAGGTCTGTATTAACTAAGAATGGTGCAGTATGTCTGTAGCCAAATGAATGATATATTTGTAATATGTGCATCTATGTCATCATACATTAAGACACGTTAAATAGAAAGTCATTCAAAAGCTAAATAAGTTGAGGTTGTTGCCTTCTATCGACATAAATCCTCAAAATGAATGTGAGGTGGGCGAAGAGGCAAAATCACCTCTCCATTACATCAAAGGAATAGCGAAAGAAGCACCGCTCCTCTAGAACTTAGTCACACCTACATAGGTGATTTGAAGTTTGTACAAAATAGAGGGGGGATACAAGTACTTTGTGACCTTCATTGATGATGGTTCAACGTATTGCATCCTTTGTTTGTTGAAAAGCAAAAGATGAAGCTATTGAAGCGGATAAGCGCTACAAAGTAGAAGTTGAAAATTAACTAAGCCTACGGATTGAGGAATTTGTAGTGATACAGGGAGAGAATGTGAAGCATCGTTTATCAAACGACTGCTCCTTACTCACCTCAGTCTAACGGTGTTAGCCAAGCGCAAAGTCATACGCTCAAAATATATGGGGCAAGACAATCCTTACCGCTAATGTGATTCTCAACAGAACTTTGCATAAGAATAAGGATAACCCTCCATGTGAAACATGGAAAGGATCCCACCTACAAATGTTGTGATGTGGGGTGGCTTGGTAGAAGTTGGAATACCGAAATAGGTCAAGTCAGACCTAAGACTATAGATTGTATATCCACTGGATCTGCAAATAACAGTAGTGCTTATCGCCTCTTGGTGTCAAAAAATGCTGAATTCTTTGAAGACATCTTTCCTTGAGAGGAAAAGAAATAATTGCATAGGGTTAACAAGAACCTGCGAGTGCCTGATTATCCATAACCAGACGTTCCAGATCTACAAGACTCAAAAGTTGCTGACTATCCGGAACTTAATGTTCCAGATCTACAGAACTTAGGAATTCTAGATGTTGAACCGAGATGGAGCAAAGAGGGGATAAAGACTTGTTCCAGGCCTTCTAGCTTGTATGGTTGGAAATGAACCATGGACAATTAACAAAGAATTGTCATCTCTAGAAGCGTTGCTTTGGAAAGAAGCTACAAATTCCATCGGATAGAACTATACTTGTGTAATGGTTGGCCTTTCTCCGGGAAAAGAACCTTTGGGTTATAAAAGTGGATACTCAAATTGAGTACAAAGTAGATGGATCTACTGACGAGTATAAGGCATCGGCTACTTGGACATGTGCTCCCCTAGGAATAACTTAACATCCAGGGCTATTGCAGTCTTGCGTGATATGGATGTTGAGACAACCTTTCTAACCGGAGAGTTGGAAGGGGAGGATTAGTGTTGGTGTGTTAGACTGTTCGGCTTCTTCCTAAACTTTCCTTTTGGTCCTGGAAGGTTCGGACGAAACAAAAACAATAAATGTGACAACATAAACATTGACTCTGAAGTTAGAAAGCCAATAGTTGGAAAACCAACAGTTTGAAAGTGGAAGTTAAATTGAAACAAAGTCTCGATATGAAAGGATAAGACTTTTGGTCCTGACTTTGTAGCTTATATGGTCGATAACGAACTAAGGACAGTTGTTGAAGCATTGTCTACTCCAGAAGCATCGCTCTAGAAGGAAGCTATTGAGAGAGAAATAAACTCCATCTTGTAATACCACACGTGGGAGTTGGTTGATCTTCCTCCGAGAAACAAACCATTGGGATGTAAATGGATACTCAAACGGAAGTATAAAGCAGATAGATCTATAGATAAGTACAAAGTCAGGTTGGTAGTCAAGGGCTATCGATAGAAGGAAGGCCTTGACTATTTTGACACGTATTCTCCGAGGTCTAGAATGACATCCATACGAGTATTCATTGCGATCGCAGCGTTGCATGACCTTGAGATACATCAAATGGATGTCAAGACAACCTTCCTAAATGGTGATTTAGAAGAAGAAATTTATATGGAACAACCCGAGGGGTATGTGGTTCCAGGGCAAGAGAAGAAAGTTTGTCGACTTGTCAAATCTCTGTACGGGCTAAAACAAGCTCTGAAGCAATGGCACGAAAATTTTGATAGTACCCTACTATCGAAAGGTTTCTCCATTAATGAGTGTGACAAATGTGTCTACATGAAAGGTAACTCTGATTTGTTCGTCATGATATGCATGTACGTAGATGACATGTTGATCACATGAAGCAGTCTTAGCTTGATCCTAGAGACTAAGAACATGTTGAAACAATGTTTCGACATGAAGGATATGGGTGTCAGAAATGACATCGTAGGAATTGGGGGTTCTAAGACATCTAATGAACTGATCTAATTCCAAACTCATTTGTGAGATAGTTGAGAGTCTCGTTGAAGCCACCAATGGATATGAATCATAGAATTGATTGGAATCACGGTGCACCCATATATTCCAAGAGCGATATGAGCAGATCACATGTAGTTCAATGTATTTTGCACACTACAACCGACCTGGTATCGGCTTACAAAGCAGATCAGTTGAACTAAGGTTCACTCGTGATTCTGGAAATGATCGATAGAATGCGTTAAATTGGATATGACGATATCTGAAATATTCGCTTATTTACGGATTATGGTATTCTGGATGTCTAGCGGTTCTGGGAGAACACAGTGATGCAAACTGGACATCGGACTTGAAAAACACCAAAGCCACAAGTGGATGTGTATGGTGTGTCTTTAAAAATCCTCAAACTAAACTTGCATCGTCCAATTCATGATGGAATCAGAGTTTATCATTTTGGACAAAGCATGAAAAGAAGTTGAGTAACTTCACGACTTCTTAGAGGATGTCCCTTATTGGGAGAAACCCGTGTCTTCATCAATTATACACTGTGACTAGCCGGTCGACTTCAGGGAGGGCATAAATGACGGCGTCTCGACATATTAGTCAGAGACATAAGACCGTTGGGCAGTTGATCATCACAGGTGTCACTTCCTTGATTACTAATCAAAGGATATAGCAGACCCTTTAACTAAGGGACTACCCGAAGATCAAGAGTTCTTCCTGTCTAGGGGAATGGGCTTAAAACCCAAACAATACGAATATTAGCGGTGGTAACTCAACCATATTGACTGGAGATCCCAAAAATTTGGTTCAATGGAAAAAGTAAGCTGTAAAAAGGTTCAGTTGAGCGCTTCGGTGGAAGCAAGCGCACTTCGGATGATGATTTATGTAAATCCAAAGCCGTTCCCGCGATAGACATTGAAGTGATACATGCATGGTGGGTAAATGTTAAGCTTCCAAACCTTTAACGATCCTCAAACGGTTGAGATTAAGGTTGGGGAAACTTTAAATGATTCCTAACGCTTGTGAAGCGGGGTATAGCAGGATATCTTGTAGGAGATCACCTATTTAAGTGTGAGGACAGGACACCTCAAATGAACACACTTAAGAATCCAAGTGTGTCCACGGCCACAACGGACAGAACAATAAGAAGAAACGAATAAATGGGAGGTATTGTGTTGGTACCGTTGTCTTGGCTTACATTAAATATTGACGGTTCAAGACATCACGTTCACCGCACAGTAAGTAAGTCTGATGGTATTCAACTAGGGAAGGTTCAAAGCGGAAGCTACCTCTCATGATGCAATATCTTTTCGTTGAAAGATTGCTGAAAGTAGACACCTTGTGTGTGCGCCAAAATCTCTTTCAAGAGGGGATTGTTGAAAATTTACTAATGTGGAATTAAGTTTATCCCATTATTTATGACTCGAACAATTGGGGTCCCGTACGTAGAAAACGTCATTTCCACACACGTGCACTCATAGTGCCAAGTATCGTAAATTTCGTTAGTGAAAGAGATATTGGTACATAAGTAAATGTTTGAGACATAGAATAATGGACGGTTATTGGCTAAATAACAAGTGTTCCACGTCGGTAAACGAAGGAAGGATTGTGCATAGTGTAAGCTGGTACGGGCCGGAAAGGGCCGCAGCACCACCCGGACGGAATTCCAAAAGTTTGGCTGATTATGGAGAGATTTTGGAGCATTAAAATGACAGTTTTTCCTCCATAAATCAGTCATTATTTGACTTCATTAATTGGTGAATTAAAGGGCCATTACATGACATTTAAATGGCCATTACATGGGCACTTGAAGAGGCCATTCTTACACTACTATAAATTGAGGCATTTGGCTCAATTCTACACACACTTTTCAAGAACAACAATTCTGAAATTCTTGTTGCAAATCCTCTCATCTTAGCAATCTTTTGTTATTTGTTTTCTTCGTTAGAATCACTTGTATTTTCTTTGCACAAATGATAGTTTGTTGTTTTATCTTGGGAGACTATTGTCCGCTAACGTAAAAGCATATATACGGGAAAATCTTGTCTTAAAGACAGAGTGCCATCACTCGACTCAACACAGTTGTAACACTTCCAGATTTAGTATGTCTTGATTTCAGGTTATCAAGATTCAAAGAGCTTTCTGGAAATTGGTATAAAGATTCAAGACTGATTCAAGAACTCAAAAAGCTTGTTGTTGTCACAATTCTTATTTACTACAAGCTTGTTGCTATTGTAATCTTTATGATTTATCCTTTCGAAGCACTTATAATAATTATTTACTATTTCCGTGTTATTTATCCAACATTCATTTTCTCCAAATTTTGATTTACCTTTAGGCGCATCATGCAATTAAAATGTAATTTGGTAAGCCAAGCGCCATCATTGAATCAATAAGATGCTGAGTGTCGCTCAAAATAGGGAACTCCGTTGGTAACTTATTAGGGGGGAAAAGCTGAATTTTTCTTCTTGTAATACTCCCTTGGCTCCATAATAAGTTTTTTAGACTTTTCAATTTTTTCAAAATAAGTGATGTTTTAGAATTTAAAGAAGATTTTGAGCAATTCTTCCAAAATTATCTTTATTTAAATAATTAAAATTTATCAACTACTTTTTCTTAAAGAGTGTACATGAGTCTAAAATAACTAATTATTATGGAACGGAGGGAGTATCTGGATAACCTCGGAATTTCAAAAATCTAGTCTTCAGTCACTAGTAGCTATTTTCAGAAAATATGCCTCTTTCATATAGGAATCAGATTCAGGAATTGTTAAAAAATTCCATCCATTTACTTTGGAGTATTTTCATTATGTCATTATATCGCAAATTAAAGCAAGACGAGGAGAATCATGAGGGAGCTCCTCAAACTCCTCTTTTGTGCAAATAAAGTTCAGTCATTTTGCTAACTCTAACTGGATAGTGCCTACTAAGATCCTTAATTGCAGATAGAAATAACGCTTATTGGTATTTTTTGGTCTTATCTTTAAAGAATAACTGCCTTGAAGTTTTAAATTGGACAAGTCAAACTCGTGATATTATTCTAGAATTTCATCTATAAAATTTGAAACTTTAAGATAGTGATACTTTCAATTACAGCAATTAAAACACCGCGCCCGCTGATCATTCATCTTTCGATGATACAAAGGACACCGTAGCAAGTATTTATACGTAATTAGCCACCAAAATAGGCTAAACACCTAATCTATGGCTTTTGTCATAAAAAAACTCTTACCGAATAGAAACAATGTCATTTGTTTGGAGCGGAAGCTATGATATTGATAAAAGGAAGTTAAATAATTCTTTTCAAACATTTGGAGGGTGTGGGGGAGGGTAGAACAAAGAAAAACCACAAATGATATAAAGATATATTTTTAAATAACCAATAGCAATAGTACTCGATAATGATATAGAAAATATTGGCAAGACGCCTAATGTAAGCTAAACTTCGATCCAAGACATCTAATATAAATAAAACTCCTTGTCTTGGGAAGACTCTACTCGGATCAAAATTTAAGGTGACTTGCGTAGAGTTTTGTTGGGTACAAAGCACATAAGTAAGGCACAGCGAAAGTTTAAAAGTTTTGTTTCTTACTTACTCCAATAACATTTCTGATATGGTTATACAACAATTAAACTTATAACATAAAGCATATACTTATAAGTTAGAATATCTGGAGTCTTTTTCTACTGTTAGGTGCACACGCGATTGCCCTTCCAATTGCAAGCTCCAAGCTTCAATGTACTTCTCATTCGGAAAGCTAGGAAATCCGGCAGAGGTTCGAGAGAGTATTTTATTCTAAGTCTCTAAGGCTTATAATCTTATTCTGAAAATTGGTGTGGAATAATGAAAGTGAATGCCTCTATTTATAGTTGAAAATTAGGTCAAAAACCGGATTAG
This sequence comes from Anisodus acutangulus, assembly GCA_029783415.1. Classification (NCBI taxonomy): domain Eukaryota; kingdom Viridiplantae; phylum Streptophyta; class Magnoliopsida; order Solanales; family Solanaceae; genus Anisodus; species Anisodus acutangulus. The sequence goes on from CM056495.1 coordinate 12,917,944, forward strand.
GGTTTGACCTTGGGCCTGACCCAAAATCGACGCAGAGGCGCCGCGACCCTAAGGTATGGGCGCCGCGGCGCTCGACGTGCCCTTGCACTGTCTCGATTTAATTTCCATGCATTCTTAATTAAATCCAAAATCCAATTTTGACTTAATTAATGTAATCATTATTCATTTAAATGTCTCGATTCCAAATCGAACATTTTAATTACTCTCTCAATACATCCTTAGATCGAAATGGACAATCGACATAGTGTGACCCTACAGGCCTTCTCATATTGACATTAATCAAATTAAGCTCTACGCGGAACTCCTAGACGGCGCCGGAAGACGAACTCAATATGTGAAGTACGTTTACGCGAATCCAGTAAACTTAACCTTTATGTGGTAAGATAAAATCCTTTCATTCACGACACACCCGATCAAGCTAGGATTTGTCAAGTGTCTATCCAAATGGCTTAATCATTGTATCTCATCTATATTAGTCGACGACTAGACCATATTCTAAATATGTCTATTGCGTTGGCCAACGACTTAGTCAACCTAATATCATTGAGAATTCGAGTGTTCTCTCGAACATACATTCGAGGAATGAATCCTAATCTTGGCTCAACTACCACCTTCAATCCACATCGTAATGTACCCAATACAAGCCGTATCTCAACCTACAAGGCATTTGAGCTTAGGACGGGATCAAAGTACATTACTTTGTAGATAAGGCGCATATTGACCTCAAGTCTAAGGACTTCTATCTCCCACACGCTGATCATACGTTAGACAAGTATAACAACAAACAGTATATCAACAGGGTATACCAATACTTCCAAAGTATTCATATGTCCATCACGAGTAATCATTACTCGTAGCAGGTGAGACATACTACATCCTCTAAGGATGTGATGTAGACCACATGTCGACTTATCACACATCATCGATATCTCATTCTCGATGATCATTAGTCGAGTCTATTTTAAGAGTTACCCTCTATCATAAAATATCTCACTCTATTAATGACAATGTAAGCTCAAGGGATGCACATTAATGAATACTTACAAACAATCAAATAATAATTCAATAATTGCAAATGCCAAAATATTAATCTCCATTAATAATAATATGAATGTGTATAAAGTACATTTGTCCTAATACAGATTGTCTCTAGGACATAAATATAGTTTCAATCTCCCACTTGGCCTAGAGCCAATCTCCAACATATCTAATGCCCATATTGTCAAAATAACCATTATTCTTGACTAAGCTTAATGGTTTAGTGAATGGGTCAGCTAGATTATCGTCTGTGAGAACATAGTCTAATCTAATCTCTTCAGTCTCCACCATCTCCCTGAGTATGTGGTACTTCCTTGGTACATGCTTGTTTCTGTTGGTTGATCTTGGTTCCTTAGCTTGCTTGTCGCTTTTGATGTTGTCGCAATAAACCATTATTGGATAAGTGGCACTTGGAACAACCCCTAGTTCCTTCAGGAACTCAGATATCGCGACAACTTCTTTACCAGCTTTCGATCCAGCAATGTACTTAGCTTCTGTTGTCGAATCAGCAATTGTAGCTTGTTTGGAACTTTTCCAGCTTACTGCTCCACCATTGAAAATGTATGTGTAACCTGATTGATATGTGTAGTCATCAACATATGTTTGGAAGCTAGCATCAGTGTACCCAGTACATACCAGCTTTTCTTGTCCAATCTTTAGTTCGTCTAAGAAAGTTAAGAATACTCTTGACTGCTTTCCAGTGTTCTTCCCCAGGATTCTGCTGGAACTTGCAAGTTATACTAAGTGCAAAGGCCACATCTGGCCTAGTACAGGTCATGGCATACATGATCGATCCTATAGCCTAAGCATATGGGGTCCTTTTCATGCGTTCAAGTTCTATAGAATTAGAAGGACTATCATTCTTAGATAACTTGATGCCTTGTCCCATATGTAGACCGCATTTCTTGGAATTTTCCATAGAAAAATGTCTAAGCACTTTGTCTATGTAGACTGACTGTGATAGCCCCAACAATCTGTTAGGTCTATCTCTATAGATCATAATCCCCAGAATGTAGCAGGCTTCACCAAAATCCTTCATCATGAAGGTACTGGACAACCACTCTTTGACTAACTGCAGGAGAGTCTTATTGTCTCCCATTATTAATATGTCATCTACATATATGATAATGAAGGCAATACTTCCATCCTTGCGTTTACTATAAACACATGGATCCTCTTTGCTTCTGACGAAATCAAATGTCTTGATAGCCTTGTCAAAGCAAATGTTCCAACTCATTGAGGCTTGCTTAAGCCCATAAATGGACTTTTGTAGCTTGCATACAACATTTGGTTTGGACTCAATTGAAAAACCCTCAGGTTGTTTCATATACACTTCCTAAATTAGTTTACCATTGAGGAAAGCAGTCTTAACGTCCATCTGCCAAATGTCATAGTCATAATATGCAACTATTGCAAGCAAAATCTGAATGGACTTAATCTTAGCAACGGGTGAAAAGGTTTCATCATAATCGACCCTAGGCCGTTGATTATAACCTTTAGCCATCAGTCTTGCTTTATAAGTCTATACCTTGTCATATGCATCAATCTTCTTCTTGAAGACCCATTTGCATCCTATGGGTCTAACCCTTGTTGGCAAATCAGCCAAGTTCCAAACTTGATTTATGTACATCGAGTCCATCTCAAATTTTATGGCTTCTTGCCATCTCTGCGAATCAATGTCTAACATAGCTTCGCTGTAGGTTGTAGGTTCATCGTCATCAGGAATATCTATCTCATTGTGTGTTTCAACAAGGAGATTAAGTCTTTCAGGTGGATGATGAGTCCTAGTGGTCCTACGGAGTTGAGTATTCAGCGTTTCAATATTTGTTGCATTCTGATTGTGAGAAGGTATTTGTGTGTTGGACAATCCATCACCTTAAGAGTTTTCAGGAGTGTCATTTTCATGTATTTCCTTAATGTGATGATGTACAACCATTGCATCATCTTCCATTGGTTGTGTATGAGAGCCTTGCATTTCTGCATTATCTCTCACAGCACTCCCACTGCCTGAAGGGCGTACTCTAAGTACCCAATCTTCACTAGATACTCTCACTAAATCCTTATTTAGGTCATTCAACAAGGGTTCATTTTATGTGTTATCTTGTGGTTCCTGAATTTCTTCAAGTTCTATCTCTGTGCAGCTATGTTCCTTGTAGACATATTCTTCTTCAAAGAAAGTTGTGTTCCTGGAAACGATGACCTTATGTTCTCCAGGAAGATAGAAGTAGTATACCTTAGTTTCCTTTGGATACCCCACGAAGTAACATTTCTCACTTTTAGATTCTAACTTGTCAGTGAGCATCTTCTTAACATATGCAGGGCACCCTCAGGGTCTCATATGTTTAAGAGCTGGCTTCTTGCCATACCATATCTGATAGGGTGTCTTTTCTACTGACTTGGAAGGAACTCTGTTCAGAATGTATATAGAGGTTTGTATAGCATGTCCCCAAAGGTATGTCAGTAGAGCTGAGGAGCTCATCATGGATCGAACCATATTCAATAAGGTTCGGTTTCTCCTTTCGGCAACACCGTTCATCTGTGGCATTCCTGGAGGTGTCCATTCAGATTGGACTCCATATAGTTTTAAGTAATCTAGAAAATCCTTGCTTAAGTACTCACATCCTCGATCTGATCGAAGGGTCTTGATACTTGTTGCAAGTTGCTTCTCTACTTCCGACTTGTACTCTTTGAACTTCTCAAAAGCCTCGGATTTGTGTCTCATAAGATACACATACCCATACCTTGTGAAGTCGTCAGTAAAAGTGATGAAGTATGTGAAGCCTCCTTTAGCTTAAGTCGAGAATGGCCCACATACATCAGTATGGACTAACTCAAGCACCTCCTTGGCTCGCACACCTTTTCCAGAAAGTGGTTTATTGGTCATTTTTCCTCTCAAGCAAGATTCGCAGTTACCATAAGACTCCAAGTCAAATGGTTCGAGGTAGTCTAACTTCCTCAATCTTGCTATCATTGATTCGTTGATATGACCAAGTCTGCAGTGCCATAGGTAGGTAGCGTTTCTATTACTTGTCTTGGCTCATTTATTTTGTACATTGAAAATCTCTCGACTACAGTTTAGTGTATATAATCCATGCACAAGAGGAGCAGTTCCATATATAACATTATTAAAAGACAGTACGTGACTGCCATTAAAAATATACGAGGAAAAATCCTCCATGTCCAATAATGGGATAGAAATAATATTCCTCATTAACGAGGGAACATAAAAACAATCATTCAATACTAAACAATAGCCGGAAGGTAAATTTAATCTATAAGTCCCTACGCGCTCAGCATCTACTCGTGCTCCATTTCCAACGCGTATGTCTACCTCTCTTGGTCCAACTTTCCTGCTATCAGTTAGCCCCTGCACATTTCTACAAATGTGTGAGCCACAAGCGGCACCTAATACCCATGAATGAGAGTTGTTTATAGACATATTTATTTCAATGACGTACATACCTTGATCACCAAAGGCAGGAGCACCTGGTGCTTTTCCTCCTCTTGGTGCCGTGCAGTCCTTTTTCCAATGCCCCTTCCTATGGCAGTTGAGGCATTCATCCTTAGCCGCATTCACCTTCTTCTTCACACCTCCCCAGGGCTTCATAGTTGCGGGCGCAACGATTGCCTTGCCCTTCTTCTTCTGCCAATCCTTGCCTTTCGGCTTGGTTCGGCTAGAAGAGCTCACCATGAGCATAGCTTTGCCTTTGGAAGTGGAGGACTCAAAGGTCTTGAGTATGGTGTGCAGCTCCGGCAAAGTCGCCTTCGTTCCATTCATGTTGAAGTTTACTATGAAGTTCTCAAAAGAACGAGGGAGAGAGTTTAGGATGAGAGTGGTAGCGACATTCTTTTCAAGCTTCGTTCTAATTGAAGCAAGCCTCTCTATCAACTCTATCATCTTTAGCACATGCTGCGAGACCGGGCCCCCTTCATTGAGCTTACACTTGAAGAGTTCTATTAGCAACTCATATTCCGTTGTCTGGCATTGAGAGTCATAGAGGCTCTTTAGGTGTTCAAGCATCTCATTGGGCCTCATGTTCTCATGTTGTCTCTGAAGTTCCACAGACATGGAAGACAACATTACGCATTGTCCCGAAGTGGCATCATCTAGATGTTTTTGGTAAGCATATTTGTCAAATGAGGCATATTCTTCAGAATCTGTCGCAGGGACTATTGGGAACATTGTGTCCAACACGTATTCAATTTTCTCCTATTTCAATACTATTCGCAAATTCCTTAACCAGTCAAGGTAGTTCGATCCAGTAAGTTTATTCATCTCAATCAACATTTTCAACGACAAGCTCGACATCTTTTACAATCTGAAGAATTAGATAGACCGGAAATCAAATTCAAAATATATTTCCTATTATACACATTCATTTAGGCTAATCAACAAGGCCTTTTGTTTAATTAGCTTCCACTATTTTAATATACTTTTACGACCCCATGGTAGAATACAGACCTATATTAATTGAGGTCATAATGGGCCAGGATCCAAGCCTATGCTATCTCCGCGTTTGCTTTGGCTGATAACTTCAATAACATATCTTGGTAGGTTCTAAACCAATTGCAAAACTTATTCGCAACTCTTGGTTGATCAAATTATTACATTTAATCTTGCGTTCTTAGATTAGTCCGACACTTTGGCGCCAAGATTTGTCTAAGCAAGTCAACCCCATTACACGAATGCGTTTATGTATATAAGCAAACTTGGCCTTTGTAAGCAAACACTTTGGTGTAAATACCCACAAAAGTTTATCATTTGCTTTTACGTTAAAACACATCTATGAAAGAGTCTGAGTCCTCGTAGACTTAGAGCAAATGCTTTGGCATAAATATTCGTATCCCCGAACAGGATTTTGCACTCTAATAATTATAATGGACGACGCGTTTCATTTAGACTTGTATTTAAAGTTTTGGGAAACATTTTAATTTAGGGTTCTAACCAAGATCAACACTTTAATGCCACATCCAATATGGCATCTTAACATCATGCAAAACTAATAACACATATAGTTTTGGGAACCGTCAACCCAATATGCATGATAGAAGAAGGTTTAATCAAACACTGGGCGTCGCCTGCCCAGACAGTTATAGCGGACACTATTCTAGAAATGTAAATGACAACATTTTGACATTTAGCACATAAACAGTATACTTATCAAATAATATAATGTATAATAATAATCTTGGGTTAAACATTCTGAACTCTAATTTTTTTTTTGTTTCTGGACAGGTGGGGCCGCGGTGCTATTGATCAGCGTCGCGGCGCCACTGAGGCAGTAACCTTTCGGCTTCTGGAAATTTGCATTAGCGCCGCGATGCTCCACCATGGAGCCGCGACGCCGCCTTGAAACCCTAGCCGGCGCCGATGTCCTGACAAACGTTTCTGTGTTGATTTTCATAAATCATTCAACCCCTAAATCCAATTTAGGGATCAATTCACAGGTCCTTAATCATCACCCACCATTATCAATAACGCCCATTTGACCATCATCCGTTCTTACTCGTTCTTAGCCATGCACCGTGCAATGAGCCAGACAACGCACTTTTCTTAGTTAGAGTTAGATTAGAATGACTTCCTCGAGTTAGCATAGGAGATAACTTAGGGTAATATCAAAAGGTTAACATTTGTTCAAGATACGTAGGATTTCAAGAAACCTCGTTTTAATCCATTTTTATGTTCAATCCATATTATTATTTTATTCAATTGTTATATAACCATTAGAACCAGCCTGAGCTCTAATACCACTGTAGAATTTTGTTGGGTACAAAGCACATAAGTAAGGCACAGTGGAAGTTTAAAAGTTTTGTTTCTTACTTACCCCAACAACATTTCTGGTATGGTTATACAATAATTAAACTTGTAACATAAAGCATATACTTACAAGTTAGAATATCTAGAGTCTTTTTCTACTGTTAGGTGCACACGCGATTGCCCTTCCAATTGCAAGCTCCAAGCTTAAATGTACTTCTCATTCGGAAAGCTAGGAAATCCGGCAGAGGTTCGAGAGAGTATTTTATTCTAAGTCTCTAAGGCTTATAATCTTATTCTGAAAATTGGTGTGGAATAATGAAAGTGAATGCCTCTATTTATAGTTGAAAATTAGGTCAAAAACCGGATTAGGGTTTGATCTTGGGCCTGACCCAAAATCGACGCAGAGGCGCCACGGCCCTAAGGTATGGGCGCCGCCTGGATTAGGGTTTGACCTTAAGGTATGGATATAACTTTGACGGGTAGTAGGCGGGTATGGGTATAACTTTGACGGGTAGTAGGCGGGTATGAGTATAACTTTGGCGGGTATGGGTAGACAGTGGATTTGCAGTTATATCCGCCTCATACCCGCCTGCCCCGCCCCGCATCCAACCGCCATACCCGCCTACTACCCGCCAAAGTTATACCCATACCCGCCCTAACTAGAGTAGTAGATGGGTATTGGCGGGTGGCGGATATCCACTTGGGTGATGGAGCGGATGTGAATTTAGGAATATACCCGCCTACGCGGATATGGATGTTGAAAATGTACCCGCCACGGGTATAAAATTTTCTGGCGGGTACGGGTGCGGTGCGGGGTATCCGCACCCGCCCCGCCCAATTGCCATCCCTAATTATCATGAAGGGTAAACAAATAGTTAAGGGTCAATTCATAGTTCGACATAACCACAAAAATCTAATCTTGTTCTATTTGTTTTATGGAGCTTTGCTAGTCACATATTTCTTCTACTAAGGGATTATATTTGTCATTTTCTACCCAAAAGAAAGGGAAAAAAAAAGAGAGAAAGAGAAAGAAGTTAAATAGTAATAAAATTAATTATACATCTACTTATTTATTTTTGTCAAGAAATTGAAGAAGGGTGGGTTACTGATCAAACATGTCAAATTGTGTCCGTGGAGTGTGTTGGGAGGGTCTGTTTGGGTCCTACTGCGCATGCTTATGTCCATAGAGTTTGATTGTATTCAATTCAAGTGACTAGGAACATGATGGACTTTGACTTGATTATTATAAACCAAGTGCTTCAATTTTTATTCTTTACTTGGGCAAACCAAACAGTAGAGGTGGTGGAACTTCTCTTATAATAAACATTTATGTATTTTATTTTAAATTTAGTTTTTGTATACGGTTAGTTTATAGTTTTCTTACATCATCAGGTCATGGTAATATGTTAGTTCTAAATTGTTGGAAATTTAACCATGTGGATTGAGTTTTTCCCGTCTTTAGTGATTTAAATACGTGGGTTCCGCATGTTGAAAACATCGTTTCTTCACACATGCCTAATCTACTAAATGAGTAGATGATATTAGTGCTAAGTATCGTTAAATTTTGTTAAGAAATGAAAGATATATTGGTACACAAAGGAAGGTGCTTGAGACTTGAATAGATGGATTGTTTTGGCCAAATAACAAATCTCCCACATAGGTAGAAGATGGAAGGATTGATCACTATATAAACTCTAGTTTTGAGTACAAATTTGGGACCCCAAGGGGTAACCCATGTGTTAAGAAGAGGGAGGACCTAGGTGAGCTTGGATTCGGTGCTAAGCCCCACACGCGTGCTGCCCGCCCGCCCGGTTCGGGCCACAGGCTGTCTTCCGAAATTTTCTTTTTGGTCCCTGAAATGTTTTTATTTACGACTCTGAAACGTTGCAACTAATCTGACTTCAACAGTCAGAAACTCCCTCCTCTTTCCTATAAATTAAACCCTTCTCTTCAGTTCGAAAATTAGAGATACAAAAACACTCACAGATCCTCTCCTCTTCCGCAATCTATTCTACATTTATTTTCTTCGCTAGAATCAACTTTATTTGCTTTGTATTGTTGATTGTTACTGTTTTATCTTGGGAGACTATTGTCCATTATCGTAAAATCATATATACGGGGCAATTTTGTCTTAAAGATAGAGAGTCATCTCTCGACTCAGCTTTTGTTCTGTTTAACCTTTCCGACACCAACTAGACCTACAGTTTAAGACAAAATTTTCTAAGTATTCGAAAGATGTCTGTTTCAAACATTGCTTCTGGTTCTGTTGCTGCTACTTAAGGGAATGTTATTGTCCCTGCTCCTGCCAGTTTCCAAGGAGAACGCCCAGAAAAGTTTTTGGGTACCAATTTCAAGAGATGATAATAAAAGATGTTGTTCTATCTTACTATGTTGAACCTGTCACGCTTTCTGACAGAAGATCCTCCTTCTGGTGGGGATGCAATAGACACTCAGTCTAACACAACGATTGAAGTGGGCGAACATATCCAGGTCACAAATGCCCTGAAGTTAACACTGGATGTCTGGAATCATAGTGATTTCATGTGCAAAAACTGCATTCTGAATGGTGTGCCGGATACACTCTATATTGTGTATTGCACCGTGAAGATGGCAAGGAGTTGTGGGAAAAACTCGAGAAAAAGTACAGCGCACAGGATGCGAGTACTAAGAAATTCATCGTTGGAAAGTTTTTGAAATTTTAAATGGTGGATGGTAAATCAGTGATGTCCCAAATCCAAGAGTTTCAAATGATTCTTCATCATCTGAATTTGGAAGGAATGAAGCCAAACGAGCAATTTCTGGTTACGTCTTTGATTGAGAAATTGCCTCCCTCGTGGAACGAGTTCATGAGTTATCTTAAACTAAAGACAAAGGAAATGGGGTTTGAAGATCTTATTGTCAAACTTCAAATACAAGAGGACAATAAAAGAACTATATCTAAGGTAAATCATCCAATCGAGGCAAAGGCGAATCTGGTTGATTCGAAGGGAAATGCCAACAAAAAGTTCAAGTACCAGGGAGACGGCAAAAGCCAAACGATGGAGAAGTTCAAAGGAAACTGCCATCACTATGGAAAGCCTTGCCATATGATCAAAGAGTTCCGCACACTGAAGCGAGAGCAGAAGGAAAAAGCTAAGACCAAAGGCAAGGCTAAGGCTAACGTTGTGCAAGACAAGGATGATCCTTCGAACCTTGAAGACATAATTGTGGATTTCTAGACTGTAGTGCTGGAGATAAATCTGTCGGAGAATCCAAGGCAATGGTGGATAGACATGGGTGCAATCCATCACATCTGCTCTGACAAGAGCGCATTTTCCTCTTACGCCCCAATCTCAGGCAAAATGTTATTCATGGGCAACAACGGTACCTCTGAAGTGCAAGGGGTTGGAAAGGTTGTCCTCAAAATGACTTCAGGCAAAGAGCTTACTCTGAAGGAAGTGATGCACGTCCTTGAAATCCGCAAGAACTTGGTTTCAGGGCCACTGTTGGTCAAGACTGGCTTTAGACTAGTTTTTGAGTCCAACAAATTTGTAATAACTAAGAATGGTATATTTGTAGGAAAGGGCTTCGCGTGTGACGACCTCTTTAAAATGAATAATATGTATGTAATCCATTCATCTAATGAAATATAGCCTTCTACCTACCTGCTTGAATCCTCTAATTTATGGCATCAAGATTAGGACACGTTAACTATAAATCCATTCAAAAATTAGTAAAGTTGGAATTGTTGCCTTCCTTCTACATAAACCCTCAACATAAATGTGAGGTGTGCGTAGAGGCAAAATTAACCAAATCATCTTTCCATTCAATCGAAAGGAACATTGCTCCTCTAGAACTTATTCACACCGACATATGTCATTTAAAGTTTGTGCAAACTAGAGGGGGGAACAAGTAATTTGTGACTTTCATTGATGATAATATAAGGTATTGTTATGTTTACTTGTTGAAAAGTAAAGATGAAGCATTTGAAGCATTTAAACGTTACAAAGCAGAAGTTGAAAACCAACTAAACCTACGGATTAAGGCAATTCATAGTGATAGAGAGGGAGAATACGTAGCATTGTTTGAAGAATACTGTGCTCAATTCGGCATTGTTCATCAAACGACTGCTCCTTACTCGCCTCAGTCTAACGGTATTGTCGAACGTAAAAACCGTACATTAAAGGAAATTATGAATGATTTACTTATCAATTCCGGTTTAGCCCAAAACATGTGGGGCGAAACGATTCTTACCGCTAATACAATTCTCAATAGAGTTCTGCATAAGTGTAAGGATAAAACTCCATATGAATCATGGAAAGGAAAGAAATCCACTTACAAATATTTGAAAGTATGGGGTTGTTTGGCAAAGGTCGAAGTACCTAAACCAAAACAGGCCAGAATTGGACCTAAGACTGTAGATTGTATATTCATCGGATATGAAAATAACAGTAGTGCTTATCGCTTCTTAGTGTATAAGTCAGAGATACCAGATATCCACGAGGAAACGATCATGGAATCAAGGAATGCTGAATTCTTTGAACATATCTTTCCTCAAAAGAAAAAAGAGTTAATTTCGCGCAAATGAAGTTATGAACAAAATGCTCAAAATCCACAAGACCTGGGAGTTTTTTATTATCCAAAACTAGATGTTCCAGATATACAAGACTCGAAAGTTGTTGACTATCCAGAACTTAATGTTCCAGATCTACAGAACTTAGGGGTTCCAAAGGTTGAACCAAGACGGAGCAAAAGGGCCAAAAAGGACAAAACCTTTGGTCCAGATTTTATAACCTATATGGTTGAAAATGAAATGAGCACAATTAAGGAAGCATTGTCAACTCCAGAAGCACCGCTTTGGAAAGAAGCTATAGAAAACGAAATAGATTTCATCATGCAGAACCATACTTGGGAAATGGTTGACCTTTCTCCGGGAAGCAAACCTTCGGGTTGCAAGTGGATACTCAAAAGAAGTACAAAGCAGATGGAACTATTGACAAATATAAGGCCAGATTAGTAGCCAAAGGCTACAGACAAAAGAAAGGACTCGATTACTTCGACACATACTCCTATGTGTCTAGATTAACGTCCATAAGGGTATTCGTAGCCATAACAACTTTGTGTGACCTTGAGATACATCAAATGGATGTTAAGACAGCCTTCCTAAATGGAGAGTTGGAAGAGGAAATATACATGGAACAACTTGAGGAGTATGTAATTCCAGCAGAAGAAAAGAAAGTATGTTGACTTGTTAAGTCTCTGTACGGACTCAAACAAGCCCCGAAATAATGGCATGAAAAGTTTGACAATACTTTATTATCAAAAGGTTTCTCCATAAATGAATGTGATAAATGTATCTATATAAAAGGGAACTCTGACTCATTTGTCATGATATGTCTTTACATAGATGACATGCTCATCACCGGAAGTAGTCTAAACTTGATCCTGGAAACCAAGAATATGTTGAAACAATGTTTCGACATAAAGGATATGGGTATTGCATATGGGTAATTATAAGACAAGACATCTTACAGACTGGTCTTATCTTAATCTCATTACATTGAAGATATTTTGAGGAAATTTGATGTATTTTACAGTTCCCCTATGAAGTCACCAATGGATATGAATCATAGAATTGATAAGAATCGTGGTGCACCCGTATCCCAAGAGCGATATGGCAGGTCATTGGTAGTTTAATATACATTACAAACTACACCCGACCCGATATCGCTTATCCAGTCAATAAGTTGGCTAGGTTTACTCGTAATCCTAAAAATGATCACTGAAAGGCGTTAAATCGGATACTACGATATCTGAAATATTCGCAGACTTACGGATTACATTATTCAAGATATCCAGTCGTATTGGAAGGATACAGTGATGCAAACTGAATATCGGACATAAAGAACACCAAATCCACCAGTGGGCATGTTTTCACAATTAGTGGTGGGGCTATGTCTTGGAAGTGATCTAAGAAAACATGTATCGCCTGATCCATGATGGAATTGGAATTTATTGCTTTGGATAAAGCAGGAGAAAAAGAAGAATGGCTTCACGACTTCTTAGAGGATATCTCTTGTTGGGATAAACCCGTACCTTCGGTGATGATTCACTGTGACAACCAATCGACCTTAGGAAGGGCACATAATAATATGTACAACGGCAAGTCTAGACATATTCATCGAAGACATAAGACAGTTAGGCGTTGATTACCACGAGTGTCATTTTCATTGATTACGTCAAATCAAATATAGCGAATCCATTAACTAAAGGCCTACCCAAAGATCAAATATTCTGCCTGTCTAAGGGAATGGGCTTAAAACCCAAACAAAAAGAATCATTATGGTGGTAACCCAACCTTACTGACTTGAGATCCCAAAAATTTGATTCAATGGACTACTAAACTGTAAAGGTTCAGTTTTAGCGCTTCACTTGAAGTAAGAGCACTTCAAATTATTATTCTTTAAAAAAATATAATTCCAAAGTTGTTCCCGCGATAGACATTAAGTGCTACCTGCATAATGAGTAAAAGATAAGTTTCTAAAATCTTTAATGATTCCTAACACTTGCGAGTAGGGTATACTAGGATACCTTATAGGAGATCACCTATTTAAGTGCGAATACAGACCGCTTCAAAAGTACGCACTTAAGAATTCAAGAAGTTGTCCATGGCCACAAAGGACAAAACTATAAGAAGAAATGAATAAAGGGAGTTATTGTGTTGATATCATTGTCTTGATTTACACTAAACACTGACGGTTCAATACATCACGTTCACCACGCAGTAAGTAAATCTGATGGTAATCGACGAAGGAAGGTTCAAAGCCGAAAGCTACCTTTCCTGATGCATTATCTTTTCGCTGAAAGATTGCTGAACTTTGGCATCCTGTTTGCACCAATTCTCTTTCAAGATGGGATTGTTGGAAATTTAACTATGTATGATTGAGTTTTTCCTATCTTTAGTGACTTAAAAACGTGGGTCCCACATGTCGGAAATATCATTTCTTCTCACATGCCTAATTTACTAAATGAGTAGATGATATTAGTGTTAAGTATCGTTAAATTTCGTTAATAAATGAAAGATATATTGGTACACAAAGTAAGATGTTTGAGACTTGAATAGATGGATTGTTTTGGCCAAATAACAAATCTTCCACATAGGTAGAAGATGGAAGGATTGATCACTATATAAACTCTAGTTTTGAGTAAAGATTTGGGACCCCAAGGGGTAACCCATGTGTTAAGAAGAGGGAGGACCTAGGTGAGCTTGGTTTCGGGGCTAAGCCCCACACGCGCGCTGCCCGCCCGCCCAGTCCCGTCCGAGCTTGGGATCGGGTCACGGCTGCGAGCTGTCTTCCGAAATTTTTTTTTGGTCCCTGAAATATTTCTTATTTACATTTTGGTCCTGAAAGTTTCGGAGATAACCAAACGTTGCAACGACTCTGAAACGTTGCAACTAATCTGAATTCAACAGTCAGAAGCGCCATCCTATTTCCTATAAATTAAACCCTTCTATTCAGTTCAAAAATTATAGATACAAAAACACTCACAGATCCTCTCCTCTTCAGCAGTCTATTCTACATTTTTTTTCTTCGCTAGAATCAACTTTATTTGTTTTGTATTGTTGATTGTTACTGTTTTATCTTGGGAGACTATTGTCCATTACCGTAAAAATATATATACGGGATAATTTTATCTTAAAGAAACAGATTCATCTCTCGATTCAGATACATAAATCTAATTTGTAAAGTTAGAGAGTAAAGTAAGTAACCTATTATATCCAACTAAATTATATTAATAATATAAATATTTTTTATGCTGTATGTGTATATAAAAAGAATTTTCTAAGTAGATAAAATTAAAAGGGAATGGGAATACTTGGGGCCTCTCTTCAAAGTAAAGAATGAATTCCCAAAAGAATGGGTGGAAGGCGGTGGGTAATTAACTAATTATCATATAAAATTATCAAAGGTGGCCACCGTCACTCTTTTTGGGTTTCTCTCTCTCATTGTGTTTCCTTCCTTTTCAAAACTTTTCTGCTGATCGGAATCAAAAGCCAAAATTTGCGTTTATTGATCTATCTTTACATATTTTTATAATCTTACCAACAACTATTTTGACTTATATATGTGTGGACCGAATTACATGGTAATGATTGAAATATTTGCTATTTTGCCGCGTTCATGACAAGTTTATATTAGTTCTATTATTACTAAATTTTTTTTTTTTGATAATCCAGGTCTCCAGACTTGCGCCTGACTACGTCCTGGAGGTAATAGCACCGATCCTTCAATACTATTATCAGGTAAATCGCGGGATGTGCTCCGGTGACCAGTTTTTTGGGAGCGTACAACTGATCAATGAGACAAGGTCAAATTCCCCAACATGCAGAGTTTCTTCGTGCTTGCGGGGAATCAAATCCACGCTGTCCCATGCCAGAGCGTCTTATAGCGCCCAGGCTTTGCCACTGGATTATGCCCCGGAGGACTATTAGTTCTATTATTTAATTATGCATTCTCTTGGGTATTTGTAATAGAACTGAATATAGCAAGTTCTTGAACCTAAATTGGGAACAAATCCGCGATTAATAGCTTGTTTGACAAGCTTTTGGGCCTTAAAAGTTTGACAAGCTTTTGAAAAAAAAAGTACTTTTTGATAGTAGCATACACTATTTTTTTAAAAAAACTAAAAAAAGCAAACTTTTTACAAATTGTTTTTTTGAAAAGACACATTTTGAGATAATACGCATTTTTTAAAAGCTTGGTCAAACACGAAATATTGTTCAAAGTGCATTTTAAATTAATTGACCCAATACAAATGATTTCTCACCAAAAATACTTTTTTTCTTCTTTTCAAATAAGCTGATTTTAGAAGCTTGACCAAACAGACTATAAAATAGACATAATCTACTTATCTTGCTTAATTATTTTTTTTAGAGAAATTATACATGCATCTTTATTAACCCAAATTTCATAAAAATGTAGGCATTATGATAATTTGAATAGGCGAGTAGTAATCAGAAGATAACTATGAGTAAAATTAATTATGTTAATTAATAGTGCAAATAAATTAATTAATCAATTTAAGTGAAAAACTCAACATAATCGGTACTCTACACATAACCCTGCATGGAATCTTTTCTCTAAGTGAATATATAAACCTATGTTTACCTACTTGTATCCTTTAATTGCTTACTTTACACTTTTGCGGTGAAAAAAAATTATAACATCACCAATTTGAGAAAATTAACTTGACTAAATAATTCGTATTGGTTTGATTAGGAAGTAAATAATTATAAGTCTTTGTGTGACAAAACTCGGTGACAATACAAGATCTCATCGCTTTACTAACTATCAATTACAAATAATGTATATTGTCAGATTGTATTAATCTTTCTTGGAAAGTCTTTCTTCAGTCGGAGCGGGAGGATGCCGGACGCTAAGACTGGATCTAAAGTTGAGGAAGAGTTATTTAGGGAGGCCTTTTGTGAAGATATCCTCATATTGATATGAAGAAGGCACATGTAACACCTTAACATGACCGAGCGCAACCTTCTCACGAACAAAATGTATATCCATCTCAATGTGCTTGATTCGTTGATGCTGAACCGGATTATGAGATAAATATATGGCGGATATGTTATCACAGTAAACCAAAGACGCCTTACGCAAGAGACACAAGAGCTCCAACAGAAGGTTTTGAAGCCAACAGATCTCAACAACAACATATACAAAGCCTCTATACTCTGGTTCTGCACTCGAACGGGATAAAGTGGCTTGCCTTTTGGCAGATCACGAAATAAGGTTATCCCGTAAGAACACACAGTAGCCGGAGGTGGAGCGTCGCGTGTCCGGACAGCCTGCCCAATCAGCATCTGTATATGATAACAATCTGGATGGTGCTAAGGGGTATAAGTGCAATCCATAATCAAGTGTGTCCTTAACGTATCGAATGATATGCTTAAGGACAGTAAAATGAGGCTTCATGGGGGCATGCATGAATAAGCACACATGCTGAACGGCATAAGCAATGTCAGGCCTGGTGAAAGTAAGATATTGTAGTGCACCTGCAAGACTCCTATAAAGAGTGGGATCGGATACTAGATCACCATCAACAACATTAAGCTTCAATTTAGAGTCAACAGGAGTGGACATGATCTTACAGTTCGCCATTTTAGCCCTGTACAGTATCTCATCTCCATACTTACGCTAACACAAAAATATAGTATTTGCAGAATGAGTCACTGATATCCCAAAAAAATAGCTCAACTTTCGCAAGTCAGTCATAGAAAATTCGAATTTAAGCAATGTAATGATCTCATTTTTCAACAAATCAGAGGAGCCAGTAAGCACAATGTCATCCACATATAACAATAAATATGCAACGCTACTACCTCAATGAAAAATAAATAGAGAAGTATCACACTTGCTGCATACGAACCCAATCTACATAATATATTGTGCAAAGCGATCATCCACGCTCGAGGGGCATGTTTCAAACCATAAAGTGACTTACGGAGATGACATACATACTACGGGGCTGCTGGATGTACAAAACCAGGCAGTTGATGCATATAAACAGTTTCTTTCATATCCCCATATAGAAATGGATTCTTCACATCAAGTTGATGAATCGGCCAACGCTTACCCATAGCAATGCTCAGAACTGTGTGAATAGTAGTCGGTTTAACAACCGAACTGAATGTCTCACCACAATTAATACCCTCTTGCTGATTAGTGCCATTATCCACTAGTCTCGCCTTATACCTTTCTAACTCACCACTGTCTCTGTATTTGTGACAAAAAAGCCACATGCATCGGATCACATTCACCCCCTCCGATTGAGGAACCAAATCCCAAGTGTGTTATTTCGTTAAAGCATTAAATTTCTCACGCATGACCCCATTCCAATTTGGGTCTAGTTTGGCTAATTTTGGGTTTTTAAGAATTAGGGATATGGTTTCTCTAGATAGGTTAAATTGGACTTTGGGTTTGAAAATACTGTGTTGGGCATGAGTTTCCATACGGTGTGATAGTGTTGGGTATGTGTTGTTGGGTGTTGGGTCGAGTTCATTATTAGGGTTGGTAATTAGGTATTGGGAAAGGTTGTCGGTCGGGTGAGTGGGTTCACTGGCAGGTGTGAGTGGTATAGACGATGTGGGTAGGTCGATGTTGGAGACAGTGGCGGGGTTGTGGGTTATCGCCGATCTGGGTAGAGCGAGGTTGGGTGAGATCGAAGCTGAGGGGTACGGTGTCGGTGGTGGGGATGGACCGATTATATGGTTTGGTGATGCGGCTATGGTGGTATGGTGTGAGTTTTCGATAGTCGGTGTTAGTGCATGTTGGTTTTGGCGTTGCGGCGATGATATAGAGCTTGAGAATGTGACCGGTGATGGTACCGAGATGGTGGGCCGATTGCCGGTGGTAGTAGCAATCGGTGGTAATGACGACAATGAGCAGGTGGGAGGCAGAGATGCCCTATTGGGGTTAGTGAAGACGGCAGTAATGGGTTGACGGTGGTGGATTGACATAGTTCACGGAGGATGACGGGAGAGAGGTTGGACTTATCAAGAAAAGTATAGTCTGTTTTTTGGAATTTTTGGATGTTCGAAAACGGAAATGTGGTCTCATCAAAAGTGATGTGATGAGAGACGTGAATCTGATGAGTGGACAAATCATAGCACAAATAGCCCATATGATTTGACGGGAAACCTACGAAGACACACGGAGTGGTTCGGGGTGCTAATTTAAGAGGGGCGGTGGAGACAAAGTTAGGATAGCAAAGGCAACTGAATATCCGAAAGTGATCATAGGAGGGGATCTGACGGATAATATTTTGGTTGGGGTCATGTTATGAAGAGAGCTAGTGGGTAAAATATTAAGGATGTATTCTACCATTTTGACTGCATAGACCCAAAAGGAGGAAGGAAGAGAGACATGAAAAAGGAAAGTTCGAACCATGTTATCTATGGTGCGAATGATACGTTCTGCTTTGCCATTTTGAGGTGAGGTATGAGGACACGAAAATTGAAAAACTATGCCATTATTTTTTTAAAATTTATGAAACGCAAAATTATTAAATTCACGGCCATTATCACATTGAAAAGATTTTATGGTTCTTTCAAATTGCGTTTTGATAAAAGTGCAAAATTCAAGAAATTTGATAAAGACTTCCGACTTGAATTTAGTGGCTAAATTCAGATAAAGTGAGAGTAATCATCTAATAAAACCAGATAATATTTATGACCTAGACAGCTAGTAACGGGAGATGTCCACAAATCATCATGAACAATATCAAAAGGAGCAAATGTAACACTAACAGATGAATTAAACAGAAAGCGAAATGTTTGCCTAATTGACAAAAAATGCAGTTTTGGGCAAGTTTTTCATTACAATGAATAAAATTATTGCTTCTAAGAAAATTAAAAACAGGAGCTCCTTGGTGTCCAAGCCTATTGTGCCAAGTTGACGGAGAGAGAGCAATGAGGGAGGTGTGTGAGCGTGAACTGGCAGCGGATGAGGGTGTGAAGGGATATAGGTCCCCTGTGCTATTGCATCTCGTAAGAGGTGTCCCCGTACGTAAATCCTTAATAGTAAAACCAAATGAATCAAAATTAATAGACACAGAATTGTGACGAGTAAATTTCCTAATAGAGATTAAGTTTTTGATGATGTTTGGGGCATAAAGGACGTTATTTAGGGAGAAGGGTGGGTGTGGCAGTTGAGTGTAAGCATTATCATAGCCCTGAATTGGAATGCGGTGACCATTGTCAACTATAATAAATTGAGGAGACTTTAAACAAAATAGTTGGGAGAGATTACCTACAAACCAAGTGAGATGAGATATGGCTCCCGACACCATGTACCAATTTTCATCGGGCTGCTGCATAGTCAAAGTACTGAAGGCCTTGCCCAGATCAGAAGGAGCCAGGCCATTGAACTGTTGTTGCGGGGCCTAGGCTAAGTGGGCATGAGGTTGCGCTGTTGGAGCGTGACCCAGGGCTGGTCCCAATAAATGAGGTTGCTAGAAATTTGGCTAGGCCGTCTGAAAATTATAGGGGGCCCTGTATTGTTGTGAAAAATAAACTGGGAAGAGGCCCCTGGTGCAGTGTTGGGCCACTACCCTGGGCCAGCTTAGTTTGCTGGGGTTGTGTACTGTTGCGGACCAGTCCTGCCTCTGCATCCTCGGCCACGTCCATCTCGACCATTCTCGCGTTCCTTTCCACATTTGCCACCACTGCGGCCACCCCGCTGGTGGTTGTTGTCCGACGGTGGTTGGCCCACGGTAGGGGCGGTAGGACTGGCGGTTGTGTCAGCCGATAATGCCTTCTGGTTGTGTGTGTCCTGCTTAGCACGACGTATTTCTTCCAATAATAACTGTGACCGAGCCTTGTTGAAACTGGGTAGGGGATCAACTTGTTGAATCATCGTGGCTAGGGTATCATACTCACCTTCAGAAAGACCTGCGACTAGTTAGAGAACCATATTTGTTTCGGAAATAGGCATTCCCACGTTTGATAATTGGTCCGCCAATAGTTTCAATTGCTTGCAGTATACAAACATGTTAGAGAAACTTTCAAGACGTGTGTTGTTAAACTGTTCTTCCAAATAAACAACACGAGTGTGCTTATTATCCTGAAAATTTTCTTCCAACCGAATCCATAACTCGCGAGCAGAGACACCAATTTTCATAATAGTGAGAAGCAAGTCCTGAGAAATAGTGCCATAGATCCATTGTTTGACAACGGCGTCTAGACGACGCCATGTGCTGTCGTCAATCTCAATGGGGCGAGGGAAAGAGTCGTCAATGTGATCTAGCACGTTATAGACATATGTGTAGATACATAATAGTTCAACCCATGGATAATACTAATCGTTTTCTTGATCAAGAATTATAGGAATGAAGTTCTTGATGTTGATGACGGTAAGTGCTGGATGAATGGAGGGTGAGAATAGATGTTTGGTCATATCAGGGGTGACAACAAATGAGGTTGAGGCTGCTGTGGGAGTTGTGGGAGGAGTCATTATAGGGTATTATTTTTGGGTAAGGGGAAAAACAAAACAAAAAAGAAGGCAGCGAATTTTGTTCTTTGTGACTGGTTCTCGGTAAAGGGAAACAAAGGACAAAAAGAAAAACAGACAAAGTGTATAACTTTTGAGAGTTTCTTGGGAACCACAAACTGAGAAAATCAGAGAGGATGCACAAAAACTGAGAAAATCAGTGGGCAGACATGTGCTTTTGGTGATTTCTCGTGTGACAGAACTCGGAAGAAAGCACAGAAACTGAGAGAAATAATTAGGGTTTAGGTTTTGGCTTCTAATACCATGTTAGATTGTATTAATCTCCCTTGATGAGTCTTTCTCATTAATAAAAATATATATAATGTACAATGTGGAATCCTAATAGAACAAGGATCCTAAATCTATCATAATTATACATCACTAAATATTACACAATACTTGAAGTATAATAATATGTTGTACACGTTAATATGTGCGATTGAGAGCAATACGTATATTAAAAAGAGCAGAAGGTGTTTGATTAAGCTTAAAAGTTGATCAAACTAGCTTATAAACACTTTAATTTATTTAAGTATTTGGTAAATATTAAAGTGTTTATAAGCCAAATCAACCAAAAGTCATCAACATGTCATCCCTAACTTATGGCTTTTCAACTTATAACCGCTTTTGGTTTGGTCAAATAATTTAATATTTTATCCTTAATATTTTTTTAATTCTCAAAATATCTTTTACAAAATAAAATTTCTAATTTTCTCTTCGCTCCATATTTGTCATTCCTCTGTTTTTTTACAAGGATACTTTTAAATTTATATTTTTTTATAAAAAATTTAAGAATATTTTAGTCATTTCAACAAAAGAACAACTTATCAATATCTTTTTACTAAACACATCAACTGCTTATTAGCAGTTTCATCATTTCTATCTAAACATGTAACTGCTATTTATAAAATTAATTTCAATACTTAAAAATACTTTTCATCAAATAGAATTCATTATCTATTTACAATCAACTAATTCAAAAGGCTAGTCACGAATGAAAATATAACAGCTGAACAAAGTGAAAAGGTTGTCTGTGTTTTTATTCTATCTTTCTTGAATTACCAAGGAACCATAGTAAAAATAATTGCAATTATAATAATAACAAAAAGACCCCAAAGTTGGACGTAATTAGCGTACCCTACTAAGTGAGGTCGTGATATGCAATTGAGAAGTCACAATCAAGCAGATCACAGGAGCAAACGCCATCCGGTTTGATCATTTTAGCTTGTTTAAAATAAATATTCCAATAGTCTCAACCGTTGTGCAATTATGAACGTGTTTTTCTTTGTTCAATTATATGCCAATTATTCGTGTTTACGGCCCACAGCCACTGGCTTCGGTTTTTTGTTTTTAGTTTCTTTTTCCCTTTGGGTAGGGAGTTATTTTCCTACAGCTAGATTTGTTAGTTGTTTACCTAAAAAAATGTACAGTTGAATTTGTAAGTGATTTTAAGAATATATGAATCGATTTAAAATAAAAATAATAAGAAATTAATAATAAGTAAGCAAATAAAAATAATAAGTAAAAAAGATAGCATGTAATATCGTAAATCAAGATGAATTCCTTCAGCAAAAATTGTACCGGGCCTTAGCTTAACTACTTCGGTTATGAGCCAATAGTGAATGCTTAATGATTATGATTACAATGAACAAAATCGTGTGAGTGTATAATGAGAATGAGATGCCCTTCCAACATGAATGTTGAGCTCTTTTTATAGCTATGAATACAGGACATTGATGTCCGAGAATCATTCCTCAATTAAATATAATTAATGGCAATAATGGTCACTTAATGAGCAAGGAGTAATGTCTGGTGCCATATCCGGAACGGGTACGTGTTGGGCTCCTTCGATCCTTCATCCGATGTCAACTGGTTCGGTCACCACCCGATTTTATCTTGATACCCGGACTTATCTAAATGAAGTTCCATTCAATACGTAACTCTGTCACCTCCCTCGATTTTCAAACCTAAATCTTGCCATGTATCGTGCCGGTTTTTACCGTATACAGATAGTCCCCACACTTCCGGATCAAAGTTTACCGAAGTGATGGAAAGTGGAAATGATTTCTTCGTTGTCTTCTCTTGCAAGCTTCCTTTTAAATTACTTCAAAATAGGCGGGAAACAAAACATTTCGTATTCTCCAAAATCTGACTCACGTCTTATCACTCTGCAACTTCGGACACGTGACACCTTCTAATAGAACCGTCACTTCAGTTGAATCACCGAAACGTTTCGCAATAATGACTTCACCCTTCTTCTTTTCTACCTTTCTCAACTTTTCATTTATGCAATTTCTTCAAGTTTACGCATCTGTTCACTCAAATAATCTTTAAATCTCTAAGTCTCCAAATCTTCAAATCTTCAAACCTTTAACCTTTAAATCTTCATATATTCATATCTTTAAATCTTCATATATTCATATCTTTAAACCTTCATACCTTCATCCTCGTGGCTAAAACCACATAATCTTCTTCAAGACAGTCTTCTCTGGCAACCTCAACACCGTCGGCTACTGATGAAACCATCAGCATTGGTGAGACCTCTGAGGCTCAGGCTGCTATCAAACCTAGGGCATTCGATATGCTCAACTTGACCTTCTGTTTTAATACTGAATTTATTGTCCACACCGTCACTTCAAAAAGCGATCGAGGTGAAATGGCGAAAAACTACCTAACTTCCATCACTCCCTCCGATCTTGGCAAAGTTTAGACCGATTGCGGTTGGGAGAAACTCTCCGAACTCATCATCCCCGAGATGATAATATTACTACCCATAAACTTGGTTATTCTTACGTCGACACATATCCATTCACTTTCAAACTCGACCCACCAATTGCTGACACGATACTCGAAATGTGCAAGACTTACAATTTATGTCTTGGACAAATTGGTCTGCCCATATGGAGGACCGTCACTTGCCTCCAATTCTTGGCCAAAGAGGTCAAAGAAGATTTCACTTTGGATCAATGAATCCATTTGTATGTCCCGAAGTTCTTTCGTGGCGGGGTCGTCCAACTTTCCAAACGAGGGAAGTTCCCCATATTTTCTAGCCTCGATGAAGATCGATACCGAGGCTTGATGGAATGCTTCATATCATTTTGTACTACTAAGATCATTCGAAAAGTTTCTTGCCTTTTTCAGAACAATGGAACTTAAACCCTAAGTTCAAAAATTCTTTCCTTTGATTTTTTTACATTGCTTCTAACTACCTTAATTTTTTGAAACTTTCTTTCATTACTTTTTCCAACTACCGGTGGACTCTGGCCCATGTCAATAACCTCCACGCATGGGTCGAGAAGATCATTAGTTTGCATCCGCATAAAGAAGGACATGGAAAACAATTTCCAAAGAGCATTGGAAAGCGCATAACCATGGTTCGTACTTTCCCAACTCCCCTTCTTATTTTTTTGTTTATATATATATATATGCTTAGGCTTTCACCATCTTTTTATTTTTTTGTTCAGGTTTTCCCACAGGTTCCATACTTTCGAGGACAGCTTCCTCGGCCACTCCGGCTCACCCTAATTCAGTACTTGATCCGTCTGCATCCGTGCGCCATATTGCCGAAGTACCGAAGACAAAGAAATCCTCAAAACCTCCAAAATCACTCTCGGCCACTTCAAAGAGAAAAAGGGCTCCGAAAGCAGGTGGCCCTTTCGGGGTTCAGAACACCGGCATCTCCCCAGATAATATTTGGGTGAGAAAGACTACCATCGCTCTTGTAGAGGACATTTCTACCGAAGTTAGAGAAAATATTACTGTTGAAACTGATGTGCCATCATTTGGTTCCGCACCAACTTCTGCCACCATGACACTGGCCGCCGAGCCGTTCCCCTCATCATTGAGGATGACGATGAAAAAACATATGAGGAGCCATTAACAAAGAAATTTAACTCCTCCTCCATCATCTCAACCAGCCTCCGCCTTCAGGTAAGAGGACTTTGAACGCCTCTTTAATGAGGCCAGAACTTCTACAAGCTTGATTCTGAAAGTAAACACCATCGGGTTTTCTCACCTAATTATTCCCCAAAGGCTTTCCAACTGATCCCGAACATCGAAGAACTATACCACCTCTCGATCTAAACTTGTGAGTGTATTCCCGGCCCTGAGTACGGATCTGAGGAAAATGAGAACTGCAACTCTCTCTTTCCCTGAAGATACAAACTTTCTATATTGACCGGTCGGGGTTGCAAGCTACCTTAGACCTCTGATCTCAGAGTCAGATAGGGAAAAAATGAGGAACATCTCATGGCAATGCCTCTTTAACGAAGGCATACATGCTTCCAGTCGGGTATGTATTTTCCTTCCTTATTTGCTCTTATACTTGCCCTTTTTTCATATACTAACTTTGGCTCAGCACATTCTTTTGCAGTCGTCTGTTTTGGTTAGTGAGGGCTTCCTCTGATGCCTCAAGGAAAATGAGGACCTCTGGGGCCAGATGGATGCCCAAGAGATAGAGATTTAGCATCTCAAAGGGGTTCTTCATCAAAGAGAAGCTTAGCTGCTGCAAGACAATGATTTGCCCACTATTAGGGCTAAACTAGACCGGGTCAGAAGTGACTATCTCCGAGAAGTGAATGACCTCAAACTTATCAATGAGGAAAACAAGATCTTGGATGAAAAGAATGACAAACTCTACTACGATATCCAAGTCCTCACCCAAGAGCTTGTAGAGCAAAAAGAGGTTCAACACTATCAAGTACATAAATAAGAATACCTTAATGTCGAGGTCAATCGCCTTAACACCAAACTTTCTAAGATTGAGGTAGAACGGGCTACGGAACAGGTTGCTTTGAAGGTGTCTCAAGATCAATCCATCCAGTATGTTCAAACTATCGAAGGGCTGAGAAATGACATCGATGCCTCTTCCCGAAGAAATACTGAAATCTTGGCCTAATTGACTCAGGCCTTGGCCGAGCGGGGTCAGGCTCTTGCCGATAAGGATGCTGAAATAGCCCAAACAGTGTTGAAGACCTAGTATATTACTTGAAATGTCTAGAAGCTTACCTTGGAACAAGCTCATGAGGGGATCGAGTACTTGTGTACCAAGATTGTTGAGGTTAAGTTCATAGAGGTTGAAGCCTTCCATCGGTTAAATAGTGATAGCACCAAGAAGAACCTGAAGACTCCGAGTCTAAATCTGACTAGTCTACTGGCCTTTGTATTTTTTCCCTTTTTGTATGTCTTGTTCTGGACATTTTCCGGCCTTGTTTATTGATATAAATCAATATTTCTTTTATCTCAATTATAATGTTTCTATCTTTCCGCATCCGTTATTGTTTTTTCTTAACCAAAAAAATCTTTTAACCCAATCCAAGATGAACTGCCTCTCACTTCGGAGTTTCACTTAAACAAATCATCACTTAGCTTATTTTAATCTGAGTGAAAGTTTTCCCGATCTTAAAAATGACTTAATCAATCTTTGAATACAAACCTTTACTTTAGTTTGATTCATACCGGGCAAATTCTTCCGATTTTGGGTCATTTAATGACTAAGTATAAGGACCTTATTTTTATGCTTATGAATAAGACGTCTATTACTCATTTCAGGCATGAACATTGGTATTTTATTTATTCCCAACTTTTAAGATAATTAATGTGTATTTTAAGAATAGGCTAGATTCATTTGACCCGGTGCCTTAGAATCATATTTTGAGAACATTACTTAATTTGCTCCGGATGCTTTTATGATGACAGTCTCCAGTTAAGGACTTAACAAATTTATCTCGTAAGCCTGACAATTTTTCTAACTATTGGAGTAACATTGGCAAACAAGAAACACGAATGTAAACTTTCGAGGCAAATTTTGAACAAAGTGCAATTTCATTTCAGCTTTGCTTCGGATAAACACTGGGCAAGATTCATTTGATCTTTTTTACTTTACATGACTTTCCATAATATTAGTACTACTTGGGCAAGATTCATTCGATCTTTAACCCTTACAAATATGTTGAACTAAAAAAGTGCAAAAAACTTCGAATTTGAATTCTTGACTTGATTAATCTGATCTGAGCACCCGAGGGTGTGGCAGTCCTCTAGTATTGTGTTTGAAGAATGAGAACTTAAACACTATTTGATTTTCACTATCGGGCAGTTTCCAGTCCCCAGTGTTCTTGCCCGATCTTCATCCACTTAGTAACACACTTTACATTATTATCTCATTAAAAACCTTGCCGGAAAAACCCTTTTTGAGATAAAAACCATGCTAAGGGAAAAAGAGTGCAACACATGTTTTCAGACCTAATTCTAGTGCTCTAATCTTTTCATAATGAGACCAACTTTTTCCTTGCAAATGTCAGTAATTCCGAAACAAATAAAGTTCAAATAGTTAACTGAACACATACCTTAGCAATAATATCGCTTCAAGTGACTGATGTTTCAATTGTTCGATAGTTTTTTTCCATCTTCAGCTTCCAATTAGTATGAACCTTTACTGGTTATTCCTAACACTTTGTAGGGTCTTTCCTAGTTCAGGCCCAACTTTCCTTTGTTAGAGTTTTTGGTGTTGAGGGTCACTTTTCATATAACCAAGTCCCCTACTTGGAAGTGTCTGAGATTAGTCCGTCGGTTGTAATACCTTCCCATATTTTTCTTCTGAGCCACTAGCCATAGCAATTCGAGCTCACGATGTTCATCCGTCAAGTTAAGCTTGATTGACATAGCTCCGTTATTTGACTCTTCGGTTGCACGACTGAACCTTAAGCTCGGCTCCCCTACTTTCATCAGAATTAGTGCTTCTGCACCATAAACTAAAGTAAACGGTGTTTCCCCGGTGCTATATTTTGGTGTTGTTCTATATGCCCATAATACTTCCGGTAGGATTTCTCTCCACTTGCCTTTCGACTCCTTTAATCTTTTTCTCAAGTTTTGAATGATGGTTTTGTTTGTTGAATTCACTTTCCCATTTGCACTCGGGTGATACGGAGTCGACATTATCTTCTTGATTTTCAATCATTCAAGAAAATTGTTCACCTTCTTTCCAGCGAACTGAAGATCATTGTCTCAAGTAATCTTTGTTGGTATGCTGAACCGACAGATGATATGATCCCAAATGAAATCGATGACTTCCTTTTCTCTAACTTTTTTGAAGGCCTTTGCTTCAACCCACTTAGAAAAATAGTCAATCATAAATAAAATGAAGCGTACCTTTCCTGGTGCCCATAGGAGTGGTCCCACGATGTCCATTCCCTATTTCATGAATAGCCATGATGACAAAACCGGATGCATTAATTCTATCGGTTGGTGAATCATTGTTACGTGCCTTTGGCATTCATCGAATTTTTGGACAAATTTCTTTGTGTCTTCTTCCATTTGAGACTAATAGTACCCAGCCCAAATCAGTTTTCGAATCAATAACTTTGCTCCTGAATGATTGCCACAAGTCCCTTTGGGAACTGTGCGCATTACGTAATCAGTTTCCCCGGGTCCTAAGCACCTTGCTAAAGAACCATAAAAGGACATTCAGTACAACTGAACATCGACCAAGTAAAACTTAGTTGCCTTTGTATGAAGAGACATTGAATCCTTCGGATCGGTAGGCAACTTTCCATCCCGAAGGTAATCAATAAATTTATTTCGCCAGTACCAAGTCAAACTCGTAGTATTCACCTCGGTATAACCACCATCAATTTCCGAGTTCCACAATTGTACCACAGTACCAAAGTTAAACTACTAAGCTTCCACGGAAGACCCTAAATTTGTCAATGCATCCACTTCATTATTTTGTTCTCGATAAACATGTTCCATGGTCTATTATATGTACCGCTGCAATAATAATTCGATTTTGTCCAAGTATCTCTGCATCCTTTCTTCTTTCACTTCGAACACACCATTCACCTAATTGAAAACTAGAAACGAGTCGCATTTCTCTTCGATGACTTCTGCTCCCAAACTTCTTGCCAATTCTGAAACTGTAATCATTGCTTTATACTCAACTTCATTGTTAGTCAAGTTCACAGTTCTTATTGACTGCCTAATAAATTCTCTTGCATGTGTCTTAATTATTATCTCGAGTCTGGACCCTTTCATGCTCGAAGCTCCATCTGTGTATAAGGTCCAGATCCCCGAAGTTGTTCTCGATGTGATTATAAGTTCTCTTTCCACCTCAGAAATTATTCCGGGTGTAAAGTCTTCTACGAAGTCTGCTAAAACCTAAGACTTTATAGTTATTCTTGGCTTGTATTCTATATCATACCACTAATTTTTACTGCCCATTTGGCTAACTTGTCAGACAGTTCAAGTTTATTCATTATGTTTTTAATGGATAAGTCGTTACTACGCATATGGGATGCCATTGAAAATATGGTCTTAATTTCCTAGCAGTCGTTATTAATGCTAATGTCAACTTTTCTAAGTGAGGATATCTAATTTCTGTACTAGCTAATGTTCTACTGACATAATAAATAGGAAATTGTGTACATTTCTCTTCTCGAACCAATACTGCACTTATGGCTACCTCGGACACTGCCAGGTACAGGAACAACTGCTCATTTGCCTTCGGTTTATGAAACAATAGCGGACTAGACAAGTACTTCTTCATATCCCTCAAAGCTTGTTGACATTCTGGAGTCTATTCGAAGTCATTCTTCATTTTTAGCAAAGAGAAGAACCTATGACTTTTCTCCGAAGATCGAGAGATAAATCTACTCAGGGCGGCCATCATTCCGGTGAGTCTTTGCACCGCCTTCACATCTTCAAGTACCTTCGAAATTTCTTCAATATCTTTGATCTTATCCGGGTTGATCTCTATCCCTCGGTTTGAGACCAATAAACCTATAAACTTGCATGATCCAACTCCAAAAGTGCAGTTCTCTGGGTTCAACTTCATGTTGTACTTTCGGAGTATGTCAAATATTCCTTGCAAATGCATTAAATGGTCCTCTACTTCCAGAGACTTAACTAATATATCATCAATATAAACCTCCATTGTGTTACCTATTTGGTCCTCGAACATGCGATTAACTAGGCGTTGATATATTGCTATGACATTTTGTAAACCAAATGACATTACATTATAACAGTAAGTCTCGTACTTAGTTATAAAATAGGTTTTCTCTTGGTCCTTTGGATTCATCCTGATTTGGTTGTATCCGAAATACGCATCAAGAAAACTCAGCATCTCATACCCCGTTGTAGCATCAATCATTCAATTGATCTACGACAAAGGAAAAGAATCTTTTGGACATGCTTTATTCAAATATTTAAAATCTATGCACAATATCAATTTATTGCCCTTTTTAGGTATGACAACTATGTTTGTTAACCAATCTGGATACTCTACCTCCCGGATGGAACCTATATTTAAAAGCTTTGTTACCTCCTCCTTGAAAAAAATATGCTTGTAATCGGTCATTGACCTCCTATTTTGCTTTACCGGAGTGAAGCTTGAGTCCAAACTCAACTTGTAAGTCGTAATCTCTGGTGGAATATATGTCACGTCTAAGTGGGACCAGGCAAAGTAATTGGCGTTAGCTTTACAAAATTCAATTAATTTAAGCCTGAGCTCTGGGAATAACTCGGTGCCTAAGTATACCTTTCTGTCTGGTAGATGCACAAACACGATGACTTGATCTAGTTCTTCTATAGTTGACTTCGTGGCATCTAAATTGTTCGGCAGCACAAATGACCTCGGGACGCGATAGTAGTCATATTCTTCCTCGTAATTTATCTTTTCTCACTCTTCTTTCTTCAGACTGGACGGGCCTGAACCCCACTAAAACATTGGGTAGCTTAGCAATATTGTAAAAAGTTTCATCTACTAATATTTTATCTATAAAACCGTAAGTAAATAGTTTTAAAACTATATCAGAGTTTGATTTTTTGTTACATAAAAATCTTGGATATTTACTTAGTTTTGCACTTCGTAAAATGTGTGGATTTGATTTGTAATCATAAAATTTGTTTAACTATTCATAAGCTGTAATATATTCCTTGAACTTGTCATTGTTGGTTGACATTGTTGTACCTGCTAAGAAAATCAGCTAGAATATTCTTAGTTCCAGATATATTTTTGACAATAAAATTATAACAATAAAAGAATGATTGCCACTTCCTTCTTTTGTTTAGTTATGGTAAATGGTCTATTTTATTTGTAATGAAAGCTCTTACTTGGGTATTATCAATTCTAACAACAAATTTTACTGATAATAGGTGATAATGGAATCTTTTTATTCCAATTTTTACTGCTAATAGTTCTTTTTCGTTAATATGGTAATTTTTCTCATTTGGTTTCCACTTTCCACCTCCATATCCACAAATTAGTGGTTTTTCTTTGTCTATATCTTCTTTATCATATGCTATGACGACTGCTCCCCATCCTATATTACTAGCATCAATAAAAAGTTCTAGTTGATCTAGTTCTGTTGGTATTCTATATTTTGGCAAGGCTTTCACTTTTTCCTTGATTTTATTTATGGCATTAGGTATGCTCTTAGTACTCTTATTCTTTCTCCTAATGTATTTTCTTTTGGTTCTAGTTGGGTATATTCTTTTGATATCTCAGTATTATAAGGTATTGGTAAGTGGTCATAATAGAGTTGTTGATATATTAAACCTTCTTCTGGTAAGAATCTTGCTTCATAGAAGAACTTACTAAAACTTATTGTATATTCTGGTAATTTATTAATTTTACAACATTTCATGTTATTTAGATTCATTATTATCTTAGTTTTTCTTTCTGCGAGTATGTTTTTTCGTGCTACTAACCATTTTTCTCCTAAAAATTCTCATTTTAGTATGATATCAAATATTATTAACATATATTTTCAATCTCCTGCATGGCTAAATACTTCTCCTCTTAATTGGTATGCTATAGATTCTATCCAATAAGCTACTTTTCCGATTAATGTTTTACATATCAAGTCATACATATATTCTAGGTTTTCTGTTCATCATAAACATTATCTAAGTCTAAAAAATATCCATTGTAATTTACACTTTGTGCCATTGATCTTACAAATTTTTTGAATTCAACTTGTTGTCCTACTGGTATATGATTTGGTTCGCTTTCTTGTTATTATTTCTAGATTAGGGTCTACTAATTTTTCTTCAGGATAATCATTTTCATCCTCATTTATTATATCATCAGTTTCTATTTCTGTTTCTATAGGCTTATTAAATTCATCTTCTACATCACTTTCAGATTCATCTTCTATGATTGCATTTACGCTTTTCATTTTTTGTAAGGCTTCTATTATCTGGTTGTTTTCTTTTACTTTTTCTGAGTCTTCTTCTTCTTCTATGAACTCTGCTACTTGTATCTCTTGATTAGTTAATTCAATATTGTTATCCTCGTCTGTATCACTCTCAGTTTTTTCATTACTAGTTGTACTTTCATTGCTTGTTTTAATTTTTCTTACTTTCTTTTTTCCTTTTAACCTTTTTTATCTCTTCTCTAAGGATTTGTATTTCTCCTTTTAATTCTCTTAATTGTTTTACCTCATTTAATTTTTGTTTTACTTCATTCAATTCTTCTTTTGTTTGTTTCAACTCTACCTTGGTTTCTTTTAGTAATTTCTTTGTTTCCTTAAATTTGTGTTTGTATTTTTTATATTTGTTATACCATTCTTCATTATTGTGTGTTTTCAAGTTTGTGTTTTCTGTTTTTAGTTCACATATTTGTTGTTCTTGTTTATCTAGTTTTAGATTTAAATATTCGTTGGTTGTTTTTTCTGTGTCTTTTAGGTAAATGTTTTCACTTTTTGAATTGTTATTACTATCTCTGGTGTAGTTTTTTCTTTCATTCTTATTGGTTCATACTTGTATCTTTCTCTTTATATTATATTTTTTCCATGGTTTTTTAAAAACGTAAGTACACTAGGTTCTTGATTTTCCATTAAAATTATCCTTTTTTACTTAATATTGCTAAACTATCTAATATTTTTTCTATTTTCTTTGTCAATTTTGGTTTCATTTTACTAATATCTACCATTATAGACTCTTTACTTCTTCTCCAAGCATCTATCCGTACGATTTCTGGTTATTGAGTTGTAGTACTAATTATGGTGTTTTCTTTGCTCGTACTAGGTTCATTTTCTTCTTCTACTTGTTTAGCTTTTCCTTTATTTTTCTCTTCTACTAATATGTTAAGTTTTTCTAGTATTATTTTAAATGTTGATACTTCAGATACATTCCATAATTTTGTTAATTCTTCTCTTATTACTTCTTGCATATGTGTTTGGTTTTCTTTTATTTCATCCATTAATATTAATGTATTTTTCATTTTTTCTCTTACTATTATTTCTTCCCATAACGCATTAATTTTTTCGTTAGGGTTAGTCAGGATTATTTATTTTATTTTTCCATCCGTTTCCCATATCTATCCATATTTTGTCAAATTTATCACATCGTTGTTCTAACTGTTTTACCTTTTCTTCTAGTTTTATTTCTTTTGCCTTGTATTTTAAGTATTTGAATTGTGAAAATATTTCTTCTGATAAAGTTGTTTTTATTATTTTTAGTTTCTATTTTTTCTCTATTATTTTTCTTTGTATATTCATACTTTATTTACGAATCTTGTTTTCTCTTGGTCACTTATTTCAATTCCGTTATTATTTATCTTATAATTTATCATGGTTAAAAAGTCACTTCCTAAAAGCAATTCATTGAAACTGTCATATTCTAATACTCCTATATTTATCTTATATTCCAAATCTTGGATTTTGAATCTTAAATTAATACTTTTGGTAATTATTATTTCTCTTTCATTTTCAGAATAATTATAAGTTTGTGGGTCTATTAAATCACACTCATTTTCATCAATCTTACTTATATGTATCTAACTTTTAATAGCTCTAGTATTTATTTCAGCTATACAATCTGTTGTTATTATACCTTTAAATATTATTACCTTAATATTTAATTTATTTGTGTTTATAGTTATTAAATCTAATATTCTCGATTGTATAACACTAGTTTGTCGTGACATTATTGGTTCTTTTGTAATACTTAGTCTAGATCCTTCTATTTTTGGTATTAATTTTTTTGATGGTGTCAGGGTTCTGGTATTAAAATCCATATATATTTCTTCTGGTATAGTTATCTTGGAATTTTTCTTATGTTCTATTTGTTCTAATATTTCCTGGTACATCTTTGGTACTAAGATATTCATTTCATGTTATTTTTTCACATGGTGATTTCCGGTTAGTGCATATATCATTTTTGTTTCTATACTTATAACTTTACTTCCTTGTGACATATTTATTTCATCTAGTTTGTAATATAATGTTAAGGCTAAGTCTTTATGTTTATCTTTTAATGATATACTAAAATCTGGTTGTACTGTAAATTTTAGCTTTTGGTATATTAAATTTTCTTTTACTACTGATATTAGAGCATCTTGTAGATTTCCTAATATTCTATCATCTAATATGTATATTTGTATAGGTGTATCTATGTTCTTCTGAAAATACGCTTTTATGGTAAATTCCACTCCTCCAAAGTATATATTTCTATATTTTTTTGCTTCTTTAGTAGATAGTTTTGCTAACTCTCTTTTTATTACTTCATCTGTTATCAAGTTTATTTTTGTTCTTCCATTTATACTAGTTGTATCTATTATATTTTCATGCTTTTGTGCTATATATCTTATTTCTTTATTTCTTTCAAACCATTTTGTTTTAAACATTTTCTTTATAAATAGTACTTCCTTTTCATCTTGTATTTCTGATATATTTCTGGCTTAAAGCTTAATGTTTGTGTCATTCCTCCTTCATATGTATTCATTTGGTAGTAGGTTTAGTTAGATTCTTCTACTATTTCTTTTTCTTTATCCATATGTTAATATGTTGATGTATTTATATTGTTCTTCTATAACATCTCGTAAGTCTTTTAATTCGTTATCTTTCCTGATTATTTGTCGTAATTTTTCTTCTCTTAGTTTCATATTTTCTTCCTCTTTTTGTCTTAATCTTTCTTCTTTTAGGGCAATCGTGTTTCTTAAGATTGTAATAGTATGTTCTTGTTCACTCGCTTGTTGGGAATATTCTTGTAGACATTTATCTTTATCTTTTATAAGATCTATGCTTATTCTACAACTTACTATATGTTGGTTTATATCTCTATTATATGTAAGGGGTTTTTTGGCTATCATCTTAAGTCCTTCTATCTTATTTTGTTGTTCCATTAGTTTATTTTCATTCATAATGTTCTATTATCATTCGTAGGTCTTAGTTTAAATCTGCTATTACCTGATTTTGTCTAATTATTTCAGTGTTAAGATCTATTAATTCTCTGTATATTCTTATAACCTCATCCAAAATTGCACTTATTTCTGCTAAGTCAGTCTCTTCATTTATCATTTCATAATCTTCCAATCTTTTTATTGCTAATTCTTTTTTCTTAATTCTATTAAATCACTATAATATCTTAACATTATTTCATTGTGGCTTTGTATTAAGAGGTATTTTAGTATTGTAAATAATTTTTTTTGTTTATTTAACATTCAGGTTTGGCTAAATTCTGGACGTTTCTTCATTGTTTATAATCTATTCCATTTATAAGCTTTGATATCATTTTTACGGCGGATCTTTTCATCATCTAACAACCCTGAAGAGAGTAGAAATATAGATGGTATATTAATATAGTTACAGGTAAGTTTATCAAATAATAGGCATGTAGTACGGAAGCATGTATTATTAACTCAAAATTCATATTTAAATAAAATTCTATAACATTCTATCAATAT
Organism: Anisodus acutangulus; assembly: GCA_029783415.1. Taxonomy (NCBI): domain Eukaryota; kingdom Viridiplantae; phylum Streptophyta; class Magnoliopsida; order Solanales; family Solanaceae; genus Anisodus; species Anisodus acutangulus. Next base: position 12,953,462 of record CM056495.1, read on the forward strand.
TTAACATCATAATTGTAGAGACTTATACTTATCAAGATTATAATTAAAAACACATAGTCTGAAAACATACCTCTTAGTAGAATTTCAAGATCACCGAAGATACTCAACCCACCCTAACTCTGCCTCCCTTTTTCCTCACTGGATTCGACGGGATAAATGACCTAGGTGTTGGGAGTTGCTTGACAGACTCTTTCTTAAAATTTCTTTTAAGAGACAGTGTTTTATGGACTATTATGGTTCTAAGTATAAGCTTTCAAAGTATCTATTCTCTGGTATTATGATATTATTCTTGATATGGATTATAGACTAGAAGGGGGTTTAGCTAGACATGAGAGAGAATATTTTGAAGATTGAAGATTTTTTTGTATTCAGAAGTTATCCTTCAGAAGTTACAAAAAGGCTCCTTTTATAGATAACATCGGTTGCCTTACATTATTGGTATGCTGAAAAGTCTAAAAAGCAAATAGTATTTTTGTTACAAAAGTTATAAAGTAAATAGTACTTTGTCTCTTTTCAATGATGCTGGCTTTACCTACTCTTAACATATCTTCAATCTTTGATTTTAATGTTGATAGTCTGATGACTCTTTTGGCACTCAGCCATTCTTGAAATTTTTCTAGGGTACATGGTATTTTCATCTTTAGGTCTTTATCATGTCCACTTATGTTGTTATTTCTTCCTATTTTAAATAATTGACATATTATAATCGGTTTTCCCGTCAAGTCTATTGAGGCGTCAAATAGTTGTATGCCGTAGATGCCTCTTCCAAATGACTCAATCATTAGTCTGACAGATTCTACTAAAACATTGGGTAGCTTAGCAATATTGTAAAAAGTTTCATCTACTAATATTTTATCTATAAAACCGTAAGTAAATAGTTTAAAAACTATATCAGAGTTTGATTTTTCGTTACATAAAAACCTTGGATATTTACTTAATTTTGCACTTCGTAAAATGTGTGAATTTGATTTGTAATCATAAAATTAATTTATCTGCTCATAAGCTGTAATATATTCCTCGAACTTGTCATTGTTGGTTGACATTGTTGTCACTGCTAAGAAAATCAGCTAGAATATTCTTAGTTTCAGATATATTTTTGATAATAAAAGAATGATTATCACTTTCTTCTTTTGTTTAGTTCTGGTAAATAGTCTATTTTATTTGTAATGAAAGCTCTTACTTGGATATTATCAGTTCTGACAATGAATTTTACTAGTAATAGGTGATAATAGAATCTCTTTATTCCAAATTTTACTGCTAATAGTTCTTTTTCATTAATATGGTAATTTTTCTCATTTGGTTTCCATGTTCCACCTCCATATCCACAAATTAGTGGTTTTTCTTTGTCTATATCTTCTTTATCATATGCTATGAGGACTGCTCCTCATACTATTTCACTAGCATCAGTAAAAAGTTCTAGTTGATCTAGTTCTGTTGGTATTCTATGTTTTGGCAAGACTTTCACTTTTTCCTTGATTTTATTTATGGCTTTAGTATGTTCTTTCTTCCATTCAAAGCATAGTTTACTACTCCTAGAAATCCTTGTAATGGCTTTCTTAAGAGTGGTAAATCCTTTATATGGTCTGAAGCATAGTTTACTACTCCTAGAAATTGTTGTACCTCTTTTTTGCTCTCTAATTTATCTTTAAAAATTTTTATTTTTGTTACAATGTGTTTTTGTAATTGTAATCCTTCATTATCTATTATGTATCCCAAATATTATATACTATTCTTAAAGATTTCAAATTTCTTTTCGGATAATAATATTCCATGTTGTTTTGCAGTTTTTATGAATTCTTCTACATGTTTTATATGTTTTTACAAATCATCACTATATATTAATATGTCATCCACATATACTAAACAAAATTCTGTCAATTTTCTGAACACTTGGTCCATCCTCCTTTGAAATATTTGTGGTGCATTTTTCAATCCGAAGGGTAGTACATTCCATTCGAATGTCCTTGAGGGGCACTAAAGGTTGTTAAAGATTTTGATTAATGTTTTAGTTTTATTTACCAAAATCCACTTTTACAATCGAATTTACTGAACCATTTTTTATTTCCTAATCTATTGATAAGATTTCTTTTGTATGGTAAAAAATATCCATCAACTATTGTCTTTTTGTTTAGTTCTCTATAATCAATCACCATTCTAGCCTTTTCTATTTTTTGTTCACTATGTTTTCTAACTAAAAAGTTGTGCTACTATGTGGGCTTTTACTCTCTTGTATCAATTTTAATTCTAATAATTCTTTTAGTTGGCTTTCAAACTCTTTTTGATCTGTTGGGCTATACCTAATAGGTTTAGATCTAACTATATTACTGGAATTTATTAACTTGATTTCAGCGTATATTTTTTTTCTCCCATAGTTGCATTGGGTTTTCTCCGAAATTTATTTTTAATATATTGAGATATTTTTCTCTTAATAAATGTAGGTTACTATTCCTATCTGATCTTATGTTACATATTCTTAGTGTGTGTATTGGTAGTACTCTCCTTAGTATTATCCACTTGTTACAAGGTGTTTGTAGGCTAAAAGTAGTATTATTTATCACTTATGTTTTAAAGTAGTCTAGGAAATTGTTTCCTAACAATACTTGTTGTTTCATATCATTCAGTTGGTATATTATTGGTAGTCTAAATATTGTCTTTCCTAATATTATTCTCATATTTTCTGCTACTATATCCAATTCTTTTGTTTGTTCGTTAAAGCCTGATACTCTTGTTCTATGTTTTTAGATCTCTTCCATTTGTGTGGTTCTAATACCTCTCTCTTTCCTAGACTTAAGTCTGCTCCACTGTCAATAAAGATATTTTGTTTTATCATTTTATTAGGCTTGTATTCTTGATGAGCTTCTATATAGACTGCTACTATCTAATTATCATTTTGTTTCAAATCTATCTTTCTTAATCTTTGTTGAAGCTCTTCATCTTGTTCCATTTCTTTTACTTCCTCTAGTAGTTCTTTCCATCTTATTTCACTCAATCTTTCTCTTATTCTGCAAAGGTTTTTAGTGATCTTTTTGTATCTATCATTATAGTATTTATTTCTTGTTTCACTAGTAGTTGTAGTTGTAATAAGTTTATGGCGAACATCTCGTTCACATTGTATCCAGTAATTTCTTAATTCTAATAATGTTCCTTTTTCTTTTTATAGATTCATTTTATTCTTAACTACTTTCACTATCTGTGTGTTGGTTAATGTAGTTAATATTTTCTGATTCACTTCCTTCATCAGTTTGACTGACATAAAAGTCTTCATATTCATACCAATTATTATTGTCTTCTTTTATTTGTTGTAGACTCATTATAAATTGTGTTATATTTATATATTTTACACATTTTTTCTTTAGATTTGAGCATTTATTAGCATAATGTCCTTTTTCATTGCAATTCCAACATTTACATTCTTTAAGTTTTTCTTCTTCTAATGGTTTTACATATTTTCTTTTCCTAAATTTTCTCTTATGTTTAAAATTTTTCCTGGTTTCAGGTATATTTCTATATCTTTTAAATCTTTTTTTCCTATAAGGTTTGTAATAAGGTTGTTGGTTTTGTCTGTTGTAATTATTATACCTTTTATATTTTTGTGTTGATATTTCTTTTTATGTCCTTTCTTATATTTCTTTTCTCTTTTATTATCATCACATCCGAATACTAGTCTTCTTTCTGTAAATCCACATATCTCTCTTAATCCTATTTTCTTATCTTTTTTAATATTTTATTGCATTCTATATTCTTCACATTTTCGCATTAGTACTCTTCTTTCTTCAGACTCGACGGGCCCGAACCCTATGATTGATATTTAACTTCCTTGCCTTTATTCACATCCTTCACCTCTTTCGGCGCTTGTACCGATTCCTCAACCGCAAACATCTTCCTTATTGCCGGTCACTTTCCTCGAATTGTCTTAATTCCCCATAGAGTTGGGAATATTAACATCATGTGCAATGTTGAAGGTACGACATTCATGCCATGTATCCAAGGCCTTCTGAATAGTGTGTTGTACCTCATTTCGCCTTTAATAGCATAGAACTTCGTTTGCAAAATTGTCCCGGCTGCATTAACTGGAAGAGTGATTTCCTCCTTCATAGTCTCACTTGCCATATTGAATCCGTTTAGAACTTGGATTGTCGGTACAATTTGATCCAACCACCCCAATTACTCCACCACCTTCTATCGGATAATGTTGGCCGAGCTACCTGGATCAATTAAAATCCGCTTAATATGGAATTTATTAATAAAGACATAAATTACTAGTGTATAATTGTGGTGTTGAATGATTCCCTCCGCCTCTTCATCATTGAAAGATATTGTTTCCTCATGTACGTAATCTCTAGATCTCTTCTCCTGAGTTATTGAAACTTTCGTCTTTCTTGTGATCACAGTGAATCTCTTCAAAACATCCATCTCTTCGATAATCATATTTATGATAGATCTACTTTCTTGTTTGCTTCTCTATTTCTGTTGTTTCCCTTTGCTCTATCACTCAGAAATTCGCATAGATGGACATTTTTTAATAACTGAGCCACTTCATCCCTCAATTGATGACAATCCTCCGTTCGATGATCATGAGTTCCATGGTAATCACAAATTAAATTTGGATATATCTGAGTCGTGTCTGTCCGGAGTGGTCTTGGCCATCTTGTCTCCTTAATGTGTCCAATAGCCAAAACAAGTTCAGCGCATCAACGTTGAGATTATATTCGGAATGCCTCGGGCTTTCCATACTATTAGAATATGCTCTACCAGTATCATTTTTAAACTGCAAGCCCCTACTGGTAGACCCTCAATCATTACGTTTATCCCCTCTATTTGATGGGAAGTTGTGATTGTTGCGATACCTATCTGATCTAAAGTTTGATCTTTCAGGTTGGCTATAGGGTTGATACCTATCTTTCAAAGATTTCAATTTCGACTAAGCTACCCTCTTCAATTTATCAAGATTCTTGTTCCGTCCTACTGACCCTAGAGGAAGTTCGAGATGGTCATCCTCCATCCAGATTTTGGACTCGTACCTATTATGTACGTCTGTCTAAGTTACTGCCGAGAATTCCCACAAGTTCTTATTTAATTTAAATGAGGCACTGGAGCTCCAAGGATTTAACCCTTGGTGAAAACTTCATCTGCTCATTCATCAGGTACCGAAGGAAGGAGCATCCGCTCCTTTTGAAATCTTATCACGAACTCACGCAGCAACTCTGTATCCTTTTGAGCAATTTTGAATGTCTTCTTTTCTTGCTTGGACCTTCCGTGCTCCGGCATGTACCTTTATAAAAGCATCTGCAAGCATTTCAAACTACTTAATAAAGTGTTCAAGCAACATAGAGTACCATGTCATTGTCCCTTTGGACAATGTTTCGCAAAAAAATTTCAGTAGCACCGATTCGATCTCATACGGGTGCATTTCATTAGCCTTCACCGCACAAGTGTATGAGGTCACATGCTCTTATGGATCCGTAGTTCCATCATACTTTGGTAGATCTTGCTTTTTGAACCTTTATGGTATCAACTTCAGAGTTGCACTCGGCGGGAATGGCTACTGGATATATCTCTTCGAGTCTGGTCCCTTCAGGATCGGAGGCGCTCCAGAAATCTGGTCTACCCGTATATTGTAGGTTTCAACCTTCTTTTCGTTAGTATCCATTCGCTTAGTTAAAGAGTGAGGCATTTTAAAGACCTCTGCGGACTCATTTGCCCCCAAAATAGTGACATCTCCTTCGACTCGATCCTCTTCTCATATTCAATCTTGATCCCGAGCAGGACGAGTTTCATCCGCTGCACTTGCTCCGCTACTCTTTTTTTGCAACTGAGTAATAGCCTCCTATTGCTCCTTCAGCATGTTAAAAATTTGAGCCAAATTTATTTCGCCATCCTTATCATGGTCAGGTGTTTTCTCACGTGGCGGAACATCGTTGTTGTTGTTGATATTGTTAACTCCATTGACACCGTTGTTGTTGTCATCGTGGTTGCTAACCTCAACTTGAATATCACTATCCATTCTGCAAGTACTTGATGCTAACCTGTTTTCACAATATCTCAAAAGAATAAGTGAAATTTGAGTTTAAACAAATCACCACAATTATCCTTAGCCCCACGGTGGGCGCCAAACTGTTTACCTCAAAAAAGGTACAGTTGAATTTATAAGTAGTTTTAAGGATACGTGAATCGATTTGGAATAAAGAGTAATAAGCAATTAACAATAAGTAAGCAAATGAAAATAATAAGTAAGAAAGATAGCCAGTAATATCGTAAATCAAGATGAATTCCTTCAGCAAAAATTGATCAGGGCCTTAGCTTAACTGCTTCGGTTCCGAGCCAACAGTGAATGCTTAATTATTATGATTACAATGAACAAAATCGTGAAAGTGTATAATGAGAATGAGATGCCCTTACAATATGAAGGTTGAGCTATTTTTATAGCTATGAATACAAGACATTGATGTTCGAGAATCATTCCTCAATTAAATATAATTAATGGCAATAATGGTCACTTAATAAGCAAGGAGTAACGTCTGGCACCATATCCAGAATGGGTACGTGATGGGCTCCTCCGGTCCTTCATCCGATGTCAACTAGTTTGGTCACCACTCGGTTTTATCTCGATGCATCTCCATTCGATACGTAACTCTGCCGCCTCCCTCGATTTTCATATATAAACTTTGGCACGTGTTGTGCCGATTTTTATCGTATACATTAGTTTTTCTTAGCTCAGACAAAATCTTCAATAATTAATTAACTTGAATCATATATAGATAGTTAATACTAAGTATTATTTTTTCTTTTAATTTTGGACTTTTGGATAATTAACCAGTTCGTGGATCACAAATTTTGTCATCGCTTGTTTTTATCTGCATAGAGAAAACATCAAATTATCATAACACTTGCTAGGGATGTACATGTGTAAGATTGGAGTAATTTCCCTTAGGGATTCCTTTCATTAATCACAATTTATATAGTTGTACAGAGGTTGATTCCTAATACAATAAGAATCCTAACTTACCTTAAATGGTTGATTCCTAATACAATAAAAATCCTAAGTTACCTTAAATATACATCTATCATAATTACAAAATATACTGTGAATATTCAAAGAATATTTGCTAATACTCCCCCTCAGTCAGAGCGGGAGGAGGCCGAACGCTAAGGCTGGATCGAAAGTCGGTGAAGAGTTATCTCTGTAGTCCCTTTGTGAAAATATTTGCATACTGATAGGAGGAAGGCACATGTAATATTTTGACCTGACCAAGGGCAACCTTCTCTCGTACAACGTGAATATCCATCTCAATATGCTTAGTCCGCTGATGTTGGACCGGATTGTGAGACATATAAATGGCAGCTATGTTGTCACAATAGACTATAGACACCTTTCGCAGTGGACACTGGAGCTCCAAAAGTAGATTTCGGTGCCAACAGATCTCAGCAACGACATTAGCAACTCCGCCATACTCTGCTTCAACACTCGAACGGGATAGCTTGGCCTGCCGCTTAGCGGACCATGAAATAAGATTATCCCCAAGAAATACACAGTAGCCTGAGGTGGAGCGACGTGTGTCTGGGCATCCTGCCCAATCTGCATCCGTGTAGGAGAGTAACTTGGTTGGGGTAGAGATGTAGTCCAAAGTCCAGTGTGCCATTAACGTATCTGATAATATGTTTGAGGGCCGCAAAATGGGACTCTCGAGGGTCGTGCATAAACAGACACACCTGCTGAACGACATATGCAATATCAGGCCTAGTGAATGTAAGATATTGAAGGGTACCTGCAAGACTCCGATATAGAGTGGATCAGAAACTGGCGCACCCTTATGGCACTGAGCTTGGATTTCGAGTCAACCGTAGTTGGCATAATTTTACAATTTGTCATCTTAGATCTGATACCATGTAAGATTGGAGTAATTTCCCTTAGGGATTCCTTTCATTAATCACAATATATATAGTTGTACAGAGGTTGATTCATAATACAATAAGAATCCTAACTTACCTTAAATGGTTGATTCTTAATACAATAAAAATCCTAAGTTACCTGAAATATACATCTATCATAATTACAAAATATACTATGAATATTCGCTAATAACATGGACCGGGTTGATTCGGGTTTTTCAAATACCAAATAAAATCAATTGTGTTGGGTTTTTTAATCTATAAAACAAACCAAATCAATAAAAGTCGAGGTTTCAACTTCGGGTTTTCTCGGATTTTTTGGGTTTTTTCTGATAAAATCTCCAAACAATACATATAACTTGTGCTTCACATATTTTTTTAGTCCTAGTAAGATACAACTATCTAATTAAGGCATTTTCTAAGAAAATAACACAAAATGTGAGATGAGTGATGACATTGTACTAAAATATTCAACAAAAAAAGATAATGCAATTTCTAAGCCATGCTGAAAATGATAAAATTCTAAAGGTACTAAGTCATGCTAAAATAAGTACAATTAATAAGTATTAATTACATGACTAAATATCAAAGAAAAACTAAATTAAATTAGTATGTATATTCATTGTCTAAACCAATTCAAAACTAAGAATAGATATTCAATATTATTATTACTTCTAGTGTTAGAATTGAATTTATCATTATTATGTGGAAGTTTCAAATTGGAGTTTGGAGAAAGACTACGGATTAGTAAATTTCGAACAGTGAGTAGTAAAATTATTTAATGTGTTTTTGAAATGAAATGTCAAAAGGAGAAAGCGGCAATGATGAAACGTTAAGGGACATAGAGTAAAATATGTCAAAACAGAATAACGACCTTTTCTTCCCGCTTTTTTTGTTTTTCCCCTCATCTTTAGCTGAGTGTTTTCTTCACTTTCTCTGTTTCGACTGAAACAAAGTTATACACTTCTTTATCTGCTACTCAACATTTATCACTATCAAATATATAACTTCATGGTAGAGCAATAAGTGGTACAAAGAGAGAGTTAATGGGGTGTTTTTTTAATAATTGGTACTATCAAGGACATGTCCCACAAGAGAGGCCCATTGCTGTGGACAAGTGTAATCTATGATTTGTGCTCAAACAGTTTGAATCAAAAATGGCCAAAGAAGTAGACCAAAATCAATATTTTTCCACTGTCTTTGTCCCCCCCTCATTACTTGCCTTCTTTAACAACCTTCACCTTCTTCTCTTCTCTTTCTCAAACTTGCAGTTTTTCCACTCCCTTTTATGGCCATGGACAAACACCACTCCCAGCTCCCTCTCGCCAAGTGTTTGCGCCAGCACTGCGCTAGTGAATGGTTTGTGTTTATTATTTTCTTTCCTTGTTGGTTGTTGTGCTTTATCTTGTGTCCTTTTAGAAGTGTTCCTGTGGTTCATTTGTAGTTTTGTATTTGGTTTATCTGTATCTTAGCAAAATCTTGACATACCCGTACCAGATACTTGCAAGCACCCGTACCTAATAGTACATAACTATAAAAGAATCCGTGTAACATAGCTAGAATAACATGTTCTTGTCTTATTGCTAATCAGCCAATTTGATCTGGTGTAGGGTGTTTCGAGACGTTCCAAGTGATATATCGATAGTAGTAGATGGTGGCATATTTTCATTACATAAGGTAATTCTTTCAATTCTCTGTTCTCTTAATAGCCACTGTTCCTCTATTGAGTCTTGTTTGTAGCCATTCACTATCTTACTGGTGATAGATTATATGGAGTAATTCACAACTTATAAGTACTGAAAAATAGGGTAGAAAAGACTTCTTTTTTAGGAGGTGATTCATATTATTCCCTAACAGAGAGACATGTGATGCAGTTTCCCCTTGTCTCGAGGAGTGGGCGAATTCGAAAGCTTGTAGCAGGGCACAGGGATTCAGATATATCAAAGATTGAGCTACTTAGCCTACCAGGTGGACCGGAATCATTTGAGCTAGCAGCCAAATTTTGCTATGGTGTTAACTTTGAGATCACATCTGCAAATGTTGCTCAGCTTTGTTGTGTATCTGATTATCTTGAGATGACTGAGGAGTATTCCAAAAATAACCTTGGTTCCCGAGCTGAAGAATATGTTGAGGTTGTTGTAAGCAAGAATCTTGAAATGTGTGTTGAAGTCCTAAAACAATGTGAAAACCTACTCCCTTTGGCTGATGAGCTGAAAATAGTCAGCCGATGCATCGATGCTATAGCCTCAAAAGCTTGTGTGGAGCAAATTGCTTCAAGTTTCTCGCGCTTGGAATATAGTAGTTCTGGTAGACTCCATATGAACCGCCAAACCAAGTGTGAAGGAGACTGGTGGATAGAGGATTTGTCCGTTCTTCGTATTGACGTGTACCAACGAGTCATAACAGCAATGAAATGTCGTGGTGTTAGGCCTGAAAGTATTGCAGCATCACTAGTTAACTACGCACAGAAGGAGTTGACAAAGAAGTCCATTTCCAAAGTTGACGGGATTTCTGGCTCAAATGGCCATGAAAAAGTTGTGGCCGAGACAATTGTTAGCCTTATGCCTGTTGAGAAATTGGCCGTTCCAGTATCTTTTCTTTTCGGGCTGCTGAGAAGTGCTGTGATGCTTGATTGCACAGTTGCTTGTAGACTTGATCTTGAGAGGCGGATAGGATCTCAATTAGACATAGCTACTCTCGATGATCTTCTGATTCCTTCTTTTCGTAATGCTGGTGACACATTATTTGACGTTGACACAGTGCATAGGATCTTGGTTAATTTTTCTCAGCTGGAGGATAGTGATGAAGATATGGAGGATGTATCAGTATTTGAGTCTGGTAGCCCTACTAATTCTCCATCCCAAACTGCCTTATTTAAAGTCGCAAAACTGGTGGATAATTACCTGGCTGAAATTGCACCTGATGCAAACCTAAAGCTGAACAAGTTCATAGCAATTGCCGAAAGCTTACCAGCACATGCTCGTACCATCCATGATGGACTTTATCGAGCAATCGATATCTACCTCAAAGTATGTACAACCAATTGCTTGAAATGTGCTTTTGAGATAACTTTATTGGTTTGAGTTGAAGTTTTAAAATTTAATGGCAGGAGTAAAATTATGGTTCTTGTTTCTTTGAAAATTAACCTGTTTATAATGACTTAATGGTTCCAAATTACAATATGGTATTGTTTTTTACTAATCTGTTTGCTAATGACTTAAAACGAATATGTTATGTTCTTATGAAGAGAGTACTTTATATTGAGTTCATGATTTTACCTTTCATAGAATTTTCTAACCTAAGTCCATATTTCTAAGCCAGTAGGAGAGTTTTGTTAGGAAGTTCTTTAAGTTATTACTTTTGACTAATTGTTGATGTTCATCCATGGAAATTCCAGGCTCATCAAGGCTTATCAGATCCAGATAGGATGAGACTATGCAAGCTGATTGATTTTCAGAAGCTCACACAAGAAGCTGGAGCTCACGCTGCACAAAATGAACGCCTCCCACTCCAATCAATTGTACAGGTTCTTTATTTTGAGCAAATGAGGCTTCGAAATGCCTTATTTTGTTCTTATCCTGATGATGACCATAAGCCAATGCACCAATCGTGGAGGATCAATAGTGGTGCTCTAAGTGCAGCTATGTCTCCCAGGGATAACTATGCTTCTCTTAGACGAGAAAACAGGGAACTAAAACTTGAACTAGCACGAATGAGGATGAGATTGAATGACCTCGAGAAAGATCATGTTTGTATGAAGAAAAATATGGAAAAATCCAACTCCCGGAGATTCATGAATTCCTTCACGAAAACGATTGGCAAGTTGAATATATTTGGACATAGTTCTTCCAGGGAATCAAGTTCTTCCTCAAAGAGATCACAAGTTACTGATTCTAAGCTAACAGAAAGAACATGATATGCAAAATATTTTGATAGGTTTTGGCTGCTCCTAGTGAGTAACTGCAAATGGTACTTGTAATTTATGTTCCATCGCGCAATCCCTATTTTCTGTCCCAGATCTTGTATATGACCTTTAGAGATATTCTTTAGCATGTGAGATTTTTCCCTTTTTAATGAAGTAAAGTAAATTTTGAGTTTTGATATAAATATGATCTCCAGACGATGTTTAAGTTATACACATTGATATATCTCATCAACAAAATTGGAAAAATATAACCAACTCCACATGTCTGAGTCTGACACAGCCATATGACTAATACACTTGTTTTTATTGTGATTATCTTTCTGTTATTTTGGTTTCTTGCTTTTCTGACTATCAGCAATTCATGTTCATAGCTCCAAATAAAAGGATTAAATGCGTCAAAGTCTACTCATTTTCTAGATGTATCGCGACAGGTTTTTCAAATGGTTCATTTTACTCTTTTCCTCTCTCAAACATAAACAAACAAGTCCCTCGATGAGAACTACTTTTCATCTGAATCATATTTTTACTCCCTCTTTTGTCAAATTGTTTCATAATTTTCCAACTCTTTTGCCTTTCTTCAAATACTCTTCAGTGATACTCTTAGAATCTCAATGCTAATATTCCTTTCACCAAATTAACTGGGAAGTAACTCTTCCACTGTTTAGTAAGTGAAACAGTTAGTAACAATTGGCATGCCAAAAGTCACCTTTAGATTGAGCTGCCCTCGTTCACTATCCGGCTTTCTCAAACAAGATTTCAGCTTATCTCGGTTGGAACGTATTGTATACCGACGATGGTGGTTGACTAGTGATGTTGGAGAATAGCTGCTACTTCCGTAGTAATATCTTTTAGAGTGCATAAATGTACTATCAAAGGATGAATCATCAATAGACTGCTGAGAGAAGTTATCATGTCCATTCCTGTTCTCCTTAAAATCGTCCTCCTCATAATACCAAGGAGAATTCTGAAACCTGCTGGGATGCTTACCATGTCTAAGATGCTTTGGAGTCATACCAGCGGTCGACTTGAGAGGCGAGTTTCGATGAGCAAAGTGAAGTTTTCCAGCTTTATTCATGGGCTGATTTCCCTCGAATGATGAACTCCAATCAGAAACGCTACGGTTTACCTGATTCTTCAGGAACTGTTTTCCCTTAAGATTTGTATTCTGAACATTAAGACAACGATTGTCATGATCCTTGAGGCATTTGTTTTCCCGGAGAAGTGAGGTTTGACTAGTACTTAAAGAAGTAAAATACCGGTAATCATGACTGTTGAGTGAGGGGATTGCTAGTGGCATTTGTTGATTCTGCTGCCTTTTGGCCTGCAAAAGATCATAAATTGTCTTCTTAGGAACTATGTAGAACACATTGCCTGGAAGAAGAACTGCTTCAGGACGAACAACGATCCAGGGAAACTTGAAAACATCAGGACGGGCAATGCAGTGTCTCGGGTACTTCTTGAGTACCTCTGCAGCAATAATAGGCTCCGTATGAACCTCAACACGCCTACCAGGATGTACTAACTTTAGCAAACTTTCCTCTCTTGTTGATATACCCATTTTGCCAGTTTACTTCTGGACTTGATGATAAGCTTATGCAAAAAAAGAACCCAAAGGGGAGGGAACTTAGTTACCCAAATTAGCAATCTTAATATATGCTATTGTTCAAAACCTGACAAAAAGGTTGGTGGAATATCCAAGAATTGGACATAGGAAAAAGTGGTGGCCATTGTTGATCAACACTCAACAGATACTTGTTATTGGATAATGTATGATCTCAGAATGACTCGATTTGGTGGTATTAAGATCCATTTTTGTCTACTTTGATGCTGCACAATCTGTGACATAGAATGATGCCTTCAAAGTTCATTAGCCAGTTATCTTGTTATTATCTACTTTATGCGAGACACTTGATACTTAGTAAACATCTCCCTACTCTGATCTGACCTTCTGCTACGTGTAGGACTAAGTGAGGTAAATGTTAAAAAGGGAAGGGGAAAACAGAAGTTACTGATTCAGTGTTTATAACAACAATGTCTAAAAATAAACTCGTGGTCAGTTAAACGGATATAACACCAAAATTAATTTATATAAAATTACTTTTTATTAATAGGAAGGAAATATATTCATTCAACGAAAAAAGTTCAATTATGTGAATAAACTTAAATTAAAACTCAATTTCTTTTGGGACCACGAATAGCACAACTATACCTAAACAGGGTTCCTAGAGAAGGCTCAAACTTCCACTAAGAGCCTAAGCTAGTAAGAAGATAATGTGAGTGTCTTATCTTGCCCTCATAAAGAAGTTGAAACAAGAGTTACAACCTTGAGTTTGTTTAGCATCTATAGAGGAAAAAATGGCCTTTTAGTAATGTTATGGAGGACATAGTATCTAAAATACAACCATGTACTATGAGAGTAATGTTGGTATATCAGTCAATACGAATAAACACACGCAAAGAGACCACAAAGAACATACAATAGCAACTATCGAGCAGACAGATAAAGAATCAATGAATGACCAAGAGGGACACTAGCAGGTTAAGCAAGTCAGACTCAACACAACTAAGGCAAAGAATAAGGAGGACTTGGTTCTGTCCAAGAGCTAACACTCCTTCCAGCGTTAAAGAGGAATTTTATCTATTAAAGAAAGTAGCCAACCCAATAATCAAGAAATCAAATGGTTCAAATCCGTTTGGAGTATCCATAGCCATACATGATGGTACTTTGTCTCAAAACTCTCAATTAATCAAGAATGTCTCAATTCAAAGAAATAAGTTTGCTAGTTATTGGCGGTTAAACAGCAAGTTGTTTCGTATGTTTTCTTTTTCTAAGATCAAATAGAAACACCCCTAACCATACCAAGGTAATATCATGTCATATCGGTATCTTTCTCACTGTCTCTGCTCATTGTTAAATCTATAGTCATTGATCCGAGATCCTTTTCGTTGTCTCTCGAAACTCTTATACCCATTGTGTGCCTTCTCTGGGTTAATTGTTTTTCATATCTTTATTTTATGTCTCTTGTTTTGGCTCTCTCATTGAAAACATTAGCACTACTTGAGCGTATGAATCTAAACCCTCAGTTCTGACGAGATCACAGACAATGCCTTCTCTGCTTTCCTATTCTTTTATCTTTTTGGATAAAGTTCTTTGCTTTTCTATTCTTTCTTTCTTGATCATGAATTTTTCTTTTCCTGGAAACTAATTTTGAAAACACCATGACCTCTATTACTTCTTGCTTCTAAGCAAGTCACTAACATGCATCCTTGAGGACATTGTGACCATATCAGCCATGCTTTTTGCAGGTTTCAAAAGGTAGGCATGTCAAGGAAATGGAAATATCCTAATAAATCAACACGAAAACAAGGAATTCAATTTGCAGATACTATCAACTGAAGAAACCAATGATCGTCAAAGTACCATAAAAAGGAAGACCATATGAAGTCTGAGAAAGGACCATCACTACCACTCCCCCCCCCCCCCCCCCAAAAAAAAAAAAAACCTTTTCTTTTGGACACTTATTATGGATTCCCTACAAACTCCATCTTCAAGCTGCTGACTGTTTGGTATAGAAGCCGATGCCAAAAGCCACACCCAGAATAATCAAGGGAACTAAGAATTGGAGGAGCTTGATGACAAACTCTGATGTTTTGTCCTGGTTGTAATGAGGCTGGTTGGGAGGAGTATACTTGGTCTTGGTGGGGATGGTTGCTGAATCAATATCACCAACATAGTACTCGTCCAACATTGCTCGAGCACTGCTGCTGTGGCCAACATCCTCGAAATCATCATTCGCATCCTTTCCAGCACAAAGAATCAGGAACTCGCTCACTAGTGTCTTCTAAAGGATTATAGTTCTTTATGTCAAATTTGTCTAATACTTGTAAGATGGCAAAATATAGAAGTAATCGATATATGTCTTACAACTCTGATTTTATCACCACATAGATCACTACATGTAAGATTTGATAAACTACTCCAACATCAAATCAGTAAAGCTTCATTTGGATGTCAAGAAAGTTCCATAAGAATGTATTCTTCGATAAATTCAGAGTAAATAAAGGAAAATAAAGTCATTTCTTGCATGCTAGTGAATAAAAGAGAAGAAGATTCAAAAAAAGAAAGTTTTTCTCCTAAAGTTTCCTAAACTTTTTGCTTGACTTAATTTGGAGGGAAGTATTTCCTACTCTTCCCACAGTGCTAACCTAGTGCAAAAAAAGATAACTTTTCTGGTGCTTTCCTTTTCCTTCCCAAGAGACCAAAAGGCACCAAAGTTGTAGTTACAGGAAATATGTCAAAAGTATATTACCAGTTGCAGATATCAGAACCTCATCACCTCCTGGGTGGTCATCCAAGAATTTTGTCACATCATATACCTGTTAAACAGTAACTCAAAGTAATGCAACATTTGATTGCTCTGAAAAGGCAACTTTTAACAACAAAGTACAGAGTTCACAAGACCCCCTAATGACTTCCAAAAACAAAAAGGGAAAGAGAGAGGCAGCGGGTTGACAAACAGAGGTAGAACTAAACATGTGGATGAAGTTGTTAAAATCACTACCTTGTAGCTATTGCACCTTCTTCAGTAAAAGTGGGTTCACTTAATCTTCAGTTCCAAGAAACACCCACTTCACGTTGTTTGCTATAACTAGCTTCAGCAAAATCAAAAGTGTATCGATGAGGACATTAGCTTGGGTTATTCAACACGTAACTGAACTTCAAATATTTTATATTATGCCATCATAACTTTGGAAGTAACATTTAGAAGGCACATACATTTTTTTAATTAAAAGAAAAAAGGAACAAATGCTAGGCGTTTTCTTAAAAAAGGAGATAAAAAATGGAATAAATGCGAAGAAACTATAAGAATTTGGATGACAAACATAGAGCGTCTTCCCCTAAAAGATAGTCATCCAAAGACCAATGAGTGACGTCTTGAAAGAAATCCATGTTTAATACGTGTCAATCATTTCAAAAGGTGGTAATATTGCATATAATTACATCATGGTTTTCAAAAATTCTATACAGACCTCATTATAACAAAATAGTCCGATGAATCTCTGGTGAACACTAAGCAGAACTACTTGGAGTTTTGGAATTGCAAGGGGTGATTAGCCTATTTGATTGTCACAGAAAGGTAAACTACGATTTAATACCAGCATAGCAAGGCACTATGCATTATGGTGAAAAGCCGATGGTTTTAAGAATATTATGCACTTGCATCTTTACATTGTTAAAACTGTTGGAAATTTGCCTTTGGCGGGGAGATGCGTCCACCCATCTTTGATGAATTAAACACTAGTGTTCCGCATGTTGGAGACCTTGTCTCTTCGCACATGCATGATCTACGAAGTGAGTAGATGACCGTAGGGCCAAGAATCGTCAAATTTCATTGAGAAATGAAAGAGATATTGGTCCACGAAGTAAGGTGTTTGAGGTATGGAAATGTGGTGTGGGACAAATCTACCACATCGGTGGGAATATGAAGAATTGCTCTCTATATAAGTCTCTAATTGGTAAAGGGTTTGGGACCCCAAGGGGTATCCCATGTGTTTAAAGGAGGGAAGACCTAGATGTGCTTGGGTTCAAGGCTAAGCCCACACGCGCACCGCCGCCGGTTCCGGGTCACAGGCTGTGGGCTGTGGGGACTTTCTGATATTATCTTTTTGGACCAGAGAACTCTGTCAGATGTACAGTTTGGACCTGAATTCTTTCATATGTACAGTTTGGTCCCTGAAGTTTCAATATTTACAGTTTGGTCCCCAGAGTTTCTGGAAAGTTGGTTCTGCCTCCGTTGGAACTATTTTTTGAGGCATTAATCAGCCATTACTTAGCTGATTAACTCCTCCATTAACAGCCCATTACTTGGGCATTTGGGCAGCCTCTTTCAATGGCCTTAACAGCCATTACTTGGCTGTTTTAATGGCCTCCATTAATGGCCATTACAGCCTTGTCTTGGCAGTTGGACAGCCCCTCCTCCATGCTATATATTGAGCTGTTGTTGGCTCAATTCGGAAAGGCACAACAGGCTGAAAAACAGTCAGTAATATAGCTCAGAAAACACACGAAAATAGCAGCACATTTCAGTCACAAAAGAGCACAAAACAAGAGTCTAAATCATTCAAAACAAAGGGCGAAAATCTGTGCAATTCGTGACTGGAAAACAGTGAGCAAACCCTCACATATACACAAGATATACACATCAGAGACACACTATATACACAGAGACAAACGAGAAGAGAAGATAGAAACTCTTCCTTCCTTTTCCATATCTTCAGCAAGTCGATTCATATTTGTTTTATTCGGCAGGCTCAACCTATTGGCTTTGTAGTGTTGAGATTAAAGTGTTGTTTTATCTTGGGAGACTATTGCCCGCTAACGTTAAAGCATATATACAGGACAATCTTGTCTTAAGGATAGAGGGTTATCCTCGACTCAACACACAACGTTGTAACCATCCAGATTTAGTTATTTTTTGATTTCAGGATATCAACATTCAAGACACAACAAACTTGCGACAGTTCTCAACATTGGCTTTGCAAGGTGATCAAGATTCAAGACACAACACACATGCGGCAGTTTTGAAGATTGACCATTTATTTATCCTTTCGAACATTTGTAATAGTTATTACTTCCCGTACTGCTCTATAAAGTACAATAGAGTACCAAGAAAAACTAGAACTGTTGACCATTTTTTCAGAGCTAAGAAATTTAAGAATATATATATTCACATTAAGTACGAGTCAATTCTGCAAAGAGGTCGTGAGTGCATCCACTGAATTATTTTGCACCCACTGTATTATAATCCTGATCTGCCTCTAGATAAAACTGTGGGTTACGACAATAGCAGGAAATGGAAAGTAAGTAAATATTACAAATGCTAGAAATGATAAACTAAAGATTACAACAATCTGGAAATAAGAACGATTACAAAACTCCTTGTGATTTACTTAGTCGAGTGATGACACTCTGTCTTAAAGACAAGATTGCCCCGTATATATCATTTTACGTTCGTGGGCAATAGTCTCCCAAGATACAACAGCAACTTAACAAATGAGCAAAGAAAACTCAAGTGTTACTCTCGAAAAACTTTGAATATTGAAATGATGCAAGAGAGGAAGAAGAAGATTTCAAAAAATTTCTAAGTGTTGAACAATTGAGCCAAAGGCCTCAATTTATAGTGTAAGGAAATGACCCCTCAACTAACCAACTAATGGCCTTCAATAGCCATGTAATGACACTTATTGAGGGGTTACATTCAGCCAAATAATGGTTGAATTCATGTGCCAAATAATGGAGATTCAATGCTCCAAAAACCGCCCAAAAATCAGAACTTTCCATCTTTCCGTCGAAGCATTCTGCCTCCGAAGCACCGCGGCTCTGCGAATTAGCGCCTCGGCTCCAGTAGCCCAACCACCAATTAGCGTCGCGGCTCTGTCATGGGGCCACCGTGTCCCTTCACGGTTCCGCGGCGATTTCCGACTCGTTTCATTTTACAGTTCGTACACTTCTTCCTTAGTTTACCAACGTGGAATACTTGTCATTTGACCAATAACCGTCCATCATTCTATGTCTCAAACGTATTACGTATGTACCAATATCTCTTACACTAATGAAATTTATGATACTTGGCACTACATGTACACGTGTGTGGAAATGACGTTTCCGATGTGCGGGGCCCCTATTGTTCGAGTCATAAATAATGGGATAAACTTAATTTCACATTAGTAAATTTCCAACAATCCCCTCTTGAAAGAGATTTTGGCGCACTCACAAGGTGCCTATTTCCAACAATCTTTCAGCGGACAGATGTTGCATCTGGACAGGTAGCTTCCGCTTTGAACCTTCCATAGTTGAATATCATCGGACTTACTTACTGTGCGGTGAACGTGATGTCTTGAACCGTCAGTGTTTAGTGTAAGACAAGTCAACGGTACCAACACAACAACTTCTCTTACTATGTTCTTCGTAATGTTTTGTGCGTTGTGATCGTGGACACTTCCTGGATTCCTAAGTGCGTTCATTTGAGGCGGCATGTCCTCGCACTTAAATAGGTGGTCTCCTACAAGGTATCCTATTGTACCCCACTTTACAAGTGTTAGAAAACATTAAAAGTTTCCCCAAACCTAACCTCAACCGTTGAGCATCATTAAAGGTTTTGAAAACTTAACATTTACCCACACTGCAGATAGCACTTAATTTCTATCGCGGGAACGATTTTGGATTGATGTTTCTTTACAGAAATCACTATCTGAAGTGCTCATGCTTCCACCGAAGCGCTCAACTTAACCTTTACAGCTTAGTTTTCATATTGAACCTAATTCTTGAGATCTCCAGTCAGTAAGGTTGGGTTACCATCGTATTGGTCCTTATAGCTCGGGTTTTAAGCCCATTCCCCTAGACAGGCATAACATCTGATCTTTGGGTAAGACCTTTGTCAGTGGGTCCACTATGTTATCCTTTGATTTTATGTAATCAATGGATATTATACCCGTGGTGATCAGCTGCCTAACGGTCTTATGTCTCCGTCGAATATGACGAGATTTGCCGTTGTACATAGAACTCTATGCTCTTCCTAGAGCCGACTGACTGTCGCAATGGATCATTACAGAAGGTACGAGTTTCTCCCAACAAGGGACATCCTCTAAGAAGTCGTGAAGCCGAAACTCCGATTTCATCGTGGATCGGGCGATGCAAGTTTGCTTAGAGGATTTCCATGACTCAGCCCTACCACCAATTGTAAATATATACCCACTGGTGGACTTGGTGTTCTCTAAATCAGATATCTAGTTTGCATCACTGTACCCCTCTAGTACAGTTGGATATCTCGAATAATGCAACCCGTAAGTTAGTGTGTGTTTCAGGTATCGTAGTACCCGATTCAACGCCTTCCAATGATCATTACTCGGATTACGGGTAAACCTAGCCAACTTGTTAACTGCATAAGCAATATCAGGTCGGGTGCAGTTTGTTATGTACATCAAACTCCCAATCACCTTTGCATATTGCTCTTGGCATATGGGTGCACCACAATTTTTATCAAGCTTTTGATTTTTATCTAGTGGTGACTTCATAGGCGGACTGTCAAACATCTCGAACTTTCTCAACACATCCTCGATGTAGTGAGACTGAGATAAGACTAGTCTGTTAGACGTCTTAGAGATCTTTATCCCTAAGATGACATCTGTGATACCCATATCCTTCATGTAGAAGCATTGTTTTAACATGTTCTTAGTCTCTAGGATCAAGGTAGGACTGCTATACCAATTTCGTGGCGGATCTCTTCCTCACCTGATAACCCTAAAGAGGGAAGAACATCGGTGGTATTTTCACTATTATTTCTAATATTATTACGATTATTGCAGAATTTAAAGTAGTTATATTCAAGGTAATAACAAACAAGTATTATAAACACAAGTACTATAACCATTTTTAATTTTAAATCAATCTATAATCTCTTTCAGATTCTTAATATCATAATCATAGAAATTCTACTTATCAAAATCATAATCATAGAAATTAACTTATTGAATACATAATTAAAACATACAAGTAAAGAAACCATACATATTGCAGTAATCTTTGGATCACCGGAAATCTCAACTTCACCCTGGCAACCTTCCCCTTTCTTGCTTCTCTGCGTTACGGGTACTATGGCCTAGGTGCTTAGGAGGTTTCTACAGTTCTTTCCAAGAATTCCGGCAAGAGTCAAGGTTCCTGAACTAATATGCGTTTAATTATATATTCTTCAAAGTTTATTTCTCGTTCTTATGATTTCTTGAAGTAGATCTTCTTAGATTACGATATTACTCTGTTAGGATTATAGACTGATAAGAGGTTTTAGCTAGACATAATTTTGATTAATAGAAAGCTATTAGATTTCTGATATTTGAGAGAAAGTTTTTCTTGAGAGAGTATTTTAAAGAGAGAATATATCAAAGATTGAATTTGTATTTCGGAAAGACTTGTCTTTCAACTGATACAATGAGGCTCTTTATATAGATAACCTCGGGGTGCTACAGTGTTATGACCTTTACTGTGCTACTTTTACTATGCGACCTTTACTGTGCGACCTTTACTGTGGTGCTACAGTAGTCGGCGGCTTTACTATTCCTGCTACTATTCATGCTATAGTACAAGTTAAATTATTACATTTGTCAAAATTCTTTTTCGTTGATCTTTGCTGATATCTTCTCTTGTCTTCTTGTCCCTTTAAGGCTAATATGTTTGGCATCTTTCTTCTGCTTCGTTGCTGTCATCTTCATTGTCTCTTCTTTTTTGAAGACTGATGTGTTTGGCATCTTTTTCCTGCTCCATTATTGTCATTTTCATTGTCCCTTGTTTTCCTTTTTTGATAATATTCTTGTTGTTATGCTAATATCATTTTGGGCTTATGTGATAAATCACATTGGGCCAGATTGTTATGTTATTATGCTTATAGACTAGGCTTCACGTAGTTTGAACTACATGATCCCAGATGGATTAATATAATGGGCTTTAATGTAGCAAAACTACATTATTCCCAACCAGGCTATTATGCTATTAAGAGAATGGATCAGAAGATCCTTCTTCTTTTATGCTCATAACTTGTTTACTATTCATATCTCTTAGAGTGACTGGCTTCCTTTTTTGTTTTGTTATGGCATGATATTGTTCTATTGTCTCTTTGGCATGTTTATGTTTCAAATTTATTATTCTGTTCATCATATTAGTGAGTTCTACTGTGTCATGTACTAGTATATCATGATTATAATATATAGTAACTAATTCTTCTACTTCTCATCCTTTAGTAGTCCCAATGATGCTTGCCTTTCCTGCTTTGATCATATCTTCTAATCTTCCTGCTAGGGTTGTTAGTCCAATAGCTCTTTTGTTTCTTAGTCATTCCTGAAACTGATTTATTTTGCATGGCATTTCTTTCTTAGAATCTGTATTGTCTCCAGTAATGCTAGTATTCCTTCCTGATTTGAAGAGCTGACATAATATAATGGGTTTTCCTGTCAAATCTGTAGAAGCATCAAATATTTGAATTCCATATATTCCTGGTCCGAATGTTTCTTTCATAGACTGGACTGATTGGTATATGATATTTGGTAATTTTGATATACTGCTGAGGGTGTCATCTACCATAATTTTATCTAGAAATCCATATTTGAAAATTTTATGGGGGATATTTGGATCTGTTTTCTCAAGACATCAATATCTTGGATACTTACTGAATCTTGAGGCTCGTAGTATGTTGGGGTTGGATTTATAAGTATAATATTTGGTAATGGTTTCATAGGTAGTAATGATTTCTGGGGAAAATGTTAATTTTTCAGCCATTGATAGTATTTGAGATGTTGACATTTGGGATGTTGGCATTTGGGATGTTGATGGCATGTGTGCTAGTTTTGAACTGAGAGTAGGAAAGTTTGTTGTTTCCATGGTATCTTTCGGAGAGCTTCTTAGGCTTCTGTAGGTTTGGTAGTCTGACAGGCATTCTTTTAGTTGGCCAATAAGGTTGTTATTTTGTCTGAGTATTCCTTCTAGTTCTTGTATTTTGGTTGTCATAACTTGGTTGCTGCTGATAACTTCATTTATCATGTTGCTGATATAGTCGGCAAAGCTGTCACTGTTAACTGACATCTGCTTAGAAAATCAGCTAGAAGATTCTTATTTTCGGATATATTTTTCACAATAAAATCATAACAATAAAAGAATGATTGTCATTTCCTTCGTTTATTCAATTCCGGTAATGGATCTATTTTATTAGTGATAAATTCTCTTACCTGTGTGTTATCAGTTCTGACAACGAATTTTACTGATAGTAAATGATAATGAAATCGTTTTATCCTGAATTTTACGGCTAATAATTCCTTTTCATTGATATGATAATTCTTTTCATTTGTCTTCCAAGTTCCACCTCCATATCCGCATATTAATGGTTTTTCTTTGTCTATATCCTCTTTGTCATATGCTATGAGGACTGCTCCCCAACCTATGTCACTGGCATCTGTAAAAAGTTCTAATTGATCTTTATCTATTGGTATTCTATGTTTTGGTAGATCTGTTACTCTTTCTTTGATATCTTTTATTGTTTTATCATGTTCCTCTTTCCATTCAAATGTTTTATTTTTTCCTTTGATCAAATCTTGTAATGGTTTTCTTAGGGCTGGTAAGTCTTTTATATGATCTGAGGCACAATTTATTATTCCTAGAAACTATTGTACTTCCTTTTTATTTTCTAGTTTATCTTTAAAATTTTTAATTCTTGTTACTATGTGTTCTTGTAGTTGAAATCCATCTTTATCTATTATATATTCTAGATATTCTATATTATTTTTAAAAATTTCAGATTTCTTTTCAGATAACAAGATTCCATGTTGTTTTATGTTTTTTATAAACTCTTCTAGATGTTTAATATGATCCCCTAGACTATCACTGTATATTAATATATCGTCGACATATACTATACAATATTTTGTTAACTTTTTAAACACTTGATTCATTCTTCTTTGAAATATCTGGGGTGCATTTCTTAATCCAAAGGGTAATACATTTCACTCATAATGTCCTTGAGGGGTACTAAAAGTTGTTAAAGGTTTTGATTCTTTGGTTAATTTTATTTGCCAAAATTCACTCTTACAATCAAACTTGCTAAACCATTTCTTATTTCCTAATCTATTAATAAGGTTTCTTTTATATGATAAAAAGTATCCATCAAATATTGTCTTTTTATTTAGTTCTCTATAGTCTACGACCATTCTAACCTTACCTCTTTTTTGTTCACTATGTTTTCTTACTAGGAAAGCTGGACTGCTATGTGAACTTTTACTTTCTTGTATTATTCTTAGATCTAGTAGTTCCTTTAGTTGTGTCTCGAATTCTTTTTGATCTGTTGGGCTATATCTAATAGGTTTACATATGATAATGTCATTAGGAGTTATTAATTTTATCTCAGCATAGATCTTTTCTTTTTTCCATAATTGTATTGGATTTTCTCCAAAATTTACTTTTAACATTCCAAGGTACTTTTCTTTTAATAGTTGAAAATTGTTATTTCTATTTATCCTATTACATAATTTTAATGTTTGTACTGGTAATATTCTTTTTAATATAATCCACATGTTACAAGGTGTTTGCAAGCTTAAGGTGTTATTATTTATAACTTGGGTTTTAAAGTAATCTAAAAAGTTATTTCCTAATAATACGTGTTGACTCATATTATTATCTTGGTATATTATTGATAATCTAAATATTGTCTTATTTAACACCATCCTTACGTTTTCTGCTATTGTGTCTAATTCTTTGGTTTGTTCATTAAATCCTGTTACTCGTATTCTGTATGTCCTAGATCTTTTCCACTTATGTGATTCTAATATTTCTTTTCGTGCTAGGCACATGTCTGCTCTGCTATCAATAAAGATTTTTTATTTTATCATTTTATTGGGTTTGTATTCTACTTGAGCTTCTATGTAAATTGCTACCATTTATTCTGAATTATTTTCACTATCTAAATAGATGTCTTCTGAGTAAGTATTTCTATAATTAATATTCCCTGTTTCTATGTCACTTTCTTCTTCGGTTTGACTAATATAAAATTCTTCATCACTATACCATTTATTGTTTTCTTCTTTTATTTGTTCTAAACTCATAATAAATTGTGTGGTATTAATATACTTTACTCCTTGTTTCTTTAATTTAGGGCATTTATTAGCATAATGTCCCTTTTCATTACAATTCCAACATTTACATTCTTTAGGTGCTTCTTTTGCTTCTAATGGTTTTACATACCTTTTTCTTCTAAATTTTCGTTTATTTCTAAAAAAAATTTCTAGTGTCGGGGGTATTATTATATTTCCTAAATCTCTTATATCTCCTTCTTCTGTAAGGTTTGTAATATGGTTTATCATAATTCCTTGTGTAATTTTTGTTTTTATTAAACGTTTTATTATTATATTTTCTAAATGTCTTTTTATGCTTTTTATATTTGCGTTCTTTTTCTTGGTTATCACATCTAAATACTAATCTCTTTTCTGTAAATCCATATATTTCTCTTAATCCTAATTTTTTATCTTTTTTAACTTTTTGTTGTAACATGTATTCTTCGCATTTTCTCATTAAATAAGCTCTTAATACTCTTATTTTTTCTCCTAATGTATTTTCTTTTGGTTCTAATTGTTTATATTCCTTAGTTATTTCTGTATTATATGGGTTGGTAAATGATCATAATAAAGTTGTTGGTATATTATTCCTTCATCTGGTAAGAATCTTGCTTCATAATAGAATTTAGTAAAACTTATTGTATATTCTGGTAGTTTATTGATCTTACAACATTTCATATTGTTTAAATTCATTATTATTTCACATTTTCTTTCTGCTAACACATTTTCTCTGGATACTAGCCGTCTTTCTCCTAGAAATTCTCTTTTTAATGCCATATCGAATAACATTAGTATTCCCTTCCAATCTTTAACATGATGAAATATTTCTCCTTTCATTTGATAGGCTATGGTTTCAAACCAAAATGCTACTTTTCCAATCATTGTTTTAGATATTAATTCGTACATATAGTCTAAATCACTAGTATGTGCTGAACTCATTAATGCTAAAGACATTCCTATATTCCAATCATTTATTCTTCTGCTTAGTTCTTGTTCATCATAAACATTGTCTAAGTCTAAAAAATATCCATTCATATTTATTCCTTGTGCCATTGATCCTACAAATTCGCTAAATTCTGCTCGATGTCCTACTGGTATATGTGATGGTAATTTAGTAGGTTTCCTTGTTATTACTTCTAAGGCTGGATCTACCATTTCTTCTTCAGGGTAGTCGTTGGTGTCTTCATTTATAATGTTATCTGATTCTATTTCTGTTTCAAAAGGTTCATTATATTCATCTTCTATATCGCTTTCAGGTTCTTCTTCTATTATTGCATTTACTCTTTGCATCTTTTGTAGTGCTTCTAGTATTTGATTATTTTCCTGTACCATTTCAAAATTATTTTCATCTTCTATTTCTTCAGTAATTTTTGCTACTTGTACTTCATTACCTGTTACGTCTTCTTTATCTGTGCTACTGCTATCATTAATATTGCTATTTTTATCATTTTCATCACTGGTGTTGTGTATTTTACCTTCTTTTTTCCTTTTAACCTTGCTATTTGTTATTTCATAATGTGTAATTCCTCTTTTAATTCACTCATTTCTTGCCTAACTAGTTCTAATTCCTTTTTTGTTTCTCTTACTTCTACCTTGGTCTTATTTAGGTTGTATTTAGTGTCTTTATACTTGGTTTTGTATTTTTTATACTCCGTCAACCATTCTTCATTAGTAGATAGCTTTAATTCCGTGTTTTCTTTTTCCAATTCTATTATCTTTTGACTTTGGGCTTTATTTTCAAGCTTTAAATTTCTTTCTTCAACATAAATGTTTCTTTCTTTTAAATTTTCTTCATTTTTTATTAAGGTTTCTTTAGGATCCTGTTGTTTTTTCATAGGTTCATATTTATATCTTTCTTTTTCTAATATATCTTTTCCATGATTTCTAATAAATGTAACTGCGCTATGCTCAGTATTACTCATTAAAATTATCCTTTTTTACTTGATGATTTTAGACCATCTAATGTTTTTGCTACTTCTTTTGGTATTTTTGGTTTTATTTGACTAATATCTACCATTATAGGGGTTTTACTTCTTCTCCACGCATCTATTAGTACTATTTCAGGTTGTGTAGTTCTTAATTCAACTATATCTCCTATGGTCTGCTCTTGGTTACTGGGTTCTCCTTCGTCTATCTGTTTCTCTTTACCCTTTTCTTTGTTTACTTGGGCTACTATTGTATTTAGCTGTTCTAGTATTAATTTTAATGTCGGTACTTCAGATACATTCCACAGTTTTGTTAGTTCTTCTCTTATTAGTTCACGTGTTTGAACTTGATTTTCTTTTATTTCATCCATTTTTGTGAAAAGGTTTTTTAATTTTTTCTTTATTATTAGTTCCGTCCATATTTCATCGATTTTTTCGTTAAAATTACTCAGGGTTGTTTATTCTTTTCATCCATCCATCTCCTATACTTATCCATTCTTTATTAGGTTTATTATTTTTTATCTTTTCTAATTGTTCTATCTCATTTTCTAACTTCATTTCTTTAGCACTATATTCTAAATATTTAAGCTGTGAATCTATAGTTTCTTCTAGTAACATTTGTTTTATGCTTTTTAACTTTCGCTTCTTTTTATTGATTTTATCTTGAATATTCATATTTTATTAACAAATCTTGTTTTACCTTGATCATTAATTTCTATTCCACTATTAGTAATCCTATAGTCTATCATGGTTAGAAAATCACTTCCTAATAATAATTCATTAAAACTATCATATTCTATGACTGCGATGTTTATCTTGTATTCTAAATCTTGAATTTTAAATTTCAAATTAATGCTTCTGGTAACTATTATTTCTCTATCATTTTCAGGGTAGTTGAAAGTTTCTGGTGGAATTAGCTGACAATCTTTTTCATTTACTTTACTTATATGTACAAAGCTTTTTACAGCTCCTGTATTAATTTCAGTTATACAATCAGTTGTTGTAATTTCATTGAATATAATTACTTTAATACTCAATCTATTACTTGTCATATTTACTAAATCCAATGTTCTTGGTATCCTCAAGCTTTCTTGTTTTGTTAATATTTCTCTTGTAATACTTAATCTGGATCCTTCTATCCTTGGTCTTATCCTTTGTAACATTGTTGTGGTTCTATTGCTAAAATCCATATGTATTTCTTCTGGTATTGTTATTTTTGAGTTTTCTTTATGTTCTATTCAACATGTCATCTACGTACATGCATATCATGACGAACGAGTTAGAGTTACCTTTCGTGTAGACACATTTGTCACACTCGTTAATGGAGAAACCCTTCGATAGTAGAGTACTATCAAATTTTTCGTGTTATTGCTTCGGGGCCTGTTTCAGCCCGTACAGAGATTTGACAAGTCGACAGACTTTCTTCTCTTGCCCTGGAACCACATACCCCTCGGGTTGTTCCATATAAATTTCTTCTTCCAAATTATCATTTAGGAAGGTTGTCTTGACATCCATTTGATGTATCTCAAGGTCAAGCAAAACTCACAAAGATTTTAAGTTTTGGATGGACTTGTAGTTAACATGTCATAATCTATGATGCCAGAAATTAGAAGACTCAAGCAAGTAAGAAAAAGCTTCAATTTTTTTTCTTGGACGTATTACAAACATGGCGTTACCAAGCACGGGGCCTCCGCCTCAGAATTTTTATTTTTCTTTTATTGATTTCAAACATTAACATATGTATTAAAAATGCATCCAATCTTATTAGTGAGAGTTGTAACCTAGCAGTTGAGGGCCTTCAAAAGTCTTTCCCTAGTGAGAGGTTGCGTGTTCGAATCCAATAAGCAATAGGAAAGACTTTTTTAAACACAAAATCAGATTTGATTCCAAGTCCCAAATCAGCACCGGACCAACAATTCCTGATAGAAAGAAACCTACAATTCCATTCTTGGCATAGATATGTTGCTATTCCCATAGAGAAATCTAGAAAACTGCCCATCAATTCATGAAACAAATAATGAAAGCCTGATGAGATCATACCCCATCCCACCCACCCTCGGCCATTCAAACCCCGGGTTCCCCCATTGCCTCCACATAAAATAAAAAAATTAAAAACCACAACTATAAGATGGGGGACTAGAAAAACAGAAAGCATAACAGAATTTGATCAAAATTCAATCTTTAACACATACAACTGATCAAGATTCAATCTTTTTCTTTTATTACTTCATCATTTGATGAATTTTCAGGAACTAGGCAATGAAAGCATAAAAAGTCACCAACCCACTTAATTAAATCAAATATAGCAGAGATCAGGGGATTATACCTTGCCACTAATAACCAACCAACAATCCTTAGCAGTGTTGTGCTGGGAGACCTCAGCCAAAGTGTAGACCTTAGTTTCACCCCCCATTTATGAACACACAAACAAGAAAAGAAAAATTGCAAAGGGGAGATGAAAAAAAAATCAAATTAGGCCTTGTTCGGAGGAAACGAGGAGTGTGTTAGCAGAGTGGAGAAAGGTTGTTGTGAAGGAGTGAAGAAAGATGGGCATTTTAAGGCCATAAAGTGCTCGCTTGAGGCGGCAAATAGAGATAGAATGATTTTCGAAGATGAATTATCGGCACTTTGAACTGTACTATCGAAACTGTGCTCTGAAGATTTCTTTAAAGTAACCCAGTCAGATGTCTCAATCTAATGCCAAACCAAATAAA
The DNA here is from genome assembly GCA_029783415.1 of Anisodus acutangulus. Classification (NCBI taxonomy): domain Eukaryota; kingdom Viridiplantae; phylum Streptophyta; class Magnoliopsida; order Solanales; family Solanaceae; genus Anisodus; species Anisodus acutangulus. The sequence continues at coordinate 12,983,563 of CM056495.1, forward strand.
TATGAGAGGTGCGTTAATTAGGTGTGTCCGCACTCCTGAAATTTCATACCACATGCATACTACAATTGTACGACTTTGAATTTCAGTGTCTTGTTGAAAGACTAACGAATAACCTCATTAAATTGTTACATTCAAAACTCCCTATAATTATCCTACGTTATAATAATATTTCGCTATAACAATCTTATTTTCTTCGAAACAAATTTTTTATATTAAATTTTAACAAAAATATATTATAGATATTGTGTATAAGAATTTCACACTATAAATATTGTGTAAGAAATATATTATGGATAAAAATAAAATATTAAAATATTTATGGTAATGAATATATATATATATATATATATATATATATATATATATATATATTGTATTAAAAGCACGAAGAATTTTAGAAAAGTTTATTGAACTTTTTTGCCTTCATTAAAAGATTCTACAATAGACAAAATTATCATTTACTATTTTTCTCAAATTGGAAATTATTGTTTCATCACTTATAGTGTTAAGACACTAAATAGTCAACATTTAAGCCTCGGATGATTTTTTTTTCCTAAAAAGATCTAATGCCTTTTACCAACTTCATCTAGGTCATTATTTTTTTCTGAAAGTTAGTTGTTGGTTTTTGTAAGACCATATTAGTTCTTACTTTGAATTTTCACAAAATTATCACTTTCATTTTGCTTTGTAATTTTTCTCTCTCTGCTTTGTGTAGTCTGTATATGTTTATTTTATATTTGTTTTACAATTTATTTAAAAGTTTTGCATGCAATTGAGTGGAGTTTAGTTCCTATTCAAAGTAACCTTCTCATTAAGAGAAATTGAAATGTTACCGAACTTATGACGAGCGAACCATATTTGAATATTTTTATTAAATAAGCTGCAGGGGTGCATTTGAAGGGAAATCCGTGCAAAAATTTTGACTATTCTTCGAAAGAATTTCTTTCATAATATTCTCTTAGGAAATTGACATAAATAGCTCCTACCCAAAATATAACCGGTATACACACATAGCATATAACTTCCGCTTTCCTCTATGAATGAATTCAAATTCTATTTGACCGTGAAAAAAAAAACAATTATGCAATTAGATAGTTCATAAGGTAAGTACAGTATAAGTAAATCTTTGTGATATATATGTTGTAGTAATGGCTAGCATTATAAAAAAATCTTTGTAATATAAAAAAATCTTTATACCGTTAGCGTATATACCTTAAACCATTTCCCTAATCCTCTTTTCCCCTTTCCTGTGCCTGTGTTGTGTTTATTATTTTTGCTTCACTACTTGTTTTAGTTTTCACCGATTCAATCTCCATATTTTCATAATAGCATGAGTTATAATTTTAAGGTCATTCATACAGATGTATAATATGAAGCTAATCATATTTGAGAAAGAGAACTTTCTCAACCATGATTATTTGCTTTTTAGTTACATGCATTTCTCTATATTTTATATTGACTTTAAATTCGGTTCTCCATCTAAACAGTCATTTTTTTTATACAACTAAACAATCATTTTAGTTCTTCACATGGAAAAAAAATAAACTATCTACATAAATAGTTTATTTTTTCCATTCATCCTTCAATGAGCTTTATTCTTTCCTTACTTAGGAGTTAGGAGTGGGAGAACAACTAAATTTTGTAACCAGACGCTGAGTAAAGTGCATCTTGGTCAATTGGCAAAGCACACTCAACTAGCTAATCTTGTGATACAAAAATTAGTGATAGTTAAAATTTTAAAATACATTTAATTTTTGGATGAAATATGTCTTGAATAATGCATATGTAGCAAGTGGTTGGAACACTACAGTTTAAAGTAAAGTTAAAACTGATTTTTTTTGTTTTTATATTTCAATAATATTTAATATTCACTAGCCTGATTAATTGAGACGTGCGCAGCGTAGGTTCTACCAAAATGACACTTGCTTTTCAAAAAATAAAAATTGGGTCAAAACTATTGCGGTACTTACATACACATGAAACACTAATCAATGTGCATTTGTAGAAAAGGAAATTAAATATCTTTACCATTTACTGAAACCACATTTTTGCTTTTATTTTACTTTATTTATTCCGTTTTTCTCTCGTCACCCTTTTTGTCCCCCGAAAATTTCTCAATATTTGAGCAATTCATTCCTGCTTCATTATTAAGTACTATATATATATATATATATATATATATATATATATATATATGTTCTATGTCCAATTTGATAATTTCATTTGGGAAGTCAATTTATTTTCTTAAACCATTGAAGTCATGTAACATAAATGCATGAATTTTAAAGGGGGGGGGGGGGAATAGGAAAGTGGTACATTTGCATTCATTCTCGTACTTTCTTACCATATAAAAACCTCATGATTCCTTGATTGTCTTTGCCATATATGTATGATAAAGCCATGGACAAAGGAAAAATAACTTCACTGAGTTAAACAAGTAGAGGTAAGTTGTACTTATATATTTTCAGCTAGCTGCAGTTTTAAATTAATTTTTTTTAATTGCTCTATATATGTTGCATTATCACTAGTGTTTAAATTTTCTAATCATCTTGAAGATAACTCCAGAAAAGATACAAACTCACATAATTCAAGCCATGAAGCTAAGCTCATTTAAAGTGCCAAGGCCTGTTTGTTTTTGCTTGATTCTGGTAAATTTTCTAGTGCTGAAATATTTAATTACTGGTCAATTTAATATTTAACAAAAATATATATATAATTAGCTGACAAAAATGTTGTTCTTGGATACTTGTCTAATGCAGTCATTGGTAATGCAATTTGTACCTGTTGTTTTGCTACCATTTTGGGTCGATAAGGTAAAAAGAGTTGAAGGCGAGATCTTTAAGGTACTGTTTCACATCTATCTTTTTATACAATTCCTGCATAGAATTTAAATTAGTCTTGAATTCATATACATATGTGCACTCGTCACAAAGAAAATTGAATTAGATAGCCGTAACTAACATGATATATATTTGATAATTTGCCATTACTCCTTCGTTAAATATGATTAACGACTGATTTGTTGTTTAGTGATAGTGATAGAACTTGTCGATTACTCCTATCCTCCTCTCCCCCCCCCCCCCCACCCCAATCCCAATCCAAAAAAGGAATAATTGTTAAGAGTCCCACATCGGAAATGGAATAGAAACATGGTCTCCTTATGTGGACTTGGACAATCCTCACCCTACAAGCTAGCTTTTGGGACATTATATAACCCTTCCCAGCAACATTAGACTATGGCCTAACGTTGTCCCTAATATTTACTCAAATATTGCTCAACTTGCAGACAAAAAATTAGAATTATCGTCTGACATTTGTAGTAACTTACAAAATTTATGACCATAATTTTTTTTTTTTTTTGCAAGACCATAAATTGCAAAAGAAATAAAAAAAAAGTTGTTTACTAAACAGCTGTCCCAAAAAGGGACAACCAACAAAAAATTCTGATAGTATAGATTGTGTTCTTCGCGCTTGAGGCCAACGATCGAAATGAAACAACTAAAAAAACTAACAAATAATATGTTATATTACCTGATAAAAAGAAGCTAATAAGTAACAAATAATATGCATTTTCCCACTGAGAAATGGCTAACCAAAATTGAACTTGCAGCCATGGTACTCTCAGAGCTACCTTTTCTAATGATTGTTTACGTAAGTTCAGGTAATCCTAAAGGGCCTAAAGACAAAACCAGCTGCCTGTTTAATGTTATGGTGCAAGGAAATCCTTTCTTCAGTCTACCTCCATATCAGAAATAGCTTCATTTAATACATTCTGAAGCTCTTTCACTCTGCGTCTTGCCAGTGCGACGCAATCCTGAAGACATAATGAACATTTCTTGTAAGTAGTCAAGATAGAATCTTTGAACTAATAATATTTACAGAGGAACCACAGAATGTAAGAAAAAAGTGTCTCCAAGATCAATTGCTAACTTCATGCAGATCAATTATGTTATCTTTTTCTTTTTTTGAGATAAGCAGATCAGTTAAGTAATCTTCCAGTAAGTATGGAACTTTTTGTTTAAGCGGCTTCTCTCCTTTTCTATTTTATGTTTTTAAAACAGTACGCAAGTTTCATCATTTTTCTTTCGACGTGTTGTAGCAGGGTAACCTGTAATTATATGTAGTGCATTTTTTTCATCATCACTGTATTGAATTCAAACTCTTTAAAATAAATGTATACAGTCAAATCTCTCTATAACGACGTCGTTTATCTGGATATATTTTAGCGGCTATATAGCGAGATGTTGTTATAGAGAACATATAATATAACATAATATGAGTTAAAGGTCTGAGTCTGGTTGTATATGGTTTAATTTCAGGTGTATATGTCAGCCAATGTTCAAGATATCCTGCAAAGCCATTTTCACGACAACATTAAATTTGGATTCATGTTAATCATCTTAATGTTAGCTGCACTGGCTGTCTCCATAGTCACTTTTGTGATACTACCAATAAGAGCAGCAAGAAGGGAAATGTATTTGTGTGCTGCATTGATTAAGCAAATGGAAGCAACTCAACAAGCAGAGAGGAAGAGTATGAAGAAAAGCAATGCAGTTGCAAGAGCAAATCATGATATTAGAGCTTCTCTTGCTGGAATTAGTGGATTAATTGACATGTGTTGCGCCCATGCTTCGCCAGAATCCGAATTGGAGAACAATTTGAATGATATGGAATCATGCACAAATGATCTTTTAGGTCAGTATCAATGTATTATAACATGTAGCGGGTGACCTATCTTATTTTATACGTTACGGATGATCCAACTTTTATTGGACGCTTACTTGTCAAATGGAATCTTGCACAAATGATCCTTTAGGTTAGTGTTTTAGTTAATTACAATCTCTGAGATCAATTGGATTTAAACTTTAATAAACACTGACAGTCGAAAGAATTTCGTTACTATCAGTGAATATTAACATGTAGAGATACGTTACTGATCCCATTTTTATTGAACGGTTGCTTGTCTTATAGACTCTTGCACGAATGATCGTTTAAGTTCGAATTTTTCTTTAACTCTTTGAAATTATCTAACATAGCATACTTTCTACCACTAAAACTTACGTATATTTTATTGGTGGGAGTCTCTTGCACAATAAGTGTCGGTTCAATTCTTACTTATTCAGCTTCCCATTTCCCCTTTCCTAATACCCCTATATTTTTTATAGAAAATATTTTGTAAATAATATATAGCATACTTTCTGAACTTGGAAGGTTCAAGTGTATCTGAACTGAAAAGCTTTGTGTGTAAGTGATTTACTAGCTTTGTGATCTGCATGTTGTACAATATATGAGTCCTCATATCGATACAACTGGAACTGAAATATGATTAAAGAGAATTATTATACTTTTGCTGCTAGGGTAGTTAAGTTGCCATAGATTTATTATTGTGTATCGCGGATTCAAGATTTAGGATCAGTTTGGTCGGGTAGATATAGTTTATCTTCTATGTGTGTGCGCGTGTGTTTGAAATTTATTTTACACTGAGGCGGAGTAGAAGCTCAGTTACGGGTAACACAATAACTTTTGTTCAAAGTGTATTTCTATTAAGAAATTCATTAAATATCTACATACATTATGCTTAGAATCCATTTATTAGCACTTGAAATCGTCGACGTTGTAAAACCCAGAACGAGCGCGAACGCACATGCGTATATAGCCCTTCTTCCTTGTAAAGGTTTCCTTTCTTATACATGGTGATATATTAAGGTTAATTAGTGCTAATGATATAATGTTAAAAGTTGTGATCTTTTTTCTTCAGCCATATTGAATTCTGTTCTTGATCAAAGCAAGATTGAAGAAGGGAAGAAACAACTTGAAGAAGAAGAATTCGACATGGAAGAGTTACTAGAACATCTTGTCAACATCTATTACCCTAAAGCAGCAATGAAGAATGTAGATGTGTTACTAGATCCGTGTGACGGTTCTATCACAAGATTCTCTCGCGTTAAAGGCGATAGGAAAGAAATAAGATCCATTTTGACTAACTTGTTGGATAATGCGGTTAAATTCACCTCAGAGGGACACATTTCTCTTCGAGTTTGGGCTCGAAAAGCTGGTTCAGATCAAAGCTACAATCTTGCTCCGAATACAAATAGTTCTATTGGTTGTTTGTCATGTTTTCTTTTACAGAATGATGTAGCAGATTCTGCAGAATTGCAAGGACTGAACAAAGTCCTGCAAGATCCCAACTGTGTGGAATTCGTATTCGAGGTGGACGATACAGGGAAAGGAATTCCTAAAGAGAAACAGAAATCAGTTTTTGAGAATTATGTTCAAGTGAATAAGAAAGATGGACAAACAGGCACTGGCTTAGGCCTTGGCATTATTCAGTCGTTGGTACGTATATCTTTTACTATACACTACATACAATAGCAAATTCAGAATTTAGAATCGGTGTGTACTGCTTACACACACACATATGTAGTCCGAGACTTGGGGAGTTATGTCGAACCTACTGTATCTAGTCTAGCCCTACATGTGCATTCTATATATGGGGTCAATAATATTAGTGACCATCTCGTTTTATCGATACTATACACATATGTTGCTTGGACTCTCCAAAAATATTGCTGCCCCTGTGTCGGATGCACTACTTTTGGAGAATCCAACGCGCAACTGATAGTATTTTGAAGAGTACGAGCAACATAGCTATATAGAGCATGCAAATCCCTTAACTTTGCAATTAGTATCATGTGAGACTTTTTTTTCTTTTCTCTATCAACCATCCACTTGAAATTTCTCTTTTTATTGTTCTTTTATCAACCATCCACTTGATATTTCACCTTGACTAATCTAGCCCCTTCCATTAGTTATAATCAGTAAATCTTAAAGTAGTTCTTTTGCATATTTTGAAGGAAATTGAACATGGAGATGCAAAAAGAGAGGTACATAAAGAAAGAGTTTAACCAAATTAACAGAATGGGTTAGATGAATCCAAACTGATGGCGAGTCAGCATTGTCTAGCTAGTATCTTGTTTTATCAGTGATATTGAAGTCTCTTTTTGGGCTTTTTTTGGTACTAATATTTCTCAATCAGACTTTTATTATATAGTCAAACCACTCAATAACGACGTCATTTGTCCGGATACTTTGTATTTGTTATAGCGAAATGTTGTTATAGAGAATATATAATATAACACAACATGAAAAATCGGTTCCAAAGAAAACTTAGTAGTTGTTATAGAGAGATTTGACTGTACTAGAAACATCATCAGTATATAACTGCGTTAAGTTATGTGTGAACTAACAAGAAGGATATTTAATAGAACACTATGAAACACAAGAATTTGTTCAGTTACATGTAAGCAAGTGTCTGCCAAAGCAAAAAGAACCTTGCATTTGTACGTTCTCGGATTGTCTCGTCTCCACATGCATTACAGGATTTGCTTCATATTGATGAACTTATTATGTTTATTTCTTGATTTTTTAGGTTCGCTTAATGGGAGGTGAAATAAGTATCATCGATAAGGAAATTGGCGAAAAGGGCAGTTGCTTCCAGTTCAACATTTTCCTCATAGCGTGCGAGCCTCAAGTTCAAGAACATGAAGCAATTAGTGTTAACTATTCAAGAGAAGAAGATTTGGAGTCCCAATTAGGAGGCTATATATCTAGTGACTCCTATTATCATTCAACACCAAGTAGTAATAATAGTATCACTAGCCATCAAAAGCCAGAAAGATCCAATGTCATTCTTTTCATGAAAGAGGAGGAAAGAAGCAGAGTTCTTTATAGATTCATGATGAACATAGGCTTAAAGGTACATGTTGTGAATAGATACGAGCAGTTTCTTCCTACTCTCAAGAAGGTGAAAGGGAAATTAATCAACTTCCAATCAAAGGAAATTCCCCTCAGTGCTTTGGATGGAACAGATGATGATCAAATCACATACTTTCAAATAAGGGGCAGAGGACTTAATCCTAAGAGCTCAATTATAAGATTCATCTTGATCATAATTGACACAAGAGTTGGATCATTTCGAGAAATAAGTCGTGCTATGGCTGAATTTCGGAAGGATTCCCCCAAGCACGTGTCCCTTCGAGTTGTTTGGCTCGATAAACAAGGCGTAGATGAGCATAAGCTACCTTCAACAGATGTAGTCATGACAAAACCACTACATGGTTCTCGTTTATATCATGTCCTCGGACTTGTGCCAGAGTTTGGTGGTGCAATTTTACCAACCATAACTCAAGAAATAGAGGATGACAGTACTTCAAGGATCAAGAATCAGAGTACTACTCCAATACAAGATGTTTCTATTGATGTTAAGGGAAGTTCTAGTAAGAAATTACCTTTAACAGGAAAGAAAATCTTGGTAGTAGAGGATAACCGAGTACAACTTAAGATTTGTAAAGGAAAGGTGTCTCAGCTTGGTGCAACTATTTACACATGTGGAAATGGTGCAGAAGCTCTAGCTCATGTATGCAAAGGCCTTAAAGATCAAAGCCAGCTAGTTGACTATATTCTCATGGACTGTGAGGTAAGATGTGATTCATATACATTCTTCTAGTTGAAAACTATGTTATTTGGATCCTCCAAAAACGTTGTCACACTCGTGTCAGGTCCTCCAGAAATGCACAATATTTGGAGGATCAAACACGGATGCAGCAACACATTTGGAGGATCCGAGAAACATAGGCTGAAAAGGACTTCAATTGAGGTTAACATTGAAGTTGAGTGGTTCATAAACGGCAAGTCTTAAATTCCTAAGAGCAATAGATTTTGAAGTAAGATAAACGTTTAAAGCATAGAGGTTTCATTTGCATAATTACTACTTGCTAAATTCAAGAAAATACCTATAAGGGTTTTAAAATAATTAAGAGATCATTAGACTTCCTCATTATAAAGAGGTAAAGGCAACCATCATAAAGACATATACCATGGTCCTTGAATACCTATTTACCTAGATATTTTTTTTTAAAAAGGCAGCCGGTGCACTAAGCTCCCGCTATGCGCGGGGTCCGGGGAAGAGCCGGACCATAAGGGTCGCAGTCTTACCTTGCATATCTACAAGAAGCTGTTTCCACAGCTTGAACCTTGAGATTAGTTTCCTAAAAATTGGTTTAATTAAATTAAAGGGCTAATACCATTGTTTGTCCCTCAATGCTAAACAGGTAGCTAACTGCTTATAGCAAGCCAAATTCGGAAACCTGAAAAATAGAGTAGATAACTTACCATAGCAGATTAACTATATTGATGGTATTTATTTATTTTACGATGTCGTCAAGACATATAACTTATAGAATTTAAGTTGCATACATCATCGGTGTAAGAAATACATAATCATGTCACCTTTTACTTGTTGTAACGGGTAACCTATCTTATTTTTATGATAATAAATCCCACATGAAACCTTATCTGTAATATCTTTTGGATGATCTAATAGTGTAAAAATGATTTTACATACAGTGTACTAATTTTGAACTCTAACTAATATCCTTGTTGTTTTGTTGTTTGGCAGATGGCAGATATGAATGGATTTGAAGCAACCAAATGCATTAGGGAAGAAGAGGCACATTATGGAATTCGAATTCCTATCATAGCTTTTACAGCACATACAGAAAAGGAAAAAACAGATGAGATTCTTCAAGTTGGAATGGATTATTACTTACCTAAAGACTTCAATCCTAATGAGCTGTTGAAAGCCATAGATTATATAGAGCATAGAAAGGTTTAAGAGAATTATTATAAAGAGGCTCTCTATTTCTTTGAGTTTTATACTCCCTCCGTCCATTTTTACTTGTCTTATATATTAAAATAGTTGTCCATTTTTACTTGTCTAGTTTAGAAAATATAGAGATAATTTACCACTTTATACTTATTTTACCCTTATTATTTATTATTGGGTTGACAAGTTCAAGAAAATTTTAGTGGTTCACAACTTTTAAAGTATGTTTTATCTATTTCAATCATTAGATGACTTTTCCCTGACCCCATGTTGTGGAATTTCACTGGGTATGTTGTTATTGTAATCATTAGATGACTTAGCAATAATTAGAGGTGATATAGTAAAATTATCATTCTATTTTTGGCTCCTTAATAGGCGTGTCAAGTCAAAATGTGACAAGTAAAATGGACGAATAGAGTACATGTTTGTCATGTGAGATATGGAGGTGGACCCAAAATTTAAATTTTATACTCTACGTATGTCATCTTTAAAATTCTTAGCATTTAGCTGATTGCATTTTTAAAAGTATGATTTCAACTTAGTTTGTCTATTATCAAACAGAATGGACTATAACTAACCCTTTTGATAAGTTTTACTCAAATAAGTATCTGATATTAGCACTGATTGAGTGAAAATCCTGATTAGTTTGAGTTTGGATTTGTTCGCATTCTAAAAGAATTATAATAGGGTCAGTTTTAATGCCTTGTGATAAATTTGAGTCTGCTTAGTGGTTTATATATGATCAATGTGTCATTTTTAAGACTCAGATTCAAGCTGATATGATGTATGTGTTTGTTTAAGTATGTTTCATAACATGAACGATTAGTTTAGTAGCTTAGATTGCTTGAAAGATCTTGTCACACCCAAATTAGTCCCTAACATGCGTTTGTACTTAGTTGTAAGTTGTCTAAACTGCCTGTCAAGTATGAAATGAGACCATAGAGGCTATGGGTGGTTTGAATATGTATCTTAGTGGCTTGTTTATATCCTTCTTTTGGGTTTAGTGGCAGTAGTGAAGTATGTGCGACTTTATTGAGTTCTAAGTTCAAAAAACAGTATGTGTTAGATATGATTTGGGTTCTGAAATATTTGTCCTTATTATTTCTGGTCTTTGCTGTTCATTATTTCTGTACATAATAAGAGATAAACTATGACGTGCATATGACTTTGGGTATCAATATTGTGTACTTGAAAACTATCCTTGAATTGACTACTATATACCTTTCTGTCTGCCTAAGTATAGGAGGAACCATGATGGCATTGTAGTTGTCTTATAGGTCATCTCATGTCATTACTATGACTATTGAGACCACCTAGGACATATCCATGCTAGTATGAAATAACTCGTGAGTTAGTTTGAATCTTGTTTGCATACATCTCAGATTTGTCCAAACATGTGGTCCTATGATTGTCAAATTGGTTCTGAAATCATCATTTGTGTAGAGTTATCAGGATTATTTGTGGAACTGAACAGAGTCTTGCATATTTTAGTTATCTAGTTGATCCTGAATACTTGAGGAACATGTCTTGTTTGCCTTTGAATCTTTCCTCATATCTAAGTACCCTCCATGCTTGTTGAGACTTATCCTTGCATAGTCAGAAGTAAACAACCTCCATGACATTGTATGTGATCTGTTGAGCTATACTATAATACATGTTACCTTGCTAAAACTATTAGACATGTTTTTCATCTCTAGAAACTAGTATTGTTCAACCCCTCCCCTTTTACTGAAGATATGCATATAAGTTGCCTATTAGGACATATTTTGTGTTTGCTGTTCTTTGAAGATGCCTATGTGAATCTGTACTACCTATAAAATGATCTAGCATGAGGGAAGAGAAGAGCAACATATTTTCCCCCTTTTATATGTAATGCTTGAACCTGTCTTTGAAATACCTTTGTGTGTTTGTATGATCCTCTGAATAATGCCCCCTTTATGAAGTATATTGGTTCATCATGGTATATGTCTGGGTACTTTCACATATCAACATATCTTGCCTGTTTATTTGTGCTCTAGTTTGGGATAAATGTGTTAGTGTATATTTTGGTCCACTGTATGATTTTGACTAATGTGCTTGCATTTCTTCATCTTCTGATTGAATTCTAAGAATGTCTATCCATGAGTGTTTGGTTTAATGTTGCCTGTTTCCTCATGTATGGGATGTCCCCCATGGTATTTGTCCCCACTGACATATAAGCTTGCCTATGACTAGTCAGGTTTCCTTCAATTTGCTAAGTCTGGGATAGTATATCTCAAGGATATACAAGGTATACAGATCTGAATATACATTCAAGCAGTATGCTTTGTATACCTTTGGATATACCACGTATATTAAGAACATCTTTTGTATCTCAGCTCCCTTTATGTGTATACGGGCTTAGCTTTGTATTCTTAGTACTGGGCCTCTGTTATTGTTTTCGTGAATGAGGCCCAGCAACTTCATCATTTGTTACAAGAATTGTGTTTGGGATTGGTTCTTTGTTTGGACTATTGCTTTGTGTTCTTGAAATCATGTCGTGTGTTTTAATCTTTCGTATGAATACTTGTTATCATATATTGTATTATTGATAATTTGGGTGCTTGCTAACTGATATACTTATTTTTCCCTCCTTTGTTGCATGACCATGGGCCCATGCATGATGCCCACTTTTTTCTGTTCTAGCGAGATATAGAGTCGTTGGGCCTAAAGGCTCAACAATACCATTCTTCATCGAGTCCGGCAGCCTGAAGGCTCAGCCATGGATAAAAATGACACATATATTTGCAAGAAGGCCCAACCATGGATAAAAATGGTAGAAGGCCCAACCGCTGATGAAAATGATCTAGAATTTTAGGAATTTCTTTTTTATATATATATATACGGTAATTGGTGGGCTGGTTTACCCACCAACCCATTTGCTTTAGTTCATTTTATATGTATTTGCTAATTGTAAAAACTCTATTTATTATTGGAACTCATAGGGTAGAATCTAATTACATAGAGTTGCTATTTTATGCCTTTAAATTAAATGTTCATTTTTGGATAATTAATAAGAATCGGTTTTTCCGGCTATTTGTTCTTATACTTTTAAATTCTTTCGAAACTAAGCTTTGCAAATAATGAAAAATAATCTTGGTTTAAATTTACTAGCTTATTTTGCAAAAGAGACAAGGATATGAATTTTCTTAAATTTGGCAGGAGTTTTAAGTAAAGTCTTAAATTAATGTGTCTTAACTATGTTTTGTAATTTTTTTATAAAGTAGGAAAAAGCCTTTATAAACTATAGTTTGGATTAAAGGGGACAAAACCATTATCGGTTGGCCTCTTTTACAACTAAAAGGTTTTATTTGGCTAAAGTTATATTCTCTATTTTACATAAAAAAAAAAAAAAAAAAAAAATACTTCACTATCTCTTTTGATGAAAAACAGAGAAAATTACATTTCCAAAAGAAGGAATTTTACAAAGGGGATCTTTGTACTTATTTTTAAAGTGTGTGAAAAAAACTATGTTTTGGTGAAAAGTGATTTGAAATGACAATATCCTTGCAATATTTTAAACACATTAGGCATAAAAGCAATTTTCTATTATATACAATTCGACGTCAATCATATCTTACTCGAACTCTGGTTTAATTTGGTATTTTTTTTAATTTTGAAAAACCCTTTTTAATATGGTTTTTCTAGTTTTCCATATAAATTAGGTGGCGATTCTAAAAAATAAATAATTTCCAAGAGTCCACAAGTTATCCATTAGCTTTTATGCCTCGCGTAAAAGTGAACCGTAACAGATGGATACTTTGCTAGGTATTAATTAGGTTCTAACCATAAGGGTTCCAATGATATAAAATTGCTTTTAAATTGCTTATGTGTTTACTTTATTGCAAATATTATCGTCATTCATACATTCATTTTCTGCCAAATGGTAAATCACATACTCACTTGCATCAGTGCACAAAGACGATTATGCGGATTCACAATCGTCCTATAGTAAAAAAATAAAATGAACCTGTTGAAGATTTAGTTGGTTCGTTGTCGTCCAACAGTCAACAACGGTTCACCTCAGACAGTCCCCCCGATACTCAAGTCATTTGATTAAGCCCACTCTAGTCAACCTAGGTTAGAGCTAAGCCAAATTCCTACTTAATTAGCGCATATTGGCCTAGGAAGGGCTTTGAGTATTTGAGACATGTTCGAAGCCCATTAAAAGACTACATTCTGTATTCGTGCGGTCTTTGACCCGAGGATATATTTATCCAACTATGTGCTTGTGCGAACATGTTTTGCGCCATATGGGTTAAACCATTGCTGAGGAGCGGGGCCTAAATATTCTTATCCTAAATCTATTGGTTACTCTTGATTCCTCTCGTTAATTAGTAGTTAAATCATGCTTTTGGTTTAAAAATTTAGGGGGTTTTAGCCCTAGCTTAGAATTGAGTTTTTTCATGAAATTGAAGGTCAATTCATGGTTAGTTTTGGATGATTTTTTGGATTTAGCTTATTTAGGCTGTGTAAACTATTTCTAAAATAAAATTCTAATTTTGCCATTGGGGCTCAGGTTTGACTATTTTAGATTTATTTTTGGATTTCAGATATAAGTATTGTAATATGGGTATCTACAGACTTGTATACTCATATAGATCGCGTAATTGATAGGTTTGTACTGATTCGAGACTTCTCGGAAGGTAAAGGCGATTACTTGAGGATTCATGGCACGTTGCTTGACTTTCAAGGTATGTTAATACCTGACTTCACTTAAGGGAAGTCTTCACTAATTAAAGACTAAAATGAGTAAAAAGGGGATAAGGGCGTAACAGAGGGTCTCGTACCCGTGATGGGATGGGCAATGGTACGATTACCGGTGTATATGTTGGGATTGCTTTGTGTTGTAGATATGCGTTGTGACCTGAGAATGCCAAGCATATAGGTGTTAGTTGTTATGTGTTGCGTGATTATACTTGATTGATTGTGTGAAATCCTTAATAATATCATCCGCTCTTGATAAAAAATTATGTGAATCAAAATGGGAACTTTGGCTATTAAGTCTGATATATTGACGAGTTTATGTGAATCATTGTCTATAAAGTCCAATAATTTAGCTATTAATATTTATACGCTCATTGTGCATTGGTTACGAAGGGATTGAATTGCACGCCTGCAACATGTATCATTATAATGCAAAGGTAAGTGATTCATATGATTCTAAGCATGAGTAGATCCTTGTGACCTGGGAGTAGGGGTGAGCACGGGTACATGGTATTCAGATATCCGACCGGAACCGACACTAACGGATAGGTTCCAGGTAGATATATTATAATAACGAGTAGGCTCCGAATAGTAAAATTAGGAACCGATCAATGTCAGGTCCGGTTCAGGTTCCGACAAAT
Organism: Anisodus acutangulus; assembly: GCA_029783415.1. NCBI lineage: Eukaryota > Viridiplantae > Streptophyta > Magnoliopsida > Solanales > Solanaceae > Anisodus > Anisodus acutangulus. The sequence continues at coordinate 12,998,593 of CM056495.1, forward strand.
AGAAACAGGATATCCGGAATCGATACCCGGAACCTATGAAATATTAAATATTTTTACTTTTTTAATTCCATTATTTGAGTAAAACAGATAAACAAGGGAGTGGGAAAGTAACATGAGAAGAAACACATTTGCTGAACCAACGTCCAAATGAATCTAGAAAATACAGTATTAGATAGTTTAACAAAGCCGACTAATTATCATATACTGGATCACAAATTTGAGTAAAACAGAGATATAAATGAGTAAATAAGTCTTAAGTAACATGAGAAGAAAAACATTTGTTAAACCAAAAGTCCAAATGAGTTAAAAAAAAATACAGTAATTAAACAGAACCGATTATTTAGTATCATTATTGTATCACAAATTTGAGTAAAACAGAGATATGAGGGACTAACTAAACAAGTAACATGAGACAAAGCAATTTGTTAAACCAAAAATCCAAATGAATCTAAGAAAACACAGCAGTAACTAGTTTAATCGAGCTAATTATCATATACTTAATAAAAAATTTGAGTAAAACGAATGCTAAGGAGTATATAAGTAACCTGAGAAGAAACTGGGGAAAGTGTCTCGACGGCGATAGATGGAGCGATTGGGGCAGCGATCAACATCAACGTTGCGGTCATCGTCATCACATAAATTTACAAGGTACCCGGGAACCTACCCGAAACTGCAAGGTCCGGGTAGGCTCCGGGTAATGATTGCTACGGGTAGGTTCCAAGTAGTAAATTTAGGAACCGATCTTTTACTGGGTAGGGTCCGGATAGTTCAAAAAAGTTAGGGTACCCGGATCTGCTCAACCCTAACTGGGAGGTTTCGAGTGGTATATGGACCTCGTGAGTCCCCGTAGTTACGTCTTTCATACAGTTCCAAAATGTCTGTGTATATATGAAGCATACTGCATTGCATTTCTTATTTTCTTATAAGGTTATGTGTTGATTTCTTATCTGATTCATGACTATTTGACTAAGTGGTTATCTGAATATGTGCTTAAGTGGACTTTCTCATACCTTGTATTGTTGATGATTTCGGGTGTATTGGCTAAGTATTGGTAAGATAAAAGGGAGATGTTTCTACTTACGTCGTCACTACTTTTTTTGTTGTCGGTTTATGAGACATACTGAGGACACGTATTTCCTGTACTAAGTCTATACTTGCTGCACTTTTTGTGCAGATTCAACTCCGACCACCAGTGGAGTTCATAATGTGGAGTATACTTTTGTGGTCATGGTGAACTGTATGGCTTTCCCGAAACACCCTTTCTCCCTCTATATTATTTAGTATTTGTATCTTCATACTATTCTACATGAATTATCTACTACTTTAGAGGCTCTTGTACTTATGTTACTAGATTTTGGGTTGATTCTATTCGTTCTTGGATTATATCTTCCGTATTTATATTTATAAAGACTTAGTATTATGGATAATGATTCTTATCTTGATTTCTTTCTCATATTTATTTAATTATTTTATATTCGAGATTCGGCTTACCTATTGGGGAGCCTTTTTGGGTCGTGACACTTTCTATGAATTTATTAAAGGTGAATCCTAGAGTACTTTCAAAAACAGGATTGAGCGCAAAATTCATATTAATTGGTGTTGTCATTATAGAATAAGAACTCGTGTCTAATACAAACATAAAATTTATATTTATATTCATTCTAAAGATCAAGACTGGTTAACTACCTTTAGTCAAGTGTTATACAAAAATGTGATGTTGTCTTTTGTCTATTTTCAATCGACATATTATTATCAAACAATAAGTGGGTAATATATATATATATAAAGAAAAACTAATTTTGATATGTATATCCAAAAATTTGTGTCTCTGATTTTTTTAACTATATTTGATATCAGATTTAGTTTTGAGTGTAGTTTCGAACTCGAATGAGTATGAGTAATTTGTTTATGAAATAAAATTAAGATTTTGACTTTGGAGCTCAGGTTTGACTTTTTAGTTGACCTATTAATCCGATCTTTTTCGTATTGCAATATGGATATTGTTTGACCTCGTAAAATAATCTCTTTGATTAGGTTGGACCCTTTTGATGATTTTGGATGTGGTAGAGCCTTTTGAAAAGATTAAAGTTTTGCTAGGACCAAGTTAAGTTAGGAATGATTTAACTTGGGCTTTTTCAACTTGTAATATAGTTGTGTGCAAACACCTTACCGATACTATTACTCTCGTGTGGATCTAAACGTACTTTAAGGTTACTTAGACCACTTTCTTAAGCTCGTCTTAAATTTTTATTAAGCTCATTTTAATTAGGTAAAACTTTTTAGGCTTTACTACTTTAGTCTCACACTATGGAGGTATTGAGAACCTACCTCACTTTGAAGCGAGGTCCTGAGTCAAGTCCAAACTTTTCTTATAATTTATTTTATGTAGTATAAGCAACTGAATAATACTTTTGAAAGGACTTTGACACTAATCCATGGTTAAAAAAGAATTTTTCATGCTTATAGTTTCAATATCCCACATACTTGTGAGACTCTTCTATTTTATCGTACTCATATCAAAATGTAAACCTCTCTTGTCTATCATATTTGTTTTAAATTGTATTGATTCCCTTCCAATAAGTGTACATTCAAGTAAAGCAATAATATTTAGAATATGCTATTGATAAATTGATGAAGTTGAAGGTCAAAATTTTAATTTCTTCTTTTTGTTTCTTCTATCTGTTGCCAAGAACACGGGAACATTAATAACTGAAAATTTTTGAACAATGTGCTTTCGATGAATTTTGTCATCAATCACATTACATGTACAACCTTATAATCCTCATCCACAAGTTGATTTTGTCATCAATCACCTTAATGTACTTAGAAATTTAACTCGGCCTTTTTTTATGAACTCATTGACTAGATAGTTCAATACACAAATCATATTCCTAATTTGAGTTAATTTCCTTTAGTGGGATAGGACGAGGTTGGATGTCAAGTTATGATAAATGACGATAGCGGAAGTGATGTTTCTGCCTATTGTTGCTCAAGGAATGAAAATAAATAGGAGTAAATAGGAAATTAATCATTTTGTGTAATCTATTTGTTCTTCCTTTTCTAGTCACATATAGACCAATAGAAGACGAGGTAAACATAAGACTCACAAGCAATATTAATGATATATTCATGCATGATCATCAGGGTGTTGTTAATCTGTATTGCAAAAAATCAGTAAACAATAATAACTGAAAATAAACAGAATTAGTGTTGGAAAATTATTTTTTCAGAATATAATCGAGCCCACTTAGTTCAAAGTGTGTCCTTAAGGAAATTATTCCCCTCACAGTACTCGAGGTTGATGGAATATCCCCTCCCAGGATAGAACGATTATCTTACCAGAATAGTAGTACTCCAAACTCTGGTAGCGGCGAACCACTCAACAGTAGTATATCACACAGAATTTATTCGTGCAGAAGAAGAAGAAGATTTTGTAGTTCAGAAAATTAGTAAGTAAAATTCTGAGGAATCAAACGAATTTATAGCCATGGAAGTACTGTTTCTGAAGGTTTGCAACCCTTCTGAACAGTCACTAAAACTGGTGGGAAATTTAAATGTGGGAAAGAAATCGGGTCGCGGGTCAGACACGCGGATTCGGTCGGGTCGCGGGTCAGGGTCACTAACGGGTAGGATTGGATAAGTTAATTAATTTAATTAAATAATAATTAATTAAATAATTAAAATTAAAGAAAATTTGGTCCAAAAAGATTATCAATCAATCAGATCATTTGACCAAATCCAAATCCAAATCCGAAGCCGAAGCCCAGCCGAGCGAGCGACGACGACGGCACGAGGGGTCCTTGCCCCCTCAACCCTTTTATTGACAAGAAGGACTAATTCTACTTATAAGTAGAAGAACTTTTCTTTCCACTATCGATATGGGACAACTCCCACTTTTTTTCCACTACCGATGTGGGACAACTCCCACTTTTCTTTCCACTACCGATGTGGGACAAATGATTATTTTATAGAGCAAGAGGGAACTCCCTCCATTTCCCATTCAATCTATCATTTAAACCCAACAATCCCCCACATGAATGGGGAATGGCTATAAGATAAAGGAATGCGCGGACACGTGTGATATACAAGCGAGAATTGACTGCATCTGGATAAGTAGGTTTCCCTTTGAACTTTCCGTAGTGAACTTATATCAGATATACTCGATCAATCGGTAGATTTGATATCTTTGAACCGTCGAACTTTGTTGTATACCTAGACAACATAAGTCACACAATCAACCCTCAACCATTTATGGTTCTCACGGTTGTGTTCGTTTCAGCCATGAACACCTCTTGGTTTCATGAGTGTGTAAAGAATGGGCCTTTACTGTCATTCCCCTTTAAAGCGGCTTACACTTAACACTCACATAGGTGATTTCTAAATATGTGGTCCTATAGCCACATTATCTGGTCATACACTGCCAGATTTAGATAATCATTAAAAAACCTTAATGCTTTATTAACTCATTAACAAGCCATAAGGTTGTATCCTTATTTCTGAACATTGTCTTCATCCGAGAATGGGTTGAGTTATTTGACAATGTTGAACCGTCAGTCACAACTTTGTTTGATCTCCTTGAACCTAGCTCTTGCGATCTCCAGTCTGCTAGGTAGAGTTACCGCCATGATGACTTGTCCTCGGCCTTAACCCCATTCCCATTGATGATCTACTAACTCCCTCTCTAGATAAGCCTTTTGTAAGCGGATCAGCCACGTTATCTCTTGACTTTACATAGTCAATCGTGATAACGCCACTAGAAAGGAGTTGTCTAACGGTATTGTGTCTTCGTCGTATGTGACGAGATTTTCCGTTGTACATTACGCTCCCTGCCCTATCTATTGCTGCTTGACTGTCACAATGTATACATATAGGAGCCAAAGGTTTGGCCCAGAATGGAATATCTTCTAAGAAATGCCGGAGCCATTCATCTTCTTCACCGGCCTTGTCTAAAGCTATAAATTCAGATTCCATTGTAGAGCGGGCGATACATGTCTGTTTTGATAATTTCCAAGACACTAATCCACCCCCAATTGTGAAAACATAACCACTCGTGGATTTAACTTCAAATGACCCGGTGATCCAATTTGCATCACTATATCATTCGATCACGGCGGGATATTTGTTATAATGCAAAGCATAGTCTTGGGTGTGTTTTAAATACCCCAAGACTCGTTTCATTGCCATCCAATGAGTTTGATTGGGATTACTCGTGAATCGACTCAGCTTGCTTATAGCACATGCTATATTTGGTCGTGTACAATTCATAATATACATCAAACTTCCCAAAACTCGTGCATAGTCCAATTGTAAGTCACTTTCACCTTTATTCTTTTGAAGTGCAAAACTTACATCAATTAGAGTCTTTACAACATTGAAATTTAAATACTTAAACTTGTCAAGTACTCTTTCATTATAATGAGACTGCGATAATGCTAGACCTTGTGGAGTTTTATGAATTCTGATGCCTAAGATCAAATCAGCAACTCCTAAGTCTTTCATATCAAATTTGCTAGCCAAAGATACGCCGTAGCATTTATATTGGTAATATCTCTACTCATTATCAACATGTCATCAACATATAAACAAACAGTGACTTCATGATTTGGAGTATTTTTAATGTAAACACATTTGTCACACTCATTAATCTTAAATCCATTTGCCAACATTGTTTGGTCAAATTTCGCATGCCATTGTTTGGGTGCTTGTTTAAGTCCATAAAGTGACTTAACAAGTTTGCACACTTTCCTTTCTTTACCAGGAACCACAAAGCCCTCAGGTTGTTCCATGTAAATTTCTTCCTCCAATTCTCCATTTAAGAAAGCTGTCTTGACATCCATTTGATGGATTTCAAGACCATATACGGCTGCCAGTGCTACTAACACCCGAATAGATGTTATTCTTGTTACCGGCGAGTATGTGTTAAAGTAATCAAGACCTTCTTTTTGTCTATAACCTTTGACCACAAGTCTTGCCTTATATTTGTCAATAGTGCCATCAACTTTCATTTTTCTTTTAAAAATCCATTTTGATCCTAAAGGTTTATTTCCAGGAGGAAGATCAACCAATTCCCATGTATGGTTGTTCAAAATTGATTCAATCTCACTATTGACTGCCTCTTTCCAAAATGCTGAATCAGAAGAAGACATCGCTGCTTTAAATGTTTGAGGCTCATTTTCAAGCAAGAATGTCACAAAATCTGGTCCAAAGGAAGTAGATGTCCTTTGACGTTTGCTACGCCTTGCATCCGCTTTACTTGGTGTATTTTCCTTTGGTTCTTCCCGCGGTCGTTTAGATCTTTCACTTGACGACTCACATTCAGTTTTATACGGATAAATATTTTCAAAGAATTCAGCATTATCTGATTCAATTACCGTATTAACATGAATTTCAGGATTGTCCTATTTGTGAACCAAAAACCGACAAGCTTTGCTGTTTGTAGCATAACCAATAAAAACACAATCCACAGTTTTTGGTCCGATTTTTACCCTTTTGGGCAAAGGAACTTGGACTTTTGCTAAACACCCCCACACTTTGAAATATTTCAAGTTGGGCTTTCTTCCTTTCCATAGTTCATATGGAATAGATTGTGTTTTGATGTGGGGCACCCTGTTGAGTAATCGGTTAGCTGTAAGGATAGCTTCCTCCCACAAGCTTTGCGGTAAACCAGAACTTATTAGTAAGGCATTCATCATTTCCTTTAATGTTTGATTTTTCCTTTCCGCAATTCCATTTGATTGTGGTGTGTAAGGGGCAGTAGTTTGATGAATAATTCCATATTCTAAACATATCTCTGCAAAAGGAGATTCGTACTCTCCTCCCCTATCACTTCTAATCATTTTTATTTTTTTATTCAATTGATTTTCCACTTCATTTTTGTATTGCTTAAATGCATCAATTGCTTCATCCTTACTATTAAGCAAATACACATAACAATATCGAGTGCAATCGTCAATAAAAGTTATAAAATACTTTTTCCCACCGCGAGATGGTATTGACTTCATATCACATATATCTGTGTGAATTAAGTCTAAAGGATTTGAATTCCTATTAATAGACTTATATGGATGTTTAACAAACTTAGATTCGACACAGATTTCACATTTAGATTTATTACACTCGAATTTAGGCAATACTTCTAAATTAATCAATTTTCGCAAGGTTTTGTAGTTGACATGTCCTAAACGAACATGCCATAAATTATTTGACTTCAATAAGTAAGACGAAGCTGAATTCTTATTAATACTGTCAACAACCATTACATTGAGTTTGAAAAGGCCCTCGGTGAGGTAGCCCTTTCTTATGAACAAATCATTCTTACTTATTACAATTTTCTCACTAACCAACACACATTTAAACCCGTTTTTGACGAGTAGTCCGGCTGAAACTAAATTCTTCCGAATTGTTGGAACGTGCTTAACATTATTGAGAGTCAGGACCTTGCCGGAAGTCATCTTCAGAAGTATCTTCACATATCCTTCAACCTTGGCTGTTGCAGTATTTCCCATAAACAGTACATCTTCGGGTCCAGCGGGAGCATAGGTTGCAAATGCTTCTTTTGTAGCGCAAACATGTCGAGTGGCACCAGAATCAAGCCACCACTCCTTTGGGTTTCCAACCAAATTGCACTCTGATAGCATTGCACACAGATCATCCATATCATCATTCTTTTCCACCATATTGGCTTGTCCTTGTCCATTGTTCTTTTTCGGGAGACGACAATCTGGGGCTTTATGGCCAGCTTTCCCACAATTAAAGCAGTTGCCCTTGAACTTTTTCTTGTTGGAATCCTTCTCCTTTACAGAAGGCCTCTTCCTTTTCTTGTTATTTTTCAGAGCAGCATCTTCAACCATGTTTGCCCCTTCAATTGGTGAAGTCTTACGGTACCTCTTCTCAGCGGTTTTGTTATCTTCCTCGATCTTGAGACGAATCACAAGATCTTCCAACTTCATTTCCTTTCTTTTGTGCTTAAGATAATTCTTGAAATCTTTCCATGAGGGCGGCAACTTCTCAATCATTGCAGCCACTTGGAACGCTTCATTTACTACCATACCTTCAGCAATAAGGTCATGGAAGATAAGTTGAAGCTCTTGAACTTGGGTTCCAACGGTTTTTCCATCCACCATTTTGTAGTCTAGGAATTTGGCAACCACAAACTTCTTCAAGTAAGCATCTTCATTTTTGTACTTCTTCTCAAGTGCACTCCATAGTTCTTTGGAAGTCTCTACTGCAATGTAGACGTTGTACAAGTCATCTTCTAAGGCACTCAAAATGTAGCCTTTGCACAAAAAGTCAGCCTGTTTCCAAGCCTCAGTAACCATGAACTTTTGGTTGTCAGGCATGTCGGCGACAGGCACGGGAGGGTCCTCATTGGTGAACTTTTGCATACCAAGGGTGGTAAGCCAAAAGAACATTATTTGCTGCCATCCTTTAAAGTTGGCACCGGTGAACTTCGCAGGTTTCTCAGCCGGTGGTACAGCGGTACGGGTCGTAGGAGTAACCGCTGGTGCAGTAATTGCAGAGGTAGTTCCAGTCTCAATTGTCATTATTCGTTTGTCACTGTCAAATCGACAAACTGTTTTAGTTAATAAAACCAGAATAGCAATTCAATCACAGACTTAAACGATGAAGATTTTATTTCTTCAAATTGCAGTATAATTATGAAACTTTAGTATTCCAACGAAGTTTTTATATCTTCGAGTCAGAATACTAATATTCATATGGAGTAGAAAACTACACAAGTTTTAATCCCCAAACCAGAATACAACAACGATGAAGTTTTTATGTTCTTCAAATCGTTGTACAAGTATGAATTTTAATATTCCAACGAAGTTTGTATGTCTTCAAGTCAGAATATGAAATTTCACACGGAGTAGAAAACCACACATGTTTTAGTCTCCAAAATAAAATACAGATTAATCAAAAAATTTAATTTCCTTAAGATTGTTGTTAATCTGTATTGCAAAAAACCAGTAAACAACAATAACTGAAAATAAACAGAATCAGTGTTGGAAAATTATTTTTCCAGAATATAATCGAGCCCACTTAGTTCAAAGTGTGTCCTTAAGGAAATTATTCCCCTCACAGTACTCGAGGTTGATGGAATATCCCCTCCCAGGATAGAACGATTATCTTACCAGAATAGTAGTACTCCAAACTCTGGTAGCGGCGAACCACTCAACAGTAGTATATCACACAGAATTTATTCGTGCAGAAGAAGAAGAAGATTTTGTAGTTCAGAAAATTAGTAAGTAAAATTCTGAGGAATCAAACGAATTTATAGTCATGGAAGTATTGTTTCTGAAGGTTTGCAACCCTTCTGAACAGTCACTAAAACTGGTGGGAAATTTAAATGTGGGAAAGAAACCGGGTCGCTGGTCAGACACGCGGATCCTGCCAGGTCGCGGGTCAGGGTCACTAACGGGTAGGATTGGATAAGTTAATTAATTCAATTAAATAATAATTAATTAAATAATTAAAATTAAAGAAAATTTGGTCCAAAAAGATTATCAATCAATCAGATCATTTGACCAAATTCATATCCAAATCCAAATCCAAATCCGAAGCCGAAGCCGAAGCCGAAGCCGAGCGAGCGACGACGACGGCGCGAGGGGTCCTTGCCCCCTCAACCCTTTTATTGACAAGAAGGACTAATTCTACTTATAAGTAGAAGAACTTTTCTTTCCACTACCGATGTGGGACAACTCCCACTTTTCTTTCCACTACCGATGTGGGATAACTCCCACTTTTCTTTCCACTACCGATGTGGGACAAATGATTATTTTATAGAGCAAGAGGGAACTCCATCCATTCTCCATTCAATCTATCATTTAAACCCAACACAGGGTATATTAGGTGACAGGACTACTTTTTCACCCTTTTAACAACCATGTTACCAAGGTTTACGACATGATCGATGTTGTCCTCGAAAATAGAGATCAGATGTGTCATTCATGGCAATAACAAAGAAATTCCAGCCTCAAAACTTTTACGATGTTGTCATGCCACACACGGAAACAGAGATCAGACGTTATAGAAGTTCCAATAGGTAAGATAGAATAATTTCCCCTAGGATTCCTTTTAATATTCACAATATATATAGTTGTATAAATGTTGATTCTTCATATGGTACGAATCTTAACTTACCTTACAAAGGTTGATTTCTAATACAATTAGAATCCTAAGTTATCTTAAATATACATCTATCATAATTACAAAATATACGGAGAATGTTCGGAGAATATTCGCTAATACTCCCCCTCAGACGGAGCGGGAGGAGGCCGAACGCTAAGGCTGGATCGGAAGTTGGTGAAGAACTGTCGCGGTAGTCCCTTTGTGAAGATGTCTGCATACTGATAGGAAGAAGGCACATGTAATATTTTGACCTGACCACGGGCAACCTTCTCTCGCACAAAGTGGATATCCATCTCAATATGCTTAGTCCGCTGATGTTGGACCAGATTATGAGACATATAGATGGCAGATATGTTGTCACAATAGACTATAGACGCCTTGCGGAGTGGACTCTGGAGTTCCAAAAGAAGATTTCGGAGCCAACAGATCTCAGCAACTACGTTAGCAACACCGCGATATTCTGCTTCAGCACTCGAATAGGAAAGTGTGGCCTGCCGCTTGGCGGACCATGAGATAAGATTATCCCCAAGAAATACACAGTACCCTGAGGTGGAGCGACGTGTGTCGGGGCATCCTACCCAATCTGCATCAGTGTAGGCAAGTAGCTTGGTTGGGACAGAGGGGTATAGATGTAATCCGAAGTCTAGTGTGCCCTTAACGTATCTGATAATACGTTTGAGGGCGACAAAATGAGACTCTCGGGGGTCGTGTATGAACAGACACACCTGCTGAACGGCATATGCAATATCAGGTCTAGTGAATGTAAGATACTGAAGAGCACCTGCTAGACTCCGATATAGAGTAGGATCAAAAACTGGCGCACTGTTATTGGCACTAAGCTTGGATTTTGAATCCACCGAAGTTGACATAATTTTACAATTTGCCATCTTGGCCCTGTACACTATCTCTTCTGCATAGTTACCCTGACACAGGAACATAGTGGTTGCAGATCTGGTCACCGATATACCCAAAAAATAACTTATCTTGCCTAAATCAGTCATAGCAAGTTCAATTTTGAGTAGAGCAATGATTTCATTCTTCAACCCGTCAGATGAGGCAGTAAGAATAATGTCATCGACATATAATAGCAAATATGCAATGTTACTACCTCGGTGAAAGGTAAAGAGAGAGTTATCACACTTGCTACATATAAAACCAATCTGCAGAAGATACCTGGCAAAACGATCATACCAAGCGCGGGGTACCTGTTTCAATCCATACAATGACTTCCTGAGATGACATACAAACTGCGGAACTGCCGGATGAACAAAGCCAGGAGGCTGATGCATGTACACAGTCCCTTTCAAATCCCCATGAAGAAATGCATCCTTGACATCAAGCTGATGAATCGGCCAATGCATGCCCATAGCAATACTGAGAACAGTCCGAATAGTGGCCGGTTTAACAATCGGACTGAATGTCTCACCACAATCAATACCCTTTTGCTGATTAGTGTCATTGGCAACTAGTCTTGCCTTATATCTCTATAAGTCACCGTTATCTCTGAACTTGTGCCGAAATAACCACATACACCGGATAACATTCACACATTCTGGTCTAGTTACCAAATCCCAAGTGTTCTGCTTGGTTAAAGCGTTAAATTTCTCGCACATGGCCGCATTCCAATTTGGGTCCAGTTTTGCTAGTTTTGGATTTTTTGGAATGGGTGATAAGGTTTGTGTGGAGAGATTGAAGTGAACCTTGGGTTTGAAGATCCCGTGTTGTGCATGAGTCTCCATGCGATGAGAAGGCAGTGGTGGTGGGTCGGGGCTGTGAGGTTGCTGGTCCACTGGTTCTGGACCAGTGGGCAGCAGTTCAGCGGGACAAGTTTCTAGACTAGGGGACTGTGAGGCTGCAGGGGGCGTTGCTGTGGGTGCAGGAGATACTATCGGAGGTGTAGTAGACTGATAGCAGGGAACTGGAGGCAGCAGTGGTGGGGACAGGGCAGTGTCCACTGTCGGAACAGATGGCAGCGGTACTGTCCTTTGCCGGAGACACATCGACTGGAGTAGAGGAGACATAGGAGACTCATCGAGAAATGTGTAATCCGTTGTTTGGAATTTTCGAAGGTTTGAAAAAGGAAAGGTTGTCTCATTAAGGGTGACGTGAAGGGAGACGATGATTTTGCGAGTGACAATGTCATAGCACAAGTAGCCCCGATGATTAGGAGACAGACCAAGGAAAACACATGGGAGAGTGCGATGGGCAAGTTTGTGAGGTGCAGTGGAGGCTATGTTGGGGTAGCATAAGCATCCAAAAATACGTAGGTGATCATATGATGGTAGCCTATGGTATAAGATTTCGGTAGGGGTCTTATTTTGGAGTGCGCTAGTTGGTAAAATATTAAGAAGGGATTCTACCATTTTGACAGCATAGACCCAAAAAGAAAGTGGTAGGCAGGCATGAAACAGAAGTGTGCAAACCATGTTATTGATGGTACGTATAATTCTTTCAGCCTTTCCGTTTTGAGAAGAAGTATAGGGACAAGAAAAACAGAAAACCATGCCTTGTTTAAAACAGAAATTGTGAAATGCCGAGTTATTAAATTCACGTCCATTATCACATTGGAATGATTTGATAGATTTTTCAAATTGTGTTTTAATGAATTTTTGAAACTCCAGGAATTTTGCAAAAACTTCAGATTTGAATTTCAGTGGGTAAATCCAGACAAAATGTGAAAAATCATCCAAGAATATTAGATAGAATTTATGACCCAAAGAGCTAACAATCGGAGATGTCCACAAATCAGCATGAACAATATCAAATGGAGAAAAAGTAATGTTTGATGACATAAATGGAAGACGAGTATGTTTGCCTAGTGGACAAGAAAAACAGTGGTGGGCAATTTTCCCATTATTACATTGAATACGCTTAGAAGTCCTAAGAAAAGTAAAAATTGGGTCTCCGGGGTGTCCGAGTCTGTTGTGTCAAGTGGAGGGAGAGATCGCCGCAAGGGATAGAGGTGCTTGCGGTCTGACAGCGGAAGATTTAGTGAATGGGTAGATGTCTCCCACACTATTGCAGCGTGTAAGAATTTTCCCCGTATTGAGTTCCTTCACAGAAAAACCAAAAAGGTCAAATTCGACAGACACAAAATTATTGCTAGTGAATTTTCTAACAGAAATTAAGCTTTTAATGATGTTAGATGTGTATAGGACGTGGTTTAGGGAGACATGCGGGTGTGGATGTTTGGTGTGTGTGTTACCGTAACCTTCAATTGGAATGCGATGACCATTGCCGACAGTAATAAATTCAGGACACTTTAACCGACGTAGTTGAGATAGGTTACCTGACGACCGGGTGAGATGAGATGTGGATCCGGTGTCTATGTACCAATTGTCATCGGGCTGTTGAAGGTTCACGGTGGTGTAGGGCCCAGCCCAATCGATCGGGGCCAGTGCTTTGAAGTCTTCTTCTTTGGTGGGCTGCTGATGGTGGCGAGGGCCTAAGAGGCGATCGACCAAAGGCTGCTGAGGCCCCGGGCCCCTGCAGTCGGGTATGGGCTTGTAGGTGAGGCCCAGTTCTGTTGGTTGGGCCACCCTGGGTGCTGTCCAGCCCACTGGAAATTCGCTGGCTACGGGATTGGCTGCTGTCCAGTCCACTGGTTGTGTTGGCCCTTGCCGCGACCCTTGCCTTTGTTGTTGCGACCTCCGCCGCTCTGCTGCTGCTGCTGAACATGCGGTATTGGCGGGGTGGTGTTGGTTGCCAGTAGTGCCATTCCGTCAACGGCTAACGCCTTTTGATTATGTTCATCTTGTTTGGCACATCGGGTTTCTTCTAATAATAATTGTGATCATGCCTTGGTGAAACTTGGTAGTGGGTCGGCATGTTGAATCATTGTTGCAAGTGTATCGTATTCACCTTTCGGTAAACCCGCAACTAATTGGAGTACCATCTTGGTTCAGAAACAGAATTCCCGACGTTGGATAGTTGGTCGGCTATGAGTTTCAGTTGTTTGCAATATTCAGACATGTTGTTGAAATTCTCAAGACGCGTATTGTTGAATTGCTCCTCCAAATACACTGCCCAAGTATTTTTATTGTCCTGAAAAATTTCTTCCAACCGCACCCAAAGGTCACGTACCGTAGCACCTATTTTCATGATGGTATACAACAAGTCTTTGTAGATGGTGCCGCATATCCATTGTTTGACGATGACGTCAAGGCGGCGCCATGTCGATTCAGCAATGTCGCGCGGGACGAGGAACAGAGTCATCAATGTGGTCGAGCACGTTGTACGCACATGCATTAATATAGAACAGTTATGTCCACATGGAATATTGACAGTCTTCTTGATCAAGAATTATAGGGATAGAGTTCTTGCTGTTTGTAACGGCGAAAGCCGGGTGTAAAGAAGACGATGAACGTTGAAAGGGGTTGTCAAAGGTGCCAGTGGAGGAACCGGAATTTGTGGGGGAAGACATGGTGCCTTGTTGTTGTTTCGGCCGAGGGAAGGGACAGAAAAAATAATTGTTTTGGCTGAGAAAGAGAAAGAGAAGGGAGAAGAGTAGGGTTTAGGTTTTAGGCTCTGATACCATGTAAGATAGAATAATTTCCCTTAGGGATTCCTTTCATTATTCACAATATATATAGTTGTACAAAGGTTGATTCCTAATATTGTACGAATCCTAACTTACCTTACAAAGGTTGATTCCTAATATTGTACGAATCCTAACTTACCTTACAAAGGTTGATTCCTAATACAATTAGAATCCTAAGTTACCTTAAATATACATCTATCATAATTATAAAATATACGGAGAATATTCGGAAAATATTCGCTAATACAGTAGTTTCACCACCTCCAGCATCACTCCATTGGGGTCAACCAGTGATAGACCTTTGGAGCTATGATGACACGATAGTCAAGAGTTATGATTTTCTGATATTTTTAGAGCATTTTCTATGGGTTTTTCATCAAAATTATGTCATGGCCTTTTGGGAACTATCTTAAATTGTCATTTTTAAAACTACTGAATATGTGTAGTTTCAATCTCTTCTAAAAATTAGATCAATAAAGTAATTTTCTATTAAGGATTGCATAAATAACGGATTAAACATAAAATATGTCTACTCACTATATACTGTTATATAAATAAATACATCAATGGTATTTTACTTCATATAATTAAATTAAATAGCACTCAATTTATATTAATTGTGAGTCTAATGTACGAACCTCCCGTCCATCTAGAGTTGTACCACAAAGAGTATAAAAAGGTCATTTCTGTTAGAATTTTACTTTTCTTGGCTATACAGAGAGAGATCATGACCATTGTATCAGTTAGATGTGAAAAATGTCTTCTTGCATTAGAGCGACTCTAATTTTTCATAAAATACTCAATAGAAAGTAAGTGGACAAATGAGATAAAACAATATCAAAACATTAAAAAAATGATAATATTATGATTTTAAAGAGGTGTCATATCACATATTGAAGAAATTATATATATATGGATATATGGATACGTAAAAGAGGTGTAGTAATAAATATCAACTTGTAAATTACTGTTTACATAGTGAAGCTAAAAACAATAATAATAACGTTTCGGTCCTTGGGAAGTTTGAGTTGACTATATGAATCCTTACTTTTTCATTTAAGCTCATTTCATCATCATCATACTATATAAAATAAAAGTGAAAAATAAATTAAATATAATAATAATAATAATAATAATAATTATTATTATTATTATTATTATTGGCGAATATTCTTCGAATATTCTCCGTATATTTTGTAATTATAATAGATTTATAATTAAGGTAACTTAGGATTCTAATTGTATTAGGAATCAACCTTTGTAAGGTAAGTTAGGATTCGTACCATATTAGGAATCAACATTTGTACAACTATATATATTGTGAATAATGAAAGGAATCCCTAAGGAAAATTATTCTATCTTACATGGTATCAAGAGCCTAAAACCTAAACTCCACTCTTCTCCCTTCTCTTCCTCATTCTTGGCCAAACACATAAAAAAAAATTTCTGGTTTCTTCCTCCCTTTCTCAGCCAAACCAGAAAATTCTCGGCCAGAAAACTCCCTTCCCTCGGCCGGCGGCAACCATGTCTTCCCCCACAAATTCTGGTTCATCCACTGGCACACTTGACAACCCCTCTCAACGTTCAGTATCTTCTTTTCATCCGACATTCGTCGTTAACAACATCAAGAATTTTATCCCTATAATTCTTGATCAAGAAGATTGTCAATATTCCATGTGGATGGAACTATTCTACATTCATGCATGTGCATACAACATGCTTGATCATATTGACGAATCTGTTGCTCGTCCCACCGATGTTACAGACTCAATCTGGCATCGTCTTGACACCATCGTCAAACAATGGATCTACGGCACCATCTCCAAAGACCTGTTGTGCACTATCATGAAAACATGTACTACAGCACGTGAACTTTGGGTCCGCCTAGAAGAAATCTTTTAGGAAAATAAAAATACTCGGGCCATGTATTTGGAAGAGCAATTCAACAATACCCGACTAGAGAATTTTAACAACATGTCTGAATATTGTAAGCAACTGAAACTCATAACCGATCAACTATCCAACGTCGGGACTTCTATTTCAGAACCAAGATGGTGCTTCAACTTGTTGCGGATTTACCGAAAGGTGAATATGACACACTCGCAACAATGATTCAACAAGCCGACCCTCTCCCAAGTTTCAACAAGGTACGTTCACAACTATTGTTGGAAGAAACTGGATGTGTTAAACAATAAGAACATAATCAAAAGGAGTTAGCCATTGACGGGATGGCAACACCTGTGACCAGCAGCAACCAGCCACCACTGCAAGGCCACCATCAACAGCAGTCCAGCGACGGAGGTCGTGGAGGTAGAGGTCGCAACAACAAAGGCAAGGGTCGCGGCAAGGGCCAACGCAACCAGTGGACTGGACAGCAAACAGGCCCAAACACTGGACAACAGCAATTCTGGAACCAGCAGCAGCAGTGGTCCAACCAGCAGCAGCAGTGGCCCAACCAGCAGAACTGGGCCTCGCCTGCATGCCCGTACCCGACTGCAGGGGCCCAGTTCCAGCAGCCTGCATGGTCGACCAGCCTCTTGGGCCCTGTCCCAGCCACCAGGCAGGCCCAGCAGCAGCAGCAGCAGGCCCACCTGGTTTCGGTCCAGCAGCCCAGCAGCCTGGCCCCGACTGATTTGGGCCAGGCCTACACCATCGTGAACCTTCAACAATCAGAAAAAAATTGGTACATGGACACCGGAGCCACATCTCACCTCACCCGGTCGTCAGGTAACCTATCTCAACTACGTCGGTTAAAGTGTCCTTAATTTATTACTGTCGGCAATAGTCATCGCATTCCAATTGAAGGTTACGGCAACACACACACCAAACATCCACACCCGCCCTTCTCCCTAAACCACGTCCTATACACACCTAATTTCATTAAAAACTTAATCTCCGTTAGAAAATTCACTACCAATAATTTTGTGTCTGTCGAATTTGATCCTTTTGGTTTTTCTGTGAAGGAACTCAATACGGGAAAAATTCTTACACGCTACAATAGTGTGGGAGATCTCTACCCATTCACTCAATCTTCCGCTGTCAGACCGCAAACATCTCTATCCCTTTGCGGCAATCTCTCCCTCAACTTGGCACAATAGACTCGGACACTCCGGAGACCCAGTTTTTACTTTTCTTAGGACTTCTAAGCGTATTCAATGTAATAATGGGAAAATTGCCCAACATTATTTTTCTTTCCCACTAGGCAAACATACCCGTCTTCCATTTATGTCATCAAACAATGTTACTTTTTCTCCCTTTGATATTGTTCATGCTGATTTGTGGACATCTCCGATTGTTAGCTCTTTGGGTCATAAATTCTATCTAGTGTTCTTGGATGATTTTTCACATTTTGTCTGGATTTACCCACTGAAATTCAAATCTGAAGTTTTTGCAAAATTCCTGGAGTTTCAAAAATTCATTAAAACACAATTTGAAAAATAATTCCAAAGTGACAATGGACGTGAATTTAATAACTCAGCATTTCACAATTTCTGTTCTAAACAAGGCATGGTTTTCCTTTTTTTCTTGTCCATATACTTCTTCCCAAACTGAAAAGGCTGAATGAATTATACGTATCATCAATAACATAGTCCACACACTTCTGTTTCATGCCTGTCTACCACTTCCTTTTTGGGTCTATGCTGTCAAAATGGTAGAATCCCTTCTTAATATTTTACCAACTAGCACACTCCAAAACAAGACCCCTACCGAAATCCTATACCGTAGGCTACCATCCTATGATCACCTACGTATTTTTGGATGCTTATGCTACCCCAACATAGCTTCCACTACACCTCACAAACTTGCCCCTCGTACTCTGCCATGTGTCTTCCTTGATATGTATTATAATCATCGTGGCTACTTGTGCTATGATATTGCTACTCGCAAAATCATCATCTTCCGTCACGTCACCTTTGACGAAACAACCTTTCCTTTTTCAAATCTCCAGAAATTTCAGACCACCGACTACTTCTTTCTCGATGAACCAAGTCTGTCCCCGGTCATCCAAAATCTATACCAACAGCAACCCACTGTTCCGACAGTCTCGCCCCCGCCACTGTCCAGCACCACCCCAATAGTCCCGCATCCAGTCGAGTCTCCTCAGACCTCCAAAGAAGATCACTGCTGCACCACCCCGCACCCTGCAGCTTTTCGATCCAAAGAAACAGTCCAGAACCAGTGGATGTGCTGCCTCCCAGTTCTGACCTCCCAATGTTGCCCTCTCACTGCATGGAGACTCGTGCACAACACGGGATCTTCAAACCCAAGGTTCACTTCAATCTCTCTACACAAACCTTATTACTCATTTCAAAGAATCCAAAACTAGCTAAACTGGACCCTAATTGGAATGTAGCCATGTGCGAGGAATTTAACGCTTTAACCAAGCAAAACACTTGGGATTTGATATCTAGACCATCTGATGTGAATGTTATCCGGTGTATGTGGCTATTTCGTCACAAGTTCAGAGACATCGGTGACTTAGAGAGGTATAAGGCAAGACTAGTTGCAAATGACACTAATCAGCAGGAGGGTATTGATTGTGGTAAGACATTCAGTCCGGTTGTTAAATCGGCCACTATTCGGATTGTTCTCAGTATTGCTATGGGCTTGCATTGGCTGATTCATCAGCTAGATGTCAAGAATGCATTTCTTCATGGGGATTTGAAAGAAACTGTATACATGCATCAGCCCCCTAGTTTTGTTCATCCGGCGCTCATGCTTGTATGTCATCTCAAAGAAATCATCACATGGATTGAAACAGGCACCCCGCGCTTGGTATGATCGTTTTGCCAGGTATCTTCTGCAGATTGGTTTTATATGTAGCAAGTGTGATAACTCTCTCTTCATCTTTCACCGAGGTAGCAACACTGCATATTTTCTATTATATGTCGATGGCATTGTTCTTACTACCTCATCTGACGGGTTGAAGAATTAAATCATTGCTCTACTCAAAATTGAATTTGCTATGACTGACTTGGGCAAGCTAAGTTATTTTTTGGGTATATCGGTGACTAGATCTGCAGCCACTATGTTCCTATGTCAGCGTAAGTATGTAGAAGAGATAGTGTACAGGGCCAAGATGGCAAATTGTAAAATTATGCCAACTCCGGTAGACTCAAAATCCAAGCTTAGTGCCAATAACGGTGCGCCAGTTTCTGATCCCACTCTATATCGGAGTCTAGCAGGTGCTCTTCAGTATCTTACATTCACTAGACCTGATATTACATATGTCGTTCAGCAGGTGTGTCTGTTCATGCACTACCCCCGAGAGTCCCATTTTGCCGCCCTCAAACGTATTATCAGATACGTTAAGGGCACACTAGACTTCGGATTACATCTATACCCCTCTTCCCCAACCAAGCTACTTGCCTACACGGATGCAGATTGGGCAGGATACCCCGACACACGTCGATTCACCTCAGGGTACTGTGTATTTCTTGGGGATAATCTTATCTCATGGTCCGCCAAGCGGCAGGCCACACTTTCCCATTTGAGTGTTGAAGCAGAATATCGCGGTGTTGCTAACGTAGTTGCTGAGATCTATTGGCTCCGAAATCTTCTTTTGAAACTCCAGTGTCCACTCCGTAAGGCGTCTGTAGTCTATTGTGACAACATATCTGTCATCTATATGTCTCATAATCCGGTCCAACATCAGCGAACTAAGCATATTGAGATGGATATCCACTTTGTGCGAGAGAAGGTTGCCCGTGGTCAGGTCAAAATATTACACGTGCCTTCTTCCTATCAGTATGCAGACATCTTCACAAAGGGACTACCGTGACAGCTCTTCACCGACTTCCGATCCAGCCTTAGCGTTCGGCCTCCTCCCGCTCCGTCTAAGGGGAAGTATTAGCGAATATTCTCCGAACATTCTCCGTATATTTTGTAATTATGAAAGATGTATATTTAAGGTAACTTAGAATTCTAATTGTATTAGGAATCAGTCTTTGTAAGGTAAGTTAGGATTCGTACCATATTAGGAATCAACCTTTGTACAACTATATATATTGTGATAATGAAAGGAATCCCTAAGGAAAATTATTCTATCTTACAATAATAATAATAATAATAATAATAATTAGAAGGTCTCTAATAAGTCTAAAATGTATCCTCAATTAGTAGATATCATTTATATTTATTTTTTTCGTTCATTGTCTCGTATCTCAGCTAAGTCTGCATTGAAAGTCTATGGCTTTTAAGACAATTTCCTTCTGTGATGTTTGCGTCTCTCTCTGAACCTCAAGCTCCCTTCTCCCGTAGTATTTCTTATAACGATAACTAGTTAATGCCTTTTAATGCACCTACCACCTAATTCGCAGTCGTTTGCGAGTCGTCACCTTTTTCACTCTACTCTTAAAATTTACATCTGCAATAATCTTACAATTTTTACATGTACTTCTATCTCGTCTTCTTCTAAGGATCTATTTGACTATGGTCACTCCCACTCTTATAAGTAAATAGGTGAAGATCTCTCTTCTTAAAATATAATTCGATGATACAGTCTTTCTGTAAGATGATATTAATCTCCCTTAGGGATTCTTGTTCATTAATATCAATAGATATAGTGTACAATAAACAATTCTAATACAATAGGAATCTTAGTCCCAATACAAGAGGAATCCTAGTGCAAAATTTAAGAAATTTGGCAAAAACTTCGGACTTAAATTTTAATGGGTAGATCCAAAGAAGGTGAGAGTAGTCATCCAATAACACGAGATAATATATGACCTAGGGAACTAGTAATAGGGGAAGTACACATATCAGCATGAACAATATCAAAAAGAGCAAACGTAACGCTAACTGAGGAATTAAACGGAAGACGAACATGTTTGCCTAATTGACAGGAAATGCAGGTCTAGGCAAGTTTCCCATTACATTGAATAAAATTATTACTTCTAAGAAAATTAAAAACGGGAGCTCCTGGGTGTCTGAGCCTATTGTGCCAAATTGACAGAGATAGAGCAGCTAGGGTAGTGTGTGATCGGGAACTGGCAGCGGACGAGGATGTGAATGGATAGAGATCCCATGTGCTGTTGCATCTCGTAAGAGGTGTTCCCATACGTAGATCCTTCACAGTAAAACCAAAGGGATCAAAATCAACAGACACAGATTTATTACGAGTAAATTTCCTAATGGATATTAAATTTTTGATGATGTGTGGGGCATGCAGGAAGTTATTTAGGGAGAAGGGTGGGTGAGGTGGCGGAGTGTGGGTGTGACCATAGCCCTGAATTGGAATGTGGTGACCATTGTCAACTGTAATAAATTGTGGAGACTTTAAATGATACACTAGAGAAAGATTACCTGCGGACCGGGTGAGGTGAGATGAGGCTCTGGAGTCCATATACCAATTTTCATCGGGCTACTGCATACTCATACTGCTGAATGCCTGACCCAAGTCGGTAGGGATTTGATTGAAGGGTTGTTGTGGGAACTGGGCCTGCACGACATGGGCCTGTTGGTGCTGGAACATGGGCGGGCGCGGACCTGGAGCCTAGCCCAGTAGCCCTTGTTGCCGGTGCGGAACCGGGCCGAGGATATGTCGGTCGTGGCCCAGTTCTGATTTGGGTAACCAGAGACTGGGCCGATCCATGTCATGGTGTTGCTGGACTGCTGAGATTGTTGGCCTTGGCCCTTCCCGCGACCCTTGCCACCTCGCCCACTTCCGCGGCCCTTGGCACCCTTATCGTCGTGGTTTTATCGCGGCTGGATATTTTCCGGCAGAGGCTGTTGGCCGGCGGTGGCCTGATGTTGTGTGGGCGGTTCAACTGTTAATGCCTTCTGGTTATGCTCGTCCTGTTTCGCACGTCGGGTTTCCTCCAATAACAATTGCGAGCGTGCTTTGTTGAAATGTGGTAGAGGGTCGATCTGTTGTATCATCGTGGCTAGGGTGTCATATTCACCCTTGGGGAGGCCCGCAACTAATTGTAACACCATCTTAGTTTCGGACACAAGTGTACCAACGTTAGGAAGTTTGTCTGCCACAAGTTTCAACTGTCTGCAATATTCTGACATATTAGAGAAGTTTTCAAAACGGGTGGTGTTGAACTGTTGTTCCAAGTACACGGCGCGAGTGTTCTTGTTGTCTTGAAAAATTTCTTCCAAACGTGTCCATAAATCATGGGCAGAGGCACCTGTTTTCATAATTGTGTATAGTAAGTCCTTGGATATAGTGCCATATATCCACTGTTTGACCACAGCATCGAGGCGACGCCATGTGATGTCGTCCATATCGGGAGAACGAGGGAAATAGTCGTCTATATGATCAAGGACATGATATACACATGCATGGATGCGAAATAGTTCCACCCATGACCAATATTGGTCGTCTTCTTGATCAAGAATTATAGGGATAAAATTCTTGATGTTGGTAACGGCGAGAGCCGGATGAAAATACGGTGATGAGAGGGGTTGGATGACGACTGAGTGAGAAGCGGAAGCATCGGAAGAGGTGGGAGTAGCCAAATTCTCCATTGGGATGGAAATTGGGAAGAGAAAACAAATTACTATGTGCCGTCGGTCGAGAGGTGGGGGGGCAAGGAGGAATTTTTCTATAGTAGTGTTTTGACTCTTGATACTATGTAAGATAATATTAATCTCCCTTAGGGGTTCTTGTTCATTAATATCAATATATATAGTGTACAATATACAATCCTAATACAATAGGAATTCTAGTCCCAATACAAGAGGAATCCTAGTTTACCATAATTATCTATCACTAAATATATTTACAATATATGAGATATATTCTAATTATGGGTAAAAATTGTAGTGTTATACTTGTACACGTTTACAATTTCCTTTGTCATTCCTAGTACCATAAATATAACCAACTTGTCCTTACCTATATCGCCATACAGATCTCTCCTTATAAAGATTTGTTAGTGTCCTGAAATCCTTGAACCAAGTTATCGATATCCTTCTAGAACTTAGTTTTAGCTTCTGCATCTAATCCTTATGCGAAGCGTAGGCAGTAATTGCATTGATTCTCTCTTTTTCTGTACAAGCCATGCTGCAATAATTCTATCCCTAGCTCATTTTACCTCTACAATCTAATATTTATATCCTAATTCTACAGTACTTCTCACTCCATTTCTATTTTTATCTCTCCCACAATACCGTAATCTATAACTCGTATCACCTATCTCACTTGCATGCAATACACTATGAAGTTAATTAATTGTTCAAAAAAAACGTAATTGAACAAAAGAATATGAATATAAAAGAAATAATCTCTTGATTATTTTCATTAATTGCAAAATTATATATACAAGTTACATATGTCCATAATAGGAGAATCTTATTCTTATTCTACTTGGACACTAACTATACAATTATGGTAATACAATTATGGTAAGTGTACAATACTATTTACACCATAATATTCCCTAACATATTACCTAATCACGGTACACAACCGTGGAGCACTAATCCGAGATAATATATACAAAACACGTGATATACATTCAGTGTATAGCGGGCGGTCTTCGAACGCTGAGACTGTCCCTAAAATCTTCAAAAAGGACCAAGGAAAGACCCTTTGTAAGGATGTCGGCAAGTTGATATCTTGACGGAACATGACAGACGCGTACCTGACCACGAGCAACCTTTTCTCGAACAGAATGAATGTCCATCTCTATATGTTTAGTGCGATGGTGCTAAATCGGATTACCCGACAGATAGATAGCACTAATATTATCATAATAAACCAAGGTTGCCTTTTGGATGGGACAATGAAGCTCCAAAAGCAAATTACATAATCAACATGATTCTGAGACCACATTAGCGACCCCTCGATACTCGGTCTCTGCACTGGATCGGGATAATGTCGACTGACGTTTCGCTGACCATGAGACTAGGTTATTGTCAAGAAACATACAATAACCAGATGTAGACCGTCTGGTGTCCGGACAGCCACCCCAATCAGCATTCGTATACGAGACAAGTGTGGATGTCGAGGAGGGATATAACTGCAAACCATAGTCCATCGTCCCCTGAATATACCGAATAATGCGTTTGAGTGCATTCATGTGCTTAACTCGGGGATCATGCATAAACAAACACACCTGCTGAACATCATACGTAATATCTGGCCTCGTAAATGTAAGATACTGAAGGGCCCCTGCAAGTCTGCGATAGCGGGTCAGATCCTCGTATGGTATGCCGGCTACGGCACTAAGCTTGGGCTTTGTATCAACTAGAATGGAAGTGGACTTACAGGATGACATCCTAGCCCTCTCAATGATCTCAGCTGCATATTTCCTTTGAGAAGAAAAATCCACCTGCATGACGAGTGACAGCAATCCCCAAAAAATAACTCAAGGGCCCCAAGTTTTTCATAGCAAACTCAGAGCTGAGCATTGTCATGATAGACTGGCGTAAGACATCGAAAGAGGCAATCAAAATAATATCATCCACATATAACAAAATATAGGCCAAGGACGAATCATGACGGTAAATGAACAAGGAATTATCCGACTTAAAAAAAGTGTAGAGCACTAGCATATAGTCCATAAAGAGGCAGAAGCGACGATCCAATATAGGAAAGGATGTTGTTTTGAGTAGTAGGATTCCTGAATTCACCACGAGACGAATAGATCATCTCTTACTTATCATCTCAAATTTTATGTACCATTTTTATCCTTACAAAAATTCTGTGTAGTTCTCTTTTCTCACCCTTCTTATCCCATATAAACAAAGTCATTCAGATAATCTAAGTCTAAATCATTTATGCAATATATATCATGTCATCTATTATTTTGTTCTTCTCGTATATTTGTAACGATCCAAATCGGAGAGCCGCGACGGACACCCGGAATCTACCCTCAGGGTACCGCTAATCATCCAACACCTAAAACACTTACAAGTGACAAAGAAGACACAAGTCATTACTTGAATGTAAAAAGATATGTTCTTTGGGGAGAACAAGATAAGTTAATGTTCTCTTGATAAGCAAAATAAAGGTTTTGCAAGGATAGCAACGTTCTCTGAAGCTCCAGACACAAACAACCATTGAGGAAAAAATCATGCATAAGGAATGGGATGGGATGGGATGGGATGGGATGGGATGGGGGTATCAATTCAATTTTATCGACGTGTTCACTCATGTATTTGTCTAGTTTTTCATCCAATCACTTCTCCGTTTTAACATACACTTCATAGTTCTAGAATACTTATCGTTGTCACTCAAACATGACCGTTATTATTAGTCTGTGACAAAAAAAATATTAATTTGACATTGATCAAAGCTTAAAGTGGAGAAAAACAGAGCGTCACAAATAGTTAAGATATTTCAGCATTGAACTATAGAATTATCTTTCTTCAATTTGACATAGTATTTTATGTCTGTACTTCTTATATCTTAAGGCAAATCCTCTAAAAATGTTTTTTTTCTTAAAAAAAAGAACTTCTTTGCTATAGCATCACGTTCTTTATATTGTCAGTAAATAATTGTAGAAGCTGAAACATCCAACAATTTAAGATAGGAAGTTGTTAAACAGCTTCAGTTGCCGACCATGAGATCTGATTCATTCATGAAAGTGCTTTTTGAGCAGCTCCACATGAACAAATACCACATAAGCATATCCCTTGGACTGACCAGACTTGCTTACCCTATTTACGGTGCACGATTGAAAATATTGTTGCACTTTTTCATAGATATAAGGGTAATCTACATAAAGTTAAAACAAAAAATAATAATTCAGATGACAATTCTGCTAATTGTTTTCACAAGATATGGGTAAGAGGGGGTTCCTGGTATGCTATATTATGAACCATAAACTAATGTCTTCAGTTTATAAGTTTAGGACTTGTTTTCATGTGCGTTTATAGTTTCACATAGATAGACTTGCGTTGAAAAATGTATGTAGTCCCACAAGTATTTTAAGATATAAATAGTTTAGAAATAATTAGTTAACCAAAAATGAATATCTTAAATAATAAAATTATTTGAACCTCTCTTTGCAGATTGGAAAACTTGATACTATATCCGTTATTTAATACGGAAGTGATCACTTATTTTAGGGTTAAAAGATTTTTGGGATCTAAAAAGGGAATTAAATTTAAAAGATTTAGTTTCACTTTAACTGTAATCAATTTACTTAGCTGAAACTGCCGCCCA
Organism: Anisodus acutangulus; assembly: GCA_029783415.1. Classification (NCBI taxonomy): domain Eukaryota; kingdom Viridiplantae; phylum Streptophyta; class Magnoliopsida; order Solanales; family Solanaceae; genus Anisodus; species Anisodus acutangulus. Next base: position 13,025,385 of record CM056495.1, read on the forward strand.
TAAAGGCTTGGGGATATATATTCCTTTTAACCATTTGCTCATTGTGGAGAATATTATTATCCTAAAGATAGTTTCGTGGAAATGTCTTACCTACTCATTCCGGATTTTTTGTTAGAATTGTCTTGTTTAATTTTCACTCAATTGGATTATTCTCATATTTTTACAACACAATTTTTTTGCTATATACAATATTTTGATCGATCCTATAGTTGAGTACACATGATGATAGTAATTAAAAGAAAGAAGGGAAAAATAAAAAATCAAGCCAAATTAAACTTATTTGGTTCGAATTGAATTTTATATTTTTTCAAAATTGAAATCTAAAAACCGAATGGATACCCTTAGTATTTCCTACGTCCAATAAAAAAAGACTGGTTAGAGAGTATGATATTGTATAATCTAATATTGGAATAAATTCCTTAATTTAATTATTATTTTTAGAAAGACTAAATTTTCAAATCACAAACTATATGTCAAACAACAATGTTCTCTAAAGTATTTTAAAAACAAATTGAAACAAACGTAATAAAACATGTAAATATTTAACTCACCAGATAGTGACAGTAGCATAAATTGGGATAGAACAGTACTACCTAATAAGTAGTAGGAGTACTTAGGGTTATTCAAAAATAAACCATTACCGATAACTCAACCACAAAATTGACTTATTGGTATAGGGTTATCAGATTAACGGTTGGTGAACGGATTAAAATTTTATAGTTAACGGCTTATTGGTGTAGGACCATATTACTCAATTTCCTTATCGGGTAAATCCTTAACCCGTTAAGAATTATTATTATTATTATATATTTACCTCTAGATATATCTTATATGTATTATACACCCTAAAACACTAAAGTACTAATTAAATCTAAAGCCTCAGCCCCCATTCAGTAACTATTAAGTATTCACTTCTTATTAGTTATTACTGTGTGGTTTCATTGTGGAATTGGAAGAGCTCAATATGTAAGTTTTGCCTTGTTTCAAAGAAATCGAAATCTGTAGGAGAAACTCCGGTATGTTTCTGACATTATTCTGTAAGAGAAAAGAAGAAAAAGAAGAAACTCTTCTTTGATTGGTGAAAATCTTCAAGCAATTTAAACAATGATTTCTGATATATATTCATTGTGATGGACCATTAATTTTTGTTTTTTATATATAGTATAGCAGCTTTTTCACCTTTTGAAGAACAACCCTAGATATATGATTGTATAAGTCTGTTGCGAATTTTTTACTTTTATTTTTCTTAGATTTAGCTGATACACTATCCGTTAACCGCTCGATAATTGCTAATCCGTTACCGCACCAACTGATATCTTATCGATTTGGCTAGCGGATTAATACATTTAAAAGACGATAACCGATAAGTCGTACGGTCAGGCGTAATTATCCGTCCAATCCACCGATAAGCAGCCCTAGGAGTACTAGATTGTCTTTGGATTTTTTATTGCTCCTAAGTTCAAATTGTAACAATTCTTTTGCTTGTGACGTAGTGTTTGTTAGGAATAAGGAAGTAAATAATTGCTTAAATTTGTTGAACCAGAAGAATACAATAACTGTCTAATCGGCTTGCATTTTTTCCGATTAAAAATCTGACGTTGTGTACTGTATACAGTGAATTAATGTATTTTTTTTATAAAAAGAAAATTGTACTCGCGTAGTCGTTTTGAGCATTTTATCTAGAAATCTCTAAAATATCCTTCCCTAAACCTTAATTGCTTGTTTGTGACGTGCGGGGATGGGTGGCACGGTTCCCGACGCTATCGGGAGAATTTCGGATTCATTTTAGCAAGTTTAGAAGTTTTCAAGTTAAAGAAATAGAGAGGTTTGACTCATAGTTGAATTTTGGGTAAACACGTCATTTTCGAGGTTTCGTCGATTCCATTAGGTCCGAAATGTCATTTATGACTTGGTCGAACCTTCGTTTGGGGTCCCAAGGTAATCGGGTGCGTTTTGGGTAGTTGGTTGAGAAGTAGAAGTTTCATAGCTTAACAGTATCAAGGAGAATTTCTGAAAATTCTGAGTACGCGAGCAAGTCTGAAGCCTGTTTTATGATTGAAATGCATATTTGATTTGTGTCCGGGGGATTCCGGATGAGTCTCGGGTGTTGGATCAAAGTTTGAGAAATTAGAAGTGGATTGGTTCAGCTGATTGTTGGTGCAATCGCACTTGTGACCAGGGGCTCGCAGATGCGAAGTCACACATGCAGGTGGGCCTTCACACCTGCGGAAAGAGGGGAAAGGCTTGGGCCTCCCACATGCGGACTATTTTCCACCAGGGTGATCTCTTACCTGCTCTGGGCCTCTCGCACCTACGACGGGCCTGGCATTTTAATTGATAATTTTTCCTATTCGAATCCACTTCATTCTAAACTCGTTTTGGGAGCTTGGGGGCACAAATTTTGGAGATTTCAAAGGGGGTTTTCAAGATTCATCCTTGGGGCAAGATCCTATTCCTAATCTAAGCATTTATTTATGATTTCCCATGTGATTTTGGTTGTAGAACATAAAGGTTTTGCATGTATTTTGGGGTTTAGTTCTAATTAGTGAAATTGAAGGTTCAATTGGAATTATAACTTGATGATTCTTACGATATGAACTATCTATACTATGGATAAGATAATTTTATGTTTAATTTCCCATTTTGCCCTTGTGAGTCTGGGGTTACATTTTTGGGTTGATATAGCATTATGGGTATTGTTGGATTCGTGTGATCTTGTAGAATACTATTTTGACCATGATAAACTGATTTTTGTGATAAATTTCCGTTTTGACATTCGAGGTTTGGGATTAGATTTTGGATTCACTTTTTGGATCCGATTTCCTTTTATAGTTTATGGTCGTCGTTAGACTCGTATCCTTATGTAGAATCCGTAATTGAACAGATTGGGTTCGTTCGAAAGCTCAACAGAAGGGAAAGGTTGTGGAGTGACTATTCGGTTTCGAATTTAGGCAAGTTGAGACTTACTAGACCCTTTTATAGTATTTTTGTGTTGGTTAATTAATTAAGGGGCGTAATGAAAAATTGGGGGTCTCGTACTCATGTGGCGACGAGCACTTGTGCGAGTACCGGTGTACTTATAAAGGGTAATAAAAATGTAAAGGGTATATTTGTGACTATGGGTGGCCAACGGGGCGGGTCCCGGCGGGATGGGACCCGACGGGACTGGGGGTTTGGCTGGACCGGTCCTCCGACGGGACTGGCGAGATCCGCCGATGTCCCATCCCTTTCCCGGTCCCGTCGAAAAAGGGGACCGATCTTATCGGGTCGGATCGGGATCGGGTTTTCAATTTATTTTTTTTGCACTTAATTTTAAAAAAACAACATATATAAACATCTCAATAATTGAACAAGATAGTGTTATAAAAATATTACAAGACTGTTTTTGTGTCTCTTATATTATTTAATAGAAATATGATTTTTTGTAATACAATTTTAAAATTGCAAATTTGTGGTGTAGAAAGTTGCAAATAACATAGTAAAATTACAATTAAAAAATTACATATTTAAAAATACGTTTTCTAGTTTCTTTATAATGTCTTGTGGTTCTTTAGTTGGAATTGGAATTTATTGGTCAAATTGCTTGACGTCGCTTCCACCTCCATCTGATAAGATTTCGTTGTAGTTTTCATCGTCTTCTTCGTTGATCTCCGGTTGACCACACCTTCTACACTCCGCTCGTATCCAATCTCTGAATAATATTGCAATCTCTAAGTTGTCTCCCGCTAATGAGTGTATGTGCTCTCCTATTTGAAATCTTCTGGCCGAAAAAAGACATTGATGACGCTTGAATGTTCAACACATCTCGGGCCATCTTTAATAGTGTCGAAAATGTCTTCTCACTCTCCCTCCAATATTTCAGCAAGTCTTCATGTCCTTCTTCATTGAGAACTGCTTAGTACGGTACAACACCCTGCAAAACAAAAATATCAAACTCGCTAATTTGATTAGTGGTGGTACCACCACACATTCTATTTCTAAGGCTTTCAATACTAGCCGCAGAAACAACATGTCTTTTTTGAGGTTGTGTTGAAGAAGAAGAAGATGGTATGGAAGCCGGTTGGTTGCTAGTACTTTCTTGTTGGTAATGCGGATATACTTTTTTGCATTCATCTTGTATGTTAGACAACACTTCTTCTTTAGTTTGTTCCTTAGGTGGTGGGTCATTTGGATTTTTTTAAGTTGGAGGTGGAAGTACTGCTATACAATCATAAATAGTTTCAATAAGTGTTTTACAACCGTCTATTTTTATAGTCGGATTTAATACAACACCAATAATATAAATAGTGGAAATATGAATAAAATATTTTTTAAATTTTATAAACATTTTTAATAGGTGTCGTATACGATGGTTTTTCCATATATTCACTAAGTAATAAAAATATTAGAGTTATATAAAATAACATAATTGAAATAGTAGGATAATATATACTGGAAAATTCTTTTGTTGCTTGAAAAATTTTCTCTAGAAATAAAATAAGTTCTGAATTTTTTTCCCAATCGTTATTTACAACCATATCAATTGGATTTCGATTATGGGAGTTAAAAATAAAGTTATAGGTCTTCTATAATCATAAGCAACATGTAGTTGTTCGTATAAAGAATTCCACCTAGTCGTTACTTCTTCGTGAGTTTTTCTATAAGCTAGTCCACAATCGTGATAAGTTTTTTTATATTCTTTTTTTCATTGTATTTTATTACTTCTAAAAATAAAGTTTATAGCAAATTATATCTTATTAAGAATGTCTTTAAAAAGTGATAGACCATCTTTTACAACTAAGTTATAAATATGACACGCACATTTTATATGAAAATGATTTGGAAAAGATGGAGTTAAAAGATCTTTTAAAATTCTAATAGCATAATTATTAGAAGAAACATTATCTAATGTAATAGTCATAATTTTATCAGTTATGCCATAATAATCGCAAACTGAATAAATATTTATGCAATAAAAGTATCGGTGTGCCTATCATCTATATATTTATACGCTAAAATATGTTTTTGCATAGACTATTTATAATATATCCAATGACATTTATCGCTAAATAAGCATGGCCATTAGTACTACGACCTATATCAGACGTGATAGATATTTTACCAGAAAAATGATATAAGGAATAACGTAAATACTATTGATATTCACGGGCAAATTTAAAAATATCTCTCCTAACAGTTGATCTAGGAAAACCATTAAAAGCAGGATTATACATATCTCTAATTTTATGAATAAAATCAGGAGAGGAAGGAAATGAAAAAGGCAAACCCTCCACCGCAACTAATTTTGCTATTGCTTCCCTATCTCTATGTTTATCGTATTTAGGGCCTACAATTCCCCCTGTCATAGGGTTAATTTGACCATGTACTTGGTCCGGGACAGTATGTAAACCTTGTCCCGACTGAGAGGGCACTGACGCATTCGATTTTTCAGCCAGGTATTGGTCACATCTAGCTTTGTGAAAGTTTTGTACGTGTCTCAATAAACCTTCCGTCCTACCCTTACCTTTTTCCACTGTAAATTTATAAAAAAATTTACAAATTTGACATCTAACTACTTGATTCTCTTCGTCCCTATAAAAAAAATACATGTATCTGATTTTAATTTTTGTTTTATTGGGCCTTGTCTCATACTAGGGGAATAAGAGGTGTTCCAGTTGGAGGTGCACTAGTGGGTGTGTCATCTAGATTATCTTCTAAATTAAAGTCTTGTTGAGTTGCAAAAAATATCTCGTCGTCTAACTCTAATGGTATATCATTAAAAAGTTCAGTTTCATTTATATGTGTGTAATCAACCAAATCATCCTGTCTAGGAATATGATGACTAGAAGAAGTACCCTGCCCTTGTTACCCCTACTAGAAGAAGCCTAACCCTTACCCTTAAACATACCTCTAAATCCTTCCATTTTAATTATGCTAATAAATAGTTAAATTTAAAGATAATGAAATTAAGTGTGTTAATTAAAATAAAGAAACAATAATAATTTAATGAAGGAACGAATGTGCCAAACGCTGACATAACGTCGACGTGTAATCGAGGTTGAAAATTAAAACTTTGTTTGATGGATGATCCTCAAGCTAGTTGCCAACTTCACTCCCAATTTTTTAACTTTGATGTAGTTATACAAATGAATAAATAAAATTTAATATTTAGTAGACAATGTAGACTTGTAGAAATATAGATTGAGAGATTATAGGAAGATTTGTAAGAAAGATGAAGAGAAAATGATGTATTTGTAGTTGGGAAATTGGGTTAAAGTGTAAATATATTAATTTAGGGGTTAAAAATAAATATTAAGGGGTAGGGGTTGGGGGGGGGGTTGGAGGCCCATAATGGCCATTGCACAACGGCCAAAATATAAATGGTCGTTGTGCAACAACCATTTTTTGCAAATGGGAGGGGATCGGGCAGGATCGGGGTGGGTCAGACGAATCGGGATGGGCCCGGGCGGGTCGAGCCCGGGTCCCGTCCCGGTTCGAGTCCCGTTATCTATTTTTTTGAACGGGGTAGGGGCGGGACCCGGCTGCTCCGCCCCGTTGGCCAGCCTTTCTTGTGATAGAGACTATATGTTTAGCCTTCGGGCTTCAACGAGTGGTGTGTAAATTCACTTAGGTTAGTATGACTGATGTTTACTTAGGCTATAGTAGCCATGATTGATAATTTCCTTGATTGTGACTTGTCATGCATTCATCACTCTGCATTCGTCTAAGTTATGGAAAAAGACTTATTTTGATAAATGGAATTGATATTATTCATATGCATGGTGTACACATATTCATTACATACATTCATGATATTGTTGACATTTGATTGATGAGGTACAGAAAAGGGGCCTTGAAGGTCGGGTATTTGGATATGCTACATGGAAAGATGATGATGATGATGATATTACAGCCTCAGAGTTGGGACCCAATGGAAAATAATTCCGAGTGGGTATATGGACCTCATAAGTCCCTCATGGGTCATGTGAAACCTATTGCATGAGCGTGTGTATACCGGGTGCATATGACCATTCCATACATATTACTTGCATTGCATATCATTTATACTTGTTGATGTGAACTTTGTGTCATATGTGCTCTAGTGATATAAAGATGTAATCTTTAGGTTTTACTTGCTTAAAATGGAAGAAAGATGGAATCCTTAAGACTTCTTAATGTAAAAGATGAAAAGATGGAACTTTTGTGGGTTTAGATACGCTAATTGGGTATATGTTGGATCTTTATGGTTATATTTGGCTCTCTTGAGTAAAGAATGAAACTTTATGATGATTCTCGATAACAGTGATGATCTTTGTGGTTGACTTAGTGGTAGAATCTTATTTACAAGGTTAAACTTTATGATGATTCTCGGTAACAGTGATGATCTTTGTGGTTTAGAGAAGTATCAGAAAATATCAACCTCTGTCACCGCTATAGTTAGGGTTGGTCAACGATGCTACTGGGTACACGTGATTCCCGTATTCACTCTACATTTGTTGCACCTTTTGTGTGCAGGTACAGATCCGAGCGTCAGTTGAGCATCATCTCTGAGCGCTTTGGAGAGCTTGATTTGGAGTCCAGGGTGAGTTGTTGATCTCTTCCTAGCACTAGATTTCTCTCTATACTTTTATTTTCTTTCTTCTTTTATTCAGACAATATTGTTTTACTATTCAGACTTGTAAAACACATTTAGAAAGATCTTGTACTTATGACTTTCAGATTTTGGAGAGTTTGACTTAGACTTATTTGTATTAAGTTATTAATACTTTTCCAGTACATTGGGTGTTTGTCTTTACTTTTTCGCGCTTTATTTATGTATTCGATTTGCATGTTTTGGGGTTCGCCTACGAGTTCGGGGTAAATTCTCTCACGACACAAATATGATTTTGGGTCGTGACAGAAATTTGTTTATTAAATATAAATTTAAGAGTCATTACATAGAGAGACTAGCCTAGGCAACACAGTACCTACCCTGCCTCTTTAAAAATTACAAATAACAAAATGGGGAGACAATGAGTTAATTGTTTGGTCTTGTATAGTGAACTTATTAGAAGATGTCCTCTTACAAACGCTATTTTAGCAAAGTTACTTGAAACTTCCCAATGGACGATTCTATCTTGATTTTATCCATTTATGTATTAAATTCATCCATCACAAGCAAAAGAATTGGTGGATTAACTTCTAATGCTTTTAAAATTTCCATCCAAATTCATAGTAAAGAAAATGAAATATGTCTTTTATTCATGTTATAACTAAACTAGTATTAGTCAATATCGAATTCACATAGGCATGTTTTTCTTCTACATCTTAAACCTTCATAGACAAGTAAGAATAATTTATCATGCAGTTGGACGAGAATAATCTTTCCTTTACATTATTACATGGTGAAAAGGGAATGAGGATGGGAAGCAGGATAGTGTGATTAACCCACACCTGTATGAAAAACTCTTCCCAGCGATACTTTTTTCTTTAAACAAATATTGTTTTTGAAAAATTGAGATACTTGGCCAAAAATAACCTTATCATTAGTTTTTTTATTGCAAAGTAACCATTATTGATTTCAAAAGAAAAATCTGTAATTAAACTGTTTTTCCTTCTCCGCGAAAATTTCTAAAGCAAATAAGGTAGTTCACTAGTATATCTTTCTAGCCACGATTTTAATATTTACAGGAATAATCTAGGATGAATCACCCTAAAAATAGAAATTATAAATACTATGTTTAATGTATTTTGTTTATGTACAATAACAAAGTCCCAAGCATTCAAGATTTTACTTTTCGTAATCATAATGTTTCCTTATGATTCTTTTTTTTTTTGTTAAAGCGATATTTTTCCTTCTATCTACTCCTATCAAGTATCAATAATTGAAGTATGGAACTTTCTCGCTGCGGAACTAATAAGTCTATTAGAAAGTTGAATTAACAATTTTTACATAAATTTTTAAATTGATGAAATCAGTCGAATGATCTCAGTTGGAGATGGGATTACACGTGTTTATGGCTAGGCGGAACGATCGCTCTGTAGTAGATTCTTTAACTGATTAATTTAACAACCCAATGTCTTAAGTCACTCTGTCATAACTCTAAATTATTGATCGGAATGGAATTGGAGGCCGGCTTCAATGTGAAGCCACTAAAGCTAATGCTTTAAGCCCCATTTTCGAGGGCCCCATGTTTTAGCAATTATAAGTTATAGTTATTAGGTTCTTTTAAAAAAATATTGAGTAGTATTACTTATTAGCAGAATGTAATTTTTTTTTATTTCTCCGTAATTTCAACTGTTGAAAGTCAAAGCTTCCTATAAGTTATTTTATTCTCAAGAAAAAGAGAGTTAAAAGAGTACTGTTGAGAGTAAATAAAAAAGTATTGTGTATTATTTGTTGTTGTTTCTCACATTTCAAGCTCGGGGGAGGGGTGGAGGGATTGCAAAGAAATTTATCAAAATTAAAATTGATAAAATCTAAATATTTCAAGAGAGATGGAATGAATTAGGTATATTATCAATTGAAATGAATTTTTAAGAGAAATTGATTATAAAACAATCATTCATTACTTTGAATCTAAATGAACTAGAAAATAAATTTCAAGTAAATAAACAAAAATCTTTTTATTTATTGAAAAAAATTAAGACCTCATTTTGAAGTTTGTTTTAGGTCACCAATAATATTGAGTCGCCTTCTGAAATTGGAGTGCCTTTTTATTTTTTATAAAGATAAGACATGGAATAATAAATCCGCTTTCACTCTTGATTTTCTCGATCATAAGCTAAGTGTGTCAAACCATTTAACCGAAGTTGTATTTGTCAAAGACGAGAGCCACAATTTTACCATGACTTTTTCTATAACTTTCCCAACTCTTTATATTCGCAATCTTACCAAATCTCAAACAAAATAAGAAGTATTGTTATTACATAAACTTAATTAAAGTATCTATTAAAAATCATTAAGTCTATTTTTCATTTTTGGATAATATTAATTGTAAAGTAATAAAAATAATTAAATCATTTTTAGATAATATTATTTGTAATGTAAATATATGTACATGTTCTTTTTGTAATTCGACGCCTAAAAATACTTTCTGAAAATAATGACCAAGCACAAATTATTTCTCTAATACTAACAAAAGCATTTTTCAAATGATTTAGCCAAATACAAATTGTTACAACTTCAAAGTACTTTTTTAAAAATGCACAAATTAAATACTTTTTAACTTAAGCAAAAAATTTAAGCTTCACCAAAGAGGCTCAAGCTTTAGTGGTGACAAGAAACAACTTTATTGAGGTGTTTTAGAGTTCTTTTAACCTTGATTGTGCTGTAAATTAGCCGTTAAACATTCATGGTCCATGGATAATCAATTATTAGATTTATATTACATTTGTGCTTTTTAGTCCGTTGAAATGTGTATTGACTAACTCTGCTCCTTGTCCATGAGGATATTGATTTTCCTTGATGAGGAAGATAATAAAATGGACATTGATTTAAAAGCTAAGCTATTGAATATATAAAGATAAAAAGATAGGAAAAGCAGAAAGTCTAAAAACAATCATATAAGGGAATGCTGGAATTCTAAGCATGAAGCATCCTATGCATTATGGTCATAAATAGGAAAAAGTTGAAATAGCATATTATGGATATAAATAAATAGGAAAAGTTGAAATAGAAAGTTCAAAAAGAGGAAGAAAAATGATTGAGCAACAGTTCATTAATTCCCTACATTTCAGCCAGGGATGTAGAAAAACACTCACGCTCTTTTCCTGTATATAACGTAAACTATACTTGCAATAATGGCCGGAGATGGTATTATGGTAACTTCTTAAGAGTTTAGGTTATATACTCCCTAGAAAATAATGATAAATACTTATCGGCATTAAATGCTTACACCTAACTAAAATAATTAAGTGAAAATGTATATCACTTAATCATGATTAAGTATTAATAACGGTATATGAAAAACATATGTCTTACACTTATTAGCTTGGCTAAAATACCAGGTAAGTTTTTACTGCAAATAACATTTTTAATCCGAAAATTTTGACGTTAAGGTGAATTGGAGTCCAATAGGTAACAAAACAAAAAAGCAAATTCAAACCATTCCAATTCGTTAGGAGCATTTTTGACCTACAAATGTAGGGCGATTTGTTGTCTTTTGTGAGAAGAGAGCGTAGGGGATAGAGTAGTGCTAACAAGCAACAACTATCATCTTTGGAGTGCATGACATTAGACACACTGTTTCACGTAGTGTCTCTCCTTTTTCTTTGTTAAAAAAAGACGTGCTTATAAATATAATCAATGGAGACAATAGTCATCATCATTCATCATTCATCATTGCTCTACTACTACTCATTCCCATGTGCCAATTTTTTTTTTTTTTTGTGAAGGGGAAAGTCCCGAAGGCGAAACCCCCCACCTGTACCAGAGGCTCCTTGGCCAGGTGGGACGTAAATCGATGGATATGCGCGAGTGACAGCCCTGCAAGGGAGAGGACCAACGGGACACGAACCCAGCAACAACCCTTGCAATATTTCAGCAAAGACTGTCACCACACGGATTCGAACTCGCGACGTCGGAGTGGTTGTACCCCAATCACCTTGCCACTTACCAACTCGCATGTGCCCCTGGGCTCCCATGTGCCAATTTTCTTCCTCTTTTTCTATGATCATTTGCCCGTTTAACACATCTTCTCTTTTACTCAACTCTGTCAACAAAGCAACAGAAAAGGACTTCTTGTCTCTTAGAAAAGGACTTCTTGTCTCTTCTATGTTTTCCTACTCACTTTCTTTCATTCATTCCTCTGATGCAACTGCTTACATGTCCACAGTATTCCCTTTGCCTTCTTCTCAGTCTCTTCAGTTCCAGACTTAGCTATATATATTTGGAAAATTCTTTGATATCTAAGGCACTTATCTCTACCATTTTGTTCTCCTTCAATGAAGCTGCATTGGTGTTACTATTCTTGCTTCCTTCTATCTTTTATCTTCATCACAGTTGCTTTCTGCAATCCTGAAGGTACTCAATAATTAGAGGCATATTCAAAATTTAAACTTGATGAGTTTAACCTTTAACATTCTCAGTACTGAACTCATTGTACTTTTTAATGTTATGAACTCAATATTTACTACATTCGTTAAAATTTTAGTGGTTTTTCTCCCACACATATGTCTCTGACTATCACTCTTCCATTTTATCTCTTCATTTTACTTCTTCTATCTTTTCTCCCTTGTGTAAAGTTGAAGTTATGTTGTGTGTTCAGCAATGTTGCTCGGACTCTTCAAAATGCCAATGGGTGCGTGACAGATCCTCCAAAAGTAGTGCACTTTTGGAGGATCTAATACATGTGCGACAACATTTTAGGAGAGTCCGAGCAACATAGGTATTCAACAGCTATTACATTAAAATGGAATGTTGCTTATGTTTGTGAAATATGCAGGATTCTTGAGCTTGTCTTGTGGTGGAAATACTACCTATGTTAACTCCTTCAACATTACATGGACACCAGATGGTGCCTATATCTCAGCTGGTAACATGACCACTGTTAATTTTCTTGAGGGTTCCTCCTCAACTACCCTCCCAGTTAGGTTCTTTCCTGATTCTCCACTTAGAAAATGTTACAAGATTCCAGTGAAGAATGTGTCATCCTTGGTCCTTGTTAGGACAAAGTTTGTGTATAAGAATTATGATGGACATAATAAACCCCCTGTATTCTCTGTTTCTCTTGGGAGGGCTATTACAACCACTGTCAATCTCACTAATACCGATCCACGGGTCGAAGAGTTCGTATGGCCAGTTGATAAAGACATTCTGTCTTTATGTTTGCACTCTTTTCAAGATGGTGGATTTCCAGTTATTTCATCCCTTGAACTTAGGCCACTTCCTCAAGGAGCTTACAGCAATGCCTTGGGAGATTTTCCTGATAAGTTGCTGCGGAAATGTTATCGTGTCAACTGTGGTTATAATTGGTCCCTAAGGTCAAAATTTCCACTTGTTTTTATTATGTTTCATGTATTACTTATCGATTGTTTAGTTGTTAGTTTCTGTTAAAATATGATGTTTTTCGTGCTATGTAAAAGGTATCCGATTGATCAGTATGATAGAATTTGGGATGCTGATGAGGATTTCAGTCCATTTCATGTGTCTTCTGGTTTTGACATTCAAGCCAATTTCAATATGTCAGTTCTGAAAGAGAGCCCTCCTACAGCTGTTCTTCAAACCGGAAGAATTTTGGCACGGTGGAACGACATGACATATAACTTCCCCATTGATCATCAAGGAGATTACCACATTGTTCTCTACTTTTCTGGGATTCTGCCTGTGTCCCCTTCATTTGATGTATTAATAAACAGGGATATTGTTCGATCAAACTACACCGTGAATCGATGGGAAGTCAGTAGTCTGTTGTTTACAATGAAAGGAATCGAGAGCTTGAACATCACATTGAAGACTGTCCACTACTATCCATTTATCAATGCTCTTGAGGTTTATGAGATCCTAGACATTCCCCTAGAAACTTCTTCAACAACAGGTTTTAATATAGTGTTGTTGATTTTTCGAAATATGTGACCTTTGAAGCAGTCTGTTAGAACCGATTGCACCAACTTTGGACATTTTTTATTGTTGCAGTTTCAGCCCTCCAGGTTATTCAGCAGGCAACTGGTCTAGATCTTGACTGGGAAGATGACCCATGCTCTCCTAAATCATGGGAACACATAGAATGTGAAGGAAACTTGGTAACTTCATTGTATGTCAAAGTTTTCCCAATAAATATTTTTTCCTTTTCTCTTGGTCTTATTTTTGTTAGGAGTAGAACATATTAAAGCTGAAATTTATGTAGGGAGGTTTTTGATGTAAACTTGAGGTCGATCAGCCCAACATTTGGTGACTTACTGGATCTCAAATCACTGTAAGAGTCATAAATCTTAACAACTTATCACTTAATAGCCACTGTTTGGCTATCTTGACTTTACTTATTTGATGTTCTTCTTGTTGCAGGGATTTGCATAACACTTCACTTGCTGGAGAGATACAAAACATCGGCAGCCTGCAACATCTTAAGAAGCTGTAATACTTGATCTTGAGGAATTACCATGTTAAGTTAATGTACTTAAAAGAGCATTGTCTAAATTAAGTTGTGTATTTAACATTGCAGGAACTTGAGCTTCAATCAACTTACAGCTTTTGGTTCTGAGTTAGAAGACTTGATAAACCTTCAAGTTTTGTACGTCTCACTGCTTGCATTTAGATAGTGATTTTCCTTTATTATTTGTAGCTTTGTACTGTTCAAGGGTGGGAAAGAAGACAGTTTTTAAAATTATGTGTTTTCTGTTGAAGGGACTTGCATAACAATAGTTTTCAGGGAACAGTACCAGATAGCGTTGGAGAACTTAAGGACCTCCACATACTGTGAGTGAGGATAATATGTACTGGCATTTTGAACTTCTTAAAGTACTTAACCTGATAAATTATTCTAATTTACCTCTCTGCAACATTCAGGAACCTAGAGAACAATAAGCTACAAGGCCCCCTGCCACAATCTTTGAACAGAGAGAGTTTACAAGTCCTGTATGAAACTGAAACCGTCGTATTTTCTTGTTTTGCTTCTCATGTCAGTTTCTTGATTTATCTTTTTTTCCCCTATGTTGCAGATCAGCAGGAAATCTGTGTCTTTCCTTCACACTGTCTTTATGCAATGACTTCTCAAGAAATCCTACAATTGAGACACCACAAGTCACTGTCTTTGCACCCACAAAACGCAAGCGCCATAATCGATTAGCAGTTATACTTGAGACAGTTGGAGGAGCTGTACTTTCTCTATTCTTTGTCTTTATATCAGTATTCTTGTACATGAGGCGAAGAAAAACTGGAGATACATATGCAGCAAGTATGAAAAAGTCAAATTTCCTTTTAATATCAAAATATTGATTAATCTACTTCTAAACATGGACTATTTTATAATTATAGGAACCGCAGCAGAAATGAAAAACTGGAATGCTGCAAAAGTCTTTTCATACAAAGAAATCAAAGCTGCTACAAACAACTTCAAAGAGGTCATTGGCCGTGGTAGTTTTGGATCTGTTTATCTTGGAAAGCTTCCTGAAGGTAAACAAGTTGCAGTCAAAGTTCGATTCGATAAAACTCAACTAGGTGCTGATTCTTTTATCAATGAGGTTTGCAACTAAACCCATGCTAGTTTAGTTCCACTCTACAAAGAAAAAAGAGATTCAAGAGCTTTCTTTATTATATCTAGGTGTCCCTTCTATCACATATCAGTCATCCGAGTCTTGTGTCGTTAGAAGGATTCTGCCATGAGTCAAAGCAGCAAATTCTAGTTTATGAGTATTTACCTGGAGGATCACTGGCTGATAACCTTTATGGTATGTCACGCATGATCTCGCCCATATACACATTCTAGATCCATCGATCTTCTTCTGTCTTATATTGTTAACAACACTTAATAACTTTCTCAGGAGCAATGAGCAAGAAATTGACACTAAGCTGGGTGCGCAGATTGAAAATTGCAGTTGATGCTGCAAAAGGTATGTGTAAAGTGAGACATGATCATTACTAACTCATGTTCAATTGGAGAACTACCGTGAAGAACAACTTTCTTCTGTACAGAAAAAAAAAACATCGTTTGCCTGTATTTTTTCCACATACATTGTGAAAAACCAGATTATTACTTGAAGGAGTTTGTGAGTTCATCTCATTTGTGTGCCAAAATGCTTGGTTTTCTACAACCAAAAGATCCATATAGCCCAGAAGAATGCAGTTGCTTTGTGGATTCTTCTCCCTCCTAAGATACTTAATAGTTGTATGATGTAGCAAAAAGTTTTACATAGTTTATAATGGTCGATTATTACTTTAAAAGGTTTGGATTACCTGCACAATGGAAGTGAGCCAAGAATCATACACCGTGATGTGAAGAGCAGTAATATACTTCTGGATGCAGACATGAACGCTAAGGTATCTGATTTTGGCCTTTCTAAGCAAGTAACTCAATCAGATGCAACTCATGTTAGCACTGTTGTCAAAGGCACTGCTGGTTATCTTGATCCCGAGTAAGCTTCAAGACATTTACTATCCATGTATCAAGTTTAATCTTTGTTCTTTCCTATCTTAAACCTCTCTTGCTACTTTTCTACAGATACTATTCCACTCGACAACTCACAGAAAAGAGTGACATATACAGTTTTGGAGTCGTTCTTCTTGAACTTATTTGTGGTCGCGAACCACTAAGCCACTCGGGGTCTCCAGATTCCTTCAATTTGGTTCTATGGGTAAAAACAAGTCTTATTATGTGTTACACAGCAAATACAACAGAAAGCATTTTATTGACTTCAAATAATACTCATATGTTGTAAACCAATTGTGAATTTCAGGCAAAGCCATACTTGCAGGCAGGTGCATTTGAGATAGTAGATGAGAGCATAAAAGGAACGTTTGATACAGAAAGCATGAGAAGAGCGGCTTTAATCGCCTCAAGGTCAGTCGAGAGGGATGCATTGCGGAGGCCTAGTATTGCAGAAGTATTAGCTGAGCTCAAAGATGCATACAGCATTCAACTTTCCTATTTAGCATCTGAAGGACTTGCCAATTGATAAATTAGACCTTCACTAATGCAGCTCACAATTTGCAAATATGAGGTTCCTCTAGTTGAATAAAATGTCACTGTAACTTTATGTGAACTTCTAAATATGAGCTCGGAAATGTTTTAAGTTATTGATATGTATATCATATTTAAAGGTCTCCTCTCCCCACACCCCTAAACCAAACATCCACCCTTAATTTCGTTGGGCTTAGAAATGCAAAACAGACATTAGTATCTATTTAAAATGCTTGTTTCCAAATTTTTGTGCCTATATATTACTTTATGGTGATTTGGTGCACTTGGGAAGAAGTTCCCAAGATCTTTACTTAGATTGCTCACAGAAAAATCATTTAACCAGTGTATTCGTTTGCACATCTAAGACTAATTATCCTTTTGATCATTATAGAAATTGACCGTTAGAACGCACCCTTTCATTGAATATTCAATTATTTTTATCTTTTTTCTATAACCGTACCTGACCAGCTTGTGCACCTATTCCACCGCAATATTGTAAGGAAATCACCTAGTGTTTCTTGTATGTGCTGGAATCTAAAATCTGGTCGTCAAGTTTGCCCTCCACTTTATTGATTAGGCCTCACCCAGGTGTGTCATTGAATCTTCAATACTTGATAAACGCTACCGACAATCGTGAAGCTAACTTACAGCCCTTTTTCCTCCTTTATCGTTTTTCCCCTCCCCGTTGAAAAAAATTGCGAGTCTTAAAGAGTGTAAACATTATCATTGAGAATCAAGAATAGTGCCCGTAGGCAAATAATTAATCAATTATACATTAATTTATCAGTTTAGAATACCTCGGACTATTTTCAATCTATTTGGTTTGGAAGTACGTGAAGTCGTGGATGATTTTCAACAAATGGTAGCAATATCCACCCAGGCTTGCATCAGTGCGAGCAGTCGTGTGCTCTCGTTTCCATATTCTTTTAAGACTTGTGAACCAATCATAAAAGTAATGAGTTCGCCTAACCAGAAAACTGGCGCCGTAGATACAGGAATAATGCTGTAGAAGCAGCCACTGCGTAAGGGAATAGAGTCCAGATTCCCTGCACAGTTCATAGGAACCAGAATTGGATTCTTTCATTCTTTGGTAATAAATGCAAAATTGGGCAGGACAAAAGAATTATGCTGTACCACTAGAGTAGCAACGGTTGCAACTGCAAATACTGGATTCTCTCTAAGTAAAAATCCAATTGTCAACTGCATTTTGGAGAAAAAGAAAAGGAGATAAGAAGGCATGAACAGCAGCACATTTAAAACTGAGGACTGTTTCAAACACAAGACTAATAACCTGAATTGGAAAAGTTATCAAGCCACCGCAACAGACACCGGCAAAGAAACACTCTGGTGATATATCCTGCAATATATAAAAGCGCAGATAAATGATTGAAACAGTTATAAATATCTGTTTACCACGGGAGAATGCATGAATTGCTAACCATTTCTACATGGGGTAATAGCTACAAGTACAACATAACCATTATAAGAATCCTGGGATGGACCATTAATAGTTATACCATTTTGTAGTTGAAAACAAAAACTAATATCTAAGGATACGAAACAAAATGCTATTGCTAAATACAGTGAACCTAAAATGGTTAGGCAATGGTCAAGAAGAACAAACTGAGGACACCAAACTGATAGATGCTACTGTATCACCCTTCCCCTAATTGCAAAGATCAGGAAAATTTTGAGTTGCTAGTGCATGAACTGCAGGCAAAGCCCGGATTTGAGTGGGAAAATCTATTGGTGAGAGAATAAGATGCCTAACCAAGGTTCCACTTTATGACTCTTATGTTATAATCGACTTTATTGGGATGAACATGCAAAATAGGGCATTTGACAGTCCAATTTCAGAATACTTACGAAACCAAGGACCACTTATTTCAGTTCTGTATAATCTTTTAGATCAGGAAAGCACTCCGTGTGCTGGAGTACTCGTTCCTAGTGGTGGATTGCAGAGGTGTTTGCCCTCTTCGGTACCGTTTTTATGTAGGATGAAAGAAATCTAAAGTATACAAAATTTACTACAACTTCTGAAAAGTCGTCCAGGAAATTGGTTGCATTGCATTCTCAGTGATTGAATTTCTAGTCAGAATAGGTTTAGAAATAGCAAACGAACATTGTAACTGAGGGTCGCTGGGTTTGTCCGTCTTGTCTTTTCATAGCAGGACTTTTTCACTAAATATATCAACCGTTTCGATGATGAAATTTAATTATCTAAGCATGGTAATCGACTATCCATGCTAATCTGAGACCTTTTTGTTCTGTAGGTAAGCGTATACTTGTGGGACTACACTGGGTTTGTTGTTGTTGTTGTAAGCTGTACCCAAAAGAGGGAACAAGAAAGTAGCAAAAGGGGATTAAGCTGATCTAATTAAGGAAAAAGAAAAAGATCACTCACCAGAGCCCCTGCAAGGAAAGCGGTGGGATTTCTCACTCCAAGAGAAAACCGTTCCACTGCATCAACGTAGGAAAATCCACCAATAAGCAATTAAGGAAGTTCAAGGAACAAGAAGATCATATCAGTTATTACAAGTATTTTCCAGAAATATGATACCATAACAAGAAACAGACTGTTTTAGAATGTAAGTTTAGAGATTTATACCTAGACATAAGGATTAAGATGGACCAGAAATATGCGAACTCTTAAGATATAGTATAAATTTTGAGGTAGAGTACTAATTTCGATCTAATATTTCCAGCAAATAGAGAATCTTAACAAATGATTAAACCACACTCCTCGCGTACTAACATAGAGATGTGATAGGACTGATGCTACATTATGATCAAAGTAATAAGTGAGTGGGTATCTAATGAAGTGGGTTGAGAACCATGAGGTTCAAATCCCAGCGGCGGCAAAATCACTAGGTGATTTTTCCTATCTGTCCAAGCTTTGGACAGGTTACCCGGTACCTGCCCTGGTGGGGTGCAGCAGGTACCCCATGAATTAGTCGAAGCGCGCGCAAGCTGGCCTGGACACCACGGTTATCCAAAATAAAAAGTGTGCGCATATCGGTGGAAACAAAGGTTTCACAATAATTAAAAGTTTTAACAAGGCAAGAGACAATTTGGAGCAAATTCAGTATATTTTAGAACTCACCGAAACCAATGAGATTCCCATATTTTTGTACAGCGTTTGTAATAACTCTTGCCTTCTGATTTCCAATCCCTAACTACAACCAGATTGACTCTGAATTCCCAAAATCAATAATGTATACTTTTAAGGCAAGGAAACTGAATATTTGACATGAATGAAATGCTAGTAGCCAAAATAAACCTTTGAGCAAACATCATTGGATGCACCAGATTGCTTAAAAAGCTTCCCAAGGTAAAAAGGTATCATATCACTGATACAAACACCCCTGAATATTCAGAATCCATAATAATATTAACATTGTGGGGATCACTGTTTCTACATAAACAATATTTACTGGTACAGAAGGTTCATAAAATCTTTGAATATAACAGAAGAAAAAGAAGGTTGTGCATTCTGCAGAATCTTGAAAGGTTGATATGCACGTGTATTCATCAAAATTACTCAGAAGACAGTTTCAACTAACCAGTACACCCAGAGAATAGTGGATGTTATATATGAAGCATTTCTGGAAAAGGAGTTCACTAGTGATTGCCACGTCCCATCTAGAACAAGCATCCGTGCTATAGAGCTTCCAACCTACACCATTAGTCAATAAATTTGACTTTAATAGTGAACATCATGAAGAAGGATAGTTCCTATTCAAAGACACTATATGACAGCATATTTCTAGCTTTCAACTTTTTGTAGATAGGGTTCTAGCTTTCTAACTTTATAAAATTTAAAGGTTCTTTACAACTCTTCTCCCCACTTAGCCAATCACTTTTTCCTCAGATCACTAAAGAATAACTCTAAAGTCGTTATTTTTTTAAAGGAATGTCAAATCAAAGAAGAAAAATAATGCAGGAAAATTATAGCATCTGCAACACGGCCATGAATTGGAAGACTCGTTAGCAGGGGACTTCATGAACAGAAGTACCAGCATAGGAGACGAACCCATATATTCAAAGCCTTCTCACTGATAAAAAGTCCAAAACCAGCTGCCATCAGAAGCCAAAAGTAGATCCATCTGAAGAATGAGAAGTACAAGGGCTTAACATCACATCTGAGTACAGCTAATAGATGAGACATCCAAAATTTCAATTATATTAAGCATCTATCATAGTGGTAGAATAAAGTATAATAAACATAAGGTTGGTCTTGTTTTCTGCTTAGGTCATGATGAAACCCCTGATATATGAAAAGTTGCAAGGACAGTTAGTTGCTTACCCTGGAGCATATTCTGGCAGCATGACTCTATAGCCAAAAGCTTTGAAAGAAAAACCAGGAGCAGGTGTAGCAATTGTGGAAGATGATGATCCATCAACCAGATATTGAATCCCAAAATTTGATCCTTGATTAGGCTGCTTCAGGCCTATGGATAGGAATGTAACTGTAGCAGCTATACCTATTGCTATTACCAGTTTTGCCAAAAACGAACTTCCTGTGTGAACAGTTTTATCTTCCGGACTACCAGTTAAATCATCGGAAGCCTTATGCACTATCTCCTCGGCATCCTCCGACTGTCCAGCTTCATAATTTTTAGCACTCACAAGCTGAAATCTTTTGATCCTGCACTCCAATAGAGAGCTTTCCATTAGCAGTACATAGATAAGCTCAATACACTGAACCTGTTGATTAGCTGTTTGCACTTAAATTCCAGTTTTGGGGTTATACATGAGAGTCCTCTTGGAATTTCTAGGTGATGCATAAAAAAAGATACAATCAAATTACAAACAACATTAGATAAGATATTTCCGTGTAAATTCAATTCACACAATGTACAGGTGTCAATGAAGTAGTATATGTTAGCACTAAATTGGAAGCAAACATAATAGGGGCTTACAATTCTACTCTAAGAATTTAAAGAGTACAGATCAACTGTCCCCTAAAGCTTTGGTCTAGAAGTAAGCACAACATGTAACAAGTAGGTTACGCGAACATCACAGGTTTGAACCCTGTCGCAGACAAAAATCTGCTAATTAAGTAGAGAAGGATAGAGGCGCACCCATTATCCATCGAGTTTTGAACCCTGTGCCCTAGGATCTCTCGGTTATTAAAAAAAAAGAGTAGATTGACCTTCTTTCCATCAAATCTTCCACTGCTTTAAGCGGAGTTGTATTTTGTGATGATTTCCACGCTACTGGATTAGAGATGTCCAATATGACAAGAAATGACTGCACCGCATATCACAAATAAAGAACTTAGAGATCTCCGAGCATCCACCTACTCTACCTTCCCTTCCCTCCCATGGGAGAAATGATAATAAAGATCAAATAACCGCTCCTCAAATCCAAATTAGTAGAGTTTCATCCAGAATTTAAAAACTAATTAGGATGACAAAATGAATCCATTGTATCTATTCCGCTCTATTCAGGCAGTATTCAGTATCATCATAGTTAAACCATATTTAAACATACGGCAACCATTCTCCTCTCTGTCCTGGGTTAAAGCCGTGGAAATAACCTCTTGCAGAAATGTGAGGTAAGGATGCGTACAATAGACCCTTGTGGTCCGATCCTTCCCCGGACCCTGCACATAGCTGACTTGACTTGGCACGGAGCATAAAGTTAAATTTTTCCTAAATATAAAATGTGTCAATTTTTTTGAAATAAACTACTAAGAAAAGTAAGACAATTTTTTTTGGGACGGAGGGAGTAATTAAGTTTGTCTTTGAACTTCTAATTCTAAAATGAACAATAATTTGAGATAATTATTTTTAGAAACTAAGAAGTAAAATACACAGCGATTGCAAGAATCAGCACGCATATATATATATACCACAACTGAGTAGTTGTGGATGCAACCATACTTACTAACCATTTACTTAAAAATTCTAGATTAATCAAGGCAAATCGGAAGTTAAGAATTACCTTGACGATGAGAATTTAAATTGCTGCGGTGAACTCCAGAGTTTCCACTTCCGACGACGGATGTAAGAAAATCCGAGTCCTCGCGGAGTTGCAGATTGAGAGGAGGAAGAGAGTGGAAGAGATAGCAATATTTGGTTATTATTAGATAGAGCCACCACCATTGTTGAGGCGCTAGCGCTACCTACCAATTGAATTCTTTCTTTACTTGTTGGATGCTAAAATCTCCAAGTCACATCTTTGTGGACCCATTGAATTGATAGTCCCATTGCGTTTCAGATACACCAATTAAAGATGGCAAAGAGAATTTTTGAGGTTAAAAATTGGGATAATACAGTAGCACTTTTGCTCCCTAATTTATTCATAAACTAGTTAATTTACCGCGCTTTTCCCGGTTGCCAAAAAAAAAAAGATAACCAAATAATTATTATCATAATTACTAATTAAATAAGTACGTTAAAAGATAGAAATACTATTTGTAAAGTCATCTCTAGAGCGATAACATCGATAACCAAGAAATTAAATATTATAACGAAATCATATGCATAAGATTTTCGGGTATTTAAAAATATATACCACATACAACAACAATTAATCAACATTCTAATATGCACCAAAATTCTTCTATTTTATATTGTTGTTGATCTCTATCAACAAGTCAAGAATGCATCCTCCATATTTGTCGCTTCTAAGTTCTAACACATGTATAACGTCTCTAAGAAGAACAATCCTCTTTCTCAGCAAATTCTTTAGTATCCTCGGTAGAGATAGCTCGTTAATCTTCATGATTTGTTTTGTTTTCGATTAGAATGATCAGAATATTTGTATCAGCATGTGTAGATAACTATTCTGGTGACAACTCTATATATATAAAGATGATAAATAAATGACAAAATTAGTTCTAAGATTGTTAAGTATCTACTCAAGTTATTAGGAACACTAATGTTGGCTTAAGAGAGGTGTCACCTCATCATCTCTTAGACCAACTTGATGTATAGGTGTAACCTTATTTTGCTTCAACCTACTTACTTGTCACGCCCCAGTCTCGACTGAAACGGATTACACTCTACATACTACTATTGCTATGAACATGTATTCGTCTACATGACGTAGTATCTCTGTAAATCTGTAAACACGAGTTATAAGTTGCTCTTCTGTATAACTGAATGTAAATCATGTACATGATTGAACTAGACCACAGACATCTATGAAGCCTCTATGAACATCTAACTGACGTAACATAGTCGAGACAGGGCCCCGACCTGTCCATAATCTCAATAAATATAAATACAAAACCTGACTCAACTCCAGGAAGAAATTAAGCTTTTACAATCTCGCTGAACATCTGTACCATCTAGATTGCATGCCTGCCACTCAGTATACTTGAACCTGCAATGTGAAACATAACAAATACAGCGCCCCCAACCAAGAGACGTCAGTATAGAAATATTGTACCGAGTACGTAAGGCGGACACGAAACATATACAATAAAATAGAAGCTGAGAAAGAGCAACTGAAAGGCAATCAATTCAAACCATAACCGAAGACTTTGTAACCTTCTATGGAAATATATCTTAGATCTTACTGTACTTCTATCTTTCTAGTCTTCTGAGAGTCTTTTTGCTGATATTCTTTGGGTCGCTATGTGGAGCAATGTTCTGGAACGATTTACTACAATACTTGGGATCCCTGTTCATTTGATTCTTTCATCACTTACTGTAGAATCTGTAAGTCATACTAACTAACTGAGAGCAACACATAGTATCAATGTAATGTTGTACATATGAAATGCTCGTGGTGGTAATGCATAGCCCCGAAGGCAACTTAATATTTATAGCCCTGAAGGCAACTGTATAATCAATAACCCCGAAGGCAAATGCATAGCCGCAAAGGAAAATGTATAGCGCCGATAGCACTCAATATAGCCCCAAAGGCACTATATATGTATATGCAGTGATTCGTGATGCGATGACAATGTCTTCTCATATGACATGCTAACATACTTACAATAAGTATCTGGGAATCTTAACTCTTTAGTTTGTGAAAACTTGTAACTTACTTCTTATAACTACTGATCATCTTTGAATTTATTATAAAGTATGTTACGTGACTCGACCACCTTTGAATTTATTATAAAGGATGTTACGTGACTCGACTACTTGTTAAGAGACGCCATAAGAACTTATACCCTTACATTTCTAAGGTTCTCGTGTGATACTTGGAAGATCCATATCCTAACTTTCTCAATCATCTCACCTTGGGGAGGAATGTACGTAGCTTGTGTCATCTTAACTTCTGTTGACTTACATGCTAAGTCTATAGACCCCTAGACTCTTATGAAGGCTCGTGTCTTTCTCCGATATCATGACTTGACTCAAAGGACATTCTACAAATCGATAGGTGCAACTGGATTCTATTAACTTGTTCTTCTTACATTACACTCTGTATCTTATCTTATGATCTCTTCTTAGGCCTCGACCACTTACTATCATCCATCTTAAGTGTTATCTATCTTCGACACATTCTATAACCTCTTTCATTATACTTTGTATGCTATCAACTTTGTCATACTTAAGGGAAAACTATAAACCCATCCCACGACTTAGACTCGACTTGATGAGTAAAACGCTTGAGCACAGCTAAGTGCAGACATATAACCTTTCTTATTAGATTTGTAAGACTTACAACATGGGATTAGTATATTCGTAAGCTCTAGACATTCATGCTTCATGTAAGAAACAAACAACACATGTCATGCCCTGGCAGTGAATCAAGAAATAGCCTTACGTTCACGTACCTTTACTTCTGATCCTTTGTTGAAAAGGAGGAAACCAATCTTCATTACAAACTCATGTTGCTTCTGAAAATGGAAATCACGTATTAATATGAAATAAATGTGTCATATGAAAAATAACGTTGTTGCTCCTTGTGGAAATAAGTCACGTTACTGCTCCTATAAATCATTCACGTTGCAATCCATCTGTTTGATACTCTCAAGCTTAGTTTATTTTTTTTGTTTAAGCTACAGCCGCCTTCCCCTCAACTTCTAATACACTTGGAAAAAAGCCAGAAACTCAATATCATCGTCATCTTGTCCCGTTCAATGTTCATCTTTAAATCAAAAACTCAAACCATCCATGTCAATAAAATTTTGCTATGTTTCTCTGTAATCAAGAAATGAATAATTAGTCACTGCACATCAATACTTAATTGCACTTTCCTCGTACTAAACTGTATGGACAGTGCACAAAATTATAGGCTCAATTTATATCTATACATATATCATTCCTTCTTTTAAATAGAATCATCACTAGATATTTCATACAAGAGTAAGTGATTAATGTATGGTCCAATTGCTGTTTTTCTTTCCGTATTTCTGATTTATCCACTAGATCAGTCTGGTTGGTTCTTTGCACCTAGTTTTGGTGTAGAAGCTATATTCCGATTCATCATCTTTTTTCAAGGATCCACTTTATGATCATGGGTTCCACACCTATAATAATTATTATACACTAGAACATGACACCACATGTGCTTAGTAATGCCTAGTCATTGATTTTCTTCTTCCCATAATGACATGTGTAATATCCATTACTTATTATTTAATTTCTTTATCTCCGCTACAATCCCGCCACGAAAGAATGTTACACAAATAATTAATTTCTCGATCTTAATTCACTTAAATATGAATCAATTGTAACACACTTCCTATACTCAATATCATAATCATGTGGTATAACACTAGTCCATAGCCTCTTTTGCCACACACACCGAATACTATTTTCAATCACCGCCGTCCCACTTGTTAAGTCCTAAATTAATTTGGGGCTTCATCCTTTTATACACTGAGCCCTTGGCCTGAGTTTGACTAAAATTTCATATCGTCCGTATAACTTGCTCAAAATCCAGAACTTTGACGAAATTTATTTTCTCAAATTTGTTTTACTTCTTAATCCATATGATACTTCCATAACATCGTTTTAAACCATCGTTATCCTTTCAGATATCCTCAACCTTCCGAGTTTATCTTAACTTACTTGCGACTTAATCTAACACGAAAGTTTGGGGGCGTTTCATTACTAAGGTTATTTGCATCATATTAGCAAATAGAGAAAAGGCTTACAAATAATACTCCATCAAACCCTTAAGACAAAATTAAACACAAATTCATTTCATTATCAGAAATTACAAGATCGAAGCAAATAATTTAGTGTACTACAAAATTAAAGAAACAAACCTTATATGTTGCTGAAGAAAGAATGAATCTCTTGTTGGGAATTAGGAGAAGAAACTAAGCATGAGTTAGTGTGTTCCGACTTCCAAGGGATGTGCTAGATTTCTTATTGGAAATTCAAGTTGTGAGGACGAGTTTTAAAAAAATATTCAAGGGATGTGCTAGTGTATTCCAATGATCAGGTTATTGTTGTCTAATATTAGGAGTGTCAAGAAGCATCCAGCAGTCAGCCGCTTCAGCATATAGATAAATATTTACGTTCTGATTACTCATACAAAAGGATGATAATGGTGGATATGTTTTGGTAAAAAGCGTTAAGTAATTTGAGAAGCATACCATCATGTGTTCTTTTGCTGTGTCCAAAATCTTTCCAGTCCAGAGATGTATAATTAATGGTATTACTTAGTTGAACCATGAATTATGGATACAACAGACCCTCCGTTTCTCTAATAATTACCTTTTATTGCTTGTAAAATAAATGGAATGAATGACTAAATCAGTTACTATAGTCGTGATTGTTTTTTAATTAATATGGAAATCATGAATATAATAATTTTTTACCAAAAAAATGAGTTAAAAAGTCAAAAAATACAAAAACAAGATAAATAGCAATACTAGCGATAAAAAGGTGACACATCACATTGTCTATTCCTAGCTTTATATTATATAGATATAGATATAGATATGGTATAGATTTTGCTTCTGATTCTTGTGAGTATGAAGTTAAACCATATGTTTTTGGTCTCTTCATGTTAGAAAATATATTATATTTGTTAAAATCGAGACAGAGATGAGAATTCTTTCTACTTTAAATTCATCATAATGATTTTCTTATACAAAAGTAAGGTTCTCCTTCTCCTAGTCTTATAAAGTAACTCTATTTCAATAGGACTACAAATCTTATATTTACCATAACTACAATTCTACCATAAATAGACTAAACTACTATAATTAGACTAGAATAGGGTCTTCAATACCCCACCCCCCCTCAAGTTGGAGCATGAGGGTCTCGAATGCCCAATTTGTCAAGTAGATATTGATGTTGCGATTTTTCCAAAGCCTTTGTAAACACATCGGCCTACTGCTCACTGGTTGACACATGACTGGGGAATATTGTACCTGCTTGGATTGCGTCCCGGACATAGTGACAATCTACTACAATGTGTTTAGTCCGTTCATAAAACTCCGCATTTTGGATAATATACAAAATTGTTTGACTGTCACAATACATTTTAACCGGAGACTTGTGTTCAATGACCAAACTATGTAAAATTCTCTTTACCCATTTCAGTTCACAAATGGTCATTGCCATCGATCTGTATTCAGCCTTTGCTGACGAACGGGAGATAATATTTTGCTTTTTGGTTTTTTGTGATACAGGAGAATTCCCGAGGGAGATAAATCAACCTGTAAGTGATTTTCGAGTCAACGAACATCCGTCCCAGTCCGAATCACAACATCCATACAACTCAAGATCACAATCTTTTCTCATCATTATGCCTTAATCTAGGTTCTTCTTCAAGTAACGCACCACACGGATAGCTGCATTCCAGTGTGCTTTCTTTGGTTGATGCATAAATTGGGATAGAACATGCACACAATATGACAATTCGGGTTGCATAAAACTGAGGTATATCAATTGACTGACCAAACACCGGTATGGTTCTGGATCACCCAAATTGGCTCCTCCGGCTAACGCAAAACCATGATTCTATTCCATGGAAGTATTGATTGGTTTAGCTCCCAATAATCCGGACTCAAGATTATATCAAGGGCATATTTTTGTTGATAGAGAAATAACCCGGTTGGTCCACGTGCAACTTCAACTCCCAGAAAATACTTCAAAGCCCCCAAATCCTTCATGTGAAAACAGGTGTGGAGATAGTCTTTGAATCGTTTAATGGCACTATGGTCATTTCTGGAGATAATCAAGTCATCCACAAAGACTAAGACGTTAAGCTACATACCTCTCTGGTACATAGTAAATAGAGAATAATCTGAGTATGATTGTTTGAACTCATAATTCATCAAAGCACTTGATAATTTCGCAAACCAACACTTTGGAGCTTGCTTCAAATCATACAAAGATTTTTAAAGTCAACATACTTGTCCCAGATCAGGAATATGAAATCCCGGTAGCAATTTCATATAAATTTCCTCGGTAAGCTCGACGTCTAAGAAAGCATTATGCACATCCATTTTATGCAACTCCTAATTTCACACAACCGCAACTGCTAGGAAGGTCCAAACAGTTACTACCTTAGCAACCAAAGCAAAAGTTTCATTGTAGTCAATTCCTTCCTCATGTTTATTTCCAAAGATGAACAAACGAGCTTTATAACACTCGATTGTGCCGTCAGAGTTATACTTGATTTTGTACACCCATCTACATCTGAGTTCTTTCTTATCTGGTGACAAAGTTTCTAATGTACATGCTCCATTATCCTCCAACGTTTTGGATCACTTGTTGCATGGCTATTTTTCAATGTTCTTTTTTCATTGCATCCGAGAAGGTTTTTGATTTGGTTCCTGTGGTAATTTTTGCAAGAAACCTTTGGTGTTGTGAGGAAAAATTATCACATGATATATAGTTAGCTAAAGGATAAGGTGCACCTAAGGGTTGTTGAGGATCGGGGGATGCGTTGATGGACTTTGTTTTGGGAATGTTATTATGACGTAGTCGCGCAACCGAGTCGATCCATGCTTCTGATGTTTACCCCGATCTAATTGTTCTTTCGAGGGCATATCGTTAGTCTGGTTACCTTTAATTTGTACTTCCTCCATGCTTTCTCTATCTAGACCAACATCTGTCCGATCTAATGCAAGCTGATTTGTAGGTTCAGTATCCGGTGTTCGTACTTCATCTATTCGAGTTCGTTCGTACCTATATTATTGGTCGTGTCTTCTTCGAAGTCGTGTTATTTTCTTTCTTCCTCTGTTTCTTCCGAGATCACTTATATATTGTCTCTTAAGCTACCCAATCCTACAGCAAAGGGAAACTTAGTCACGTAGAAATCAACATCTCTTAAGACTAAATATTCATCATTCTCTAAGTCATACAATCTCCAACCTTTCTATTTGTAGGGGTATCTAAGAAGATGCACCTATGACTCTGACTTTCAAACTTGCCCCTCGTTCTACCTTTATGTGTGCATAGCATAGTGATCCTATCACCCTTAAATGATCATAATGAGATGCTTCCCCAAACAAAATTTCATAGGGGGGGTTTCCTATTCAACACTGAAGATGGCGTTCTATTGATCAAATTCCTCACAGTCAAAACACATTCTCCCCATAATTTGATCGGAAGATGATCCTGAAATTTCAATGGTCGCACCAAATTAAGAATGTGACGGTGTTTTCTTTCAACTCTTCCATTCTGCTGTGGTGTCCATGTGCAAGATGTTTGGAAAAGAATTCCATGTTCAAAGAAGTAAGTCTTCATACATGTGAACTCAGTTCCGTTATCATTTCTAACAATCTTTACTTTCTTACCAAATTGTCTATCCACCAAGGTGAAGAAATTCTTCAAGATTTGGGACACTTCTTTCTTATCAACTAAGAGAAAGATCCACACAGCTCGTGAACGATCATCCATAATAGTTAAAATATATGAAGCACCACAAGAGGAATGAATTATATATGGCACCAATAAATCACAATGAATAATCTCAAAAGTATCCGAAGTAATATTATCACTTAAAGGAAAAATACTTCTCGTTTGCTTTACCCGTTGGCATACGTCAAATTCTTTATTTGATCTATCACCACTCTCATTTAATCCTAATGTCGTAATAGACTTCGTTGTTTGTGCTGAAGGATGACCTAACCGTTTGTACCAACACTTAAACCAATCAACTGCCTCTGTCTTCATATCCCGTATCAGCGGCACATTTCAGAAATAGTAAAGTCCACCTCGACGCTCACCCTGTCCAATCAACTTCATCATGGTGGAGTCCAACATAGAACACATAATTCTATTAAATGTCACATTATAATCTAAATAATCAACTAGTTGTGACACAGAAGTAAAATTGCATGTCAAATCTGAAACATAAAAGGTATTCTTCAACCATATCCTGTAATTCAACCTGGTTGTTCCTTCTTTTGTAGCCACCGAGCTGCTTTCATCCGGAAGACCAACCAAACACTTAGGAATGTCTTGTGTATTGCTCAGTTCTTCCGGATTGCCTATCACATAATTGGTAGCTTCAGAGTCTATAACCCAGGATGAGTTTTTGGTCTTACTATCCATCTTCCCATTCGGGTTTATTCTCTGGGAATTCAATATGTGAATCACAGTCTTCCGGATCTCATATCTCAAATTGTGAAGACTTGTGCCGCCTGTGTTCACTGTTCCTATCTCCGTTTGAGTTCCTTCTTTGGAAACTGTGGTGTTAGTCCAGTAGTTGCCTCTACCACGATTGGATCATGGTCCACTCCTCTGTTGTTATTGCTATCCTCATCCCCTTCCTTCGATTTTTTCATCTCCATTTTTAGTCGAAAACATATGTCCACAACATGTCCAGATCTCTTATAATATGTGCAGAATGCACCATCATTTTTTCCTTCACCTCGATCACGGTAAGGGTTTCTCTCCTGTACGACAAAAGTCATAGCTTCACTCAGGTGCTCTATTTTTCGTGTGTTTCCTCTCACACGCTCTTCTTGCACCAACTTTGAGTAGACCTTGTTCAATGATGGCAACGATTTCTGAGCCAGTATGTTCAATCTCACGATTCCATACGTTCTCTCATCCAATCCCATAAGGAAAAGATGTAGTTTTTCTTCTTCTCTTTTGGCTTCTAGGACCATTCATATATTGTACGTACACTTTCCGCACGTACAAGTTGGGATCTGTTCGTAATTTGCTAATTTCTCCCACAGCTTAGTGAGTTTTCCATAGTAATCCACGGTGGTCCTTGTCGCGCCCGTTTTTAACTTCGACCCGCGGGAGTCAAAGCGGAGCACAACGTATTGGTGATTCCTGGGTAAATGATTAAGGGTTGAGGAGTCGCCACCTAATTATTTTTACGGTGAATTAGGACACCTAAATATTAAACTAAATGTTGCAATGTAACTCCAATTTTAAGGTCTGCGAAACTAGTGAGATTCTAGGTAAGGGTTCTTTATTATCCTAAAGGGAAGGGGTTAGGCATCCTTTAAGATCCGCTAACTTGCGGTTATCCGGTCAAACTCAGGTTAATTATTATGCTAAAAAAATGCAATTTTATAATATATAAAGTTAAACAAAAGTTTTGCAAATATTTAATAAAAGAATGCATTTTTGTACAAGTATGCATTTGTATGGTATTTAAAGAGAAATACATGTAAAGTTTGAAAAGATATGCTTTTTGGACAATTAATTGCAAGGAGAAAAACGAATTACTTATAGTGCCAAAGAAGTAATTTTTTTTTGAAATTATTTTGAGTTGTACAATTAATAAAGTGAACAGAAGATGATCAAAGTTTGTTTTGAAAGTTTTAAATATGTATGACGAGCCTAAAAATAAATAAACTAACGGAGGGTTTCTAAGTTTGAATTAACCGAGCCTACAAATAAATAAGTTAGCGACGGATTTCCAATCTTAGATTATCCTATGAATTAATTCTAAGTCTACCTATTCTAAGCATTTCACTAATTACATAAGTGCGGTAAATAATATTACAATACAAAGCGGGGTAAAATCTGAATTAAAGAAAATAAATAAATAAATAAACTCCGAGGAATATCTGACTTTATTTTACTTTATTCCCTGCAAGATGTCAAGAACAAACGGTTAGAGATAATTAAATACGAATAACTTCGGATCCGTTTTCAAAACAAATGAGTGTTTTGGTCACGGAGGGCTCAGACTTAAATTTTGAAAAGACCATTCCAATCACGTCGTGGCTGCAAACATATGACTAATGTTGTTATTTTGGTTGCCTCGCCTACTACACATGTTGGTCTCTCAGATGAAAAAGAAAAGATCATTATAATCACGTCGTGGCTGCGAACATATAACTTGTTGGTTATTTTAATCGCCCCGCCTACTAAACATGTTGATCCCTCGGATGAAATAAAAAGGTTTAAGCCTCATCCTTGCCCAGAAGTTTTATTTTCGTCTTTACGACTGTGGAGGCCTCGAAATCGACAGATATTTTTCATCGGCCAGTGTAGTATCGTGTTCAAATCAGCAAAATGAAATTGGTGTTTAGTTTAAAACAGTAAAATAGTAAAACAGTAAACTGAAGCCGAGCAGCAAACTGAAATAAAAAAAGTGCCCGAACAGACGCGGTATTTGTTCAAAAAACAGTAAAAATAGTAAAACAGTGATATTCGTTGCAAGGATATTTAAAACAGTAAACTAATAAAACAGTAAGATATCCGTTGCAAGGATATTTAAAACAGTAAACTAATAAAACAGTAAGATATCCGTTGCACGGATGATTAAAACAGTTAAATTGAAAAACAGAGAAAATGAAAAAGCGCGGCCTCGAATTCAATTTTATCGGCCTAAATGCGGTATTTAGAAACAGTAAAATAATACCGAGACAGAAATCAGTAAATTATCAAAACAGGAAAACTGAAACAGGGCAAACTGAAACATAGACTTAATGCTAAAACAGAAAACGAAAAGTGCGGCCTCGATTTCAATTTCATCGGCCTAATTATTCTAAATATCCTAACAACCACACAAACATTAAATAATTATTACAGACCCAAATAGAAATAACGAAATTAAAGAATAACAATGAAAGGGAACTAAAGTGGATGACGATGTCATCTCGCCCTATTTGTTTGGAAATCCCGAGGCTGAAGAATGCAAGGAATGTGGATGCGGGTCTTCATTTGACAATAATCATGATGAGTCTCATAACGAAACTCATCGTAGCTCCCGATGCATTTCATGTAAATAAAGAAAAGAAAAGGAGTAGTAGACGGAACAAAAATATAAACACATGAATATTCCTAATATATATATACACGAAATATACAACATTAAATGTACATAGGAATGAATACTCATGGCCGTATATTTTACATATTCTTAAGACATCATTTTTTCAGATTTGGCACATTAAAGTAGCCGAAGAAAGAGCATATGCTAACACAACCGGCTCTAAATTTAAACAAGAATAAAATAGGCAAGGAAGACCAATGTATAAATTATGTAAACATACATGATAAATTCAATTGAACTCATCTTAATCTTAAAGAAACATGACATTCATAAACTTAAACCAAACGCACATACTATTATATAAACATGAATAATAGACTCCTTTTAAAATTGCACATATTAATCTAGAATATAACATGTAAATATCGCCATTTAAATCAATTAAAGTATGCTCATTGTTTGATTTAATAGGCAGTAACCAAGCTAACAACCTACACAACATACAATAATTTGAAAATCAACAATCCGCTAAGTGTCCTAAGAGTATTTAATCAAGCCATAGCTTCTTCCAAACACGCATTAATCTTACATTATCCGTATTGCACTTAATAATGAACCCAAGATACCTTACTAGAGCTAATGACAATAATTAGTTAACCAAAACATCGAGGCGATATCGTCTATCACATATCAGCTCCAAATCAGGAATATCCCAGCGACATATATACGATTATGTAAGCAAAACATCTCATTATCATATTAATTAATCAAGACTACATTACTTAGCAAAATATCATACTAAATCAAGCATAAACACACAATCAAATAATCTTAAAGAAATATAGAAGAATTGGAATGCGTCTAACCTTTTCCGGGTAGCGAACCGAGGCGTTGTTTTAAATCGTCGAATCCGCTTGGAAATGTTTAGAATTCTGATTTATTTTAGATTTCGAATTCTGATTTTTTCTGGAAATAGGACTCTGTTTTCTGATTTTCGGATGTTTGACCCGACCCGGCAGTAACCCGACCCGACCCGAATTGAACCGAAAAACAGTGAAAAATAGCTAAAAATCCAGATTCTTCAACACAAAAAAAAAACAAAAATTTCGACCTATATTTCGGAATCTTTAAGTTGAAGAACACATGCAAGAACAAACAAAGATTTTGGGTTGTTTTTTTTTTAGTGAAGAACAACACAAACAAAATATAATGCCAAACCTTTAAGTAGATTTCGGATTTCTTAAATTTCAGACCTAAAAATGACCCGAAAATTCTAAGAATCCCCTTCAAAGACAGATTTTCGGACCCCCAAAAATGAAGAACAAGGGGGATATTTATAGGTGAATTTCCCCCCCCCCCCAAGAACGAGTTTGAAATTTGAATTAAAGGCAAAAAAAATCTGAACTTTGGAAGCGAATTTTAGGGGTATGGGTATGGTGAAGTGATGGGAGGGGTGTGGTGGTGTCGGGGTTTGGTGGTGAGGTGACTGGAGAGGCAGGGTGTGGGTGTGGCGGCCGGTCGATTTGGTTGAGAGAGGAGAGAAAGGTTTTGGGTTTTTTTTTTATTTAGGTATGGAGGAATTAAAAGGGGTGGGTTTTGGGCTTACGGGTTTTGGGCTGGTCTGGCTGGGCCAACGAATTGTTGGGTTGGGTTATAAGGGAATGGGAATTGGCTTAAAGGGGATGAAAGGTTGGGGTGGCGGTTGGGCATGGAAGGGTAAGGGAATGGGTATAAAGGGGAAATGGGTATTTTATTGGGGGAGTTTGGTTTTGGGCTTGTTTTGGTGTGGGCCAAAAATTGGGGGGTTTGTTTTATTTTGTGGGTTTTGATTTATTTTGGGTGAGGGGAGATTAAATGGGTTAGAAATTATTTTGGGTTTAAAAAATATAAAAGGGGTTTAACATTAAAAATATTATATTTGTAAAAGATGTGAATTATTTAAAATAACATAACGATGTGATAATAATAAAATATAATATTTGCGAAATGTTTAATGCTTAATAAAAAATGGAAATGCGATGCAATTGAGAATCATAGAATTTTCGGGTAAAACTTATGATTATGATAAAAAATGCAAATGATAGTAAAAATGAGAATAATAATAATAATAAGAGAATAATATATATATATATATACACATGTATGTATATAGATAAAAAAAAATTGAAGTGTTAAAAATATTTAAAATTGCAAATAAATTGGAAAAGACGGGACAAAATTGGGTGTCAACAGATGTCCCTCTTTGACCGGAAACGATGAAAGAATTTTCGGACAAAGAAGTTGACCGAGTAGCCAATTTTGTTCTGATCATCGGGACTCGAAGGAACGATTAGGGATGCATGGGTAGAAATAGGATCCCAGGGGGAGAGAAGTTATTGAAAAAGTTAGTGCAGATTCAAGAAATAATGCCCAGTGTCGAGTTATGATGACACTGGTTGCAGATGCGAGAAATTATTGGGGAAGAGCGGAACGACATTCGAAGTAGGCTGCTGACCAAAATTGCCTCGGTTCGCCGTAAGAGATAGTCCCACGTTGTGATGAAGTTCCTGCAAATTAAAAACTCTTGCAAACTAAAGCTTAAGATATAATTAGTGTATAACTGCTGAGAAAAATTATAGAGAATATAACTTGGAAATACCCGCATTAGGAGGTGGGCGCCTGACTGAAATTAAAATACCCGCATTATAAGGCGGGCGCCTGACTGAAATTAAAATACTCGCATTATAAGGTAGGCGCCTGACTGAAATTAAAATACCCGCATTATAAGGTGGGCGCCTGACTGAAATTAAAATACCCGCATTATAAGGTGGGCGCCTGACATGACATCGTTGGATTGATGTGTTGTGTTGAAGACGTCGTTGTAATGATGTAAAAGACAGTTGTTGTGCTGCCTGTAACGTCGAGGACGTTGTTGTAATATTTTTTTGTTGTAAAAGATAATTGTTGTGCTGAAGACGTCGTTGTAATGCTGTTGACGTCATGGTAATGCTGTAAAATAAATGTTGTGCAGAAGACATCGTTGTAATGCTGTTGACGTCATTGTAATGCTGTAAAGATAAATGTTATGCAGAAGACGTCGTTGTAATGCTGTTGACGTCATTGTAATGCTGTAAAGATAAATGTTGTGCAGAAGACGCCATTGTATGGGCGCGTTGCTGATGACATCATTGTAATGATGTTGATGTCGTTGTAAGAATGTAAAAGATAGTTATTTTGCAGAAGACGTCATTGCGTAGGCGTGTTGTTCATGATGCCGTTGTATGGACGCATTGTTAATGACGCCGTTGTATGGGCGTGTTGCTGATGACATCATTATAATGTTGTTGATGTCGTTGTAATGCTGTAAAAGATAGTTGTTTTGCAGAAGACGTCATTGCGTAGGCGTGTTGTTGATGACGCCGTTGTATGGGCGCGTTGTTGATGACGCCGTTGTATGGGCGTGTTGCTGATGACATCATTGTAATGTTGTTGATGTCGTTGTAATGCTGTAAAAGATAATTGTTGTGCAGAAGACGTCGTCGTAATGCTATTGACGTCGTTGTTGATGACGCCGTTGTATGGGCGCGTTGTTGATGACGCCGTTGTATGGGCATGTTGCTGATGACATCATTGTAATGTTGTTGATGTCGTTGTTGTAAGAATGTAATGCTGATGTCGTCGTTGTATCGACGTGTTGTGTTGAAGACGTCATTGTAATGACGTTGTTGCAAGAATGTAATGCTGATGACGTTGTTGCAAGAATGTAATGTTGTTTGTTGTAAGAGATAGTTGTTACGCTGAAGACGTCATTGTAGTGTTGTTGACGTCATTGTAATGTTGTTGTGATGTAAAAGATAGTTGTTGAGCTGAAGACGTCATTGTAATATTGTTGACATCGTTGTAATGCTGTAAAAAATAGCTATCCTGCTGAAGACGTCATTGTAATGATGTTGACGTCGTTGAGATGCTGTAAAAGATAGCTCCACGTTGTGCTGAATCTTCTGCCGATTCAAACTCCTGTGGACTGTGAATTGAAATGTCGCCCAGACGAAAATGTGATGTGACGTCCTTGTCGTCGTTTGATGTAAATGACGTTCTTGCCGTCAGTTTGCTGTGTTTAAGCTCCATGTGCTTCGAAATAACATCCTTGTGCAGACATAATGGTTGGGACCCTGTAGGTCAAGATGATGTCTTTGTATAGATGCAAAACATGAACGTGATCCTTGTGGTGAGCTGTGATGCCGAAATTCTTTGGCAAATTGATCATAAGTGATGTGGCTTCCCTGCTTCTTACAACCTGAAGAACCTCTACTCAAAGAAAATTTGTGAGTTCGGGGGAGGGGCGGTTGATTCGCGTTGACTTTGTAGCTTTGGCTCTTGATAGCTGCATGTCCTGCTGATTCGGACCTGTAGCCCCTGTCTGGTTCCCAGTCTTGGCTAACCGTTAATGAAAACATTTGTTGAAAATAATTTATTTATAAGAAAGTATGCTTATCATTAAAAAGTTCTTGTCTAACTCTAATGAAAAATATTTGTTGAAAATAATTTGCTTATAAGAAAGTATGCATATTAGTAAAAAAAATCTTGTCAAACTCTAATGAAAATATTTGTTGAAAATAAATTACTTATAAGAAAGTATGCATATATGTAAATGTCTGTCGAGCAGTGACATGCGGTGAAACAAAGCAAACGTTTTATCCAAAATCCCTCTTCTGGCTGAAGGCTTAGTTTGCCGATTCTTTTCCATGTTTATCGGCGTCCTCTGGCAGTGATCCCTTGAAAATGCCCCAGTTTCCGATATGTGAGGATGATGAACTTTGGAACGGACAACCGAGTCTTGTGGGTTGCTTGCTTGTCCTATCAGGATGATCAGATGGGTGCATTTTGTCCTATGTGAGATAAATGAGAAAATATTTCCTAATGGTGGGACCGAAGCCGATTTAGGCCGCCTACGTATCCCCATGAGGGAATCAGGTCATGACGTAGTTCATTACAAGCAAAGAGGATTGTAAGGTTTTCTAAAAATAGAACCGAAGCTGATGTGGCCGCCTACGTATCCCGCCGAGGGAATCGGGTCACAACGTAGTTCATGTGCGTTTTCTATTCTGATAAAGTTGCCCCGGACAAACTGTGTTCATCTGCGTTTCATCAATCAACCTCCTTATACATGATTATGTTATCCACTCGGCTGCGAAAGATATAGCATTGCCCCAGTAGAAATCATGTTTGTAGTGTGGTAGCCCAAGAGTACAAATGGCAAATGTCCGTGCCAATGCTTGTAACTATCAACTGTCTTGATGTTTCATCCAAATTGGCTTTGACTTATTCCAAAAATGCCCCAATTCTTCCGATTGTGAGTCTTCCTTATATTCTTCGAAGCCTTGCTTGTTGTTTGGGACCTTGTTTGCTTGTTCCATTATATGTCACATATTACCGACAAATTAGTTTGCATGATGAAAAAAGAAAGGAAAATTATTAAACAAAGCAGATTTTAAAATAGCAAAAGCAATGCAAATCTATCATTTTGAGCTTTCAAAAGGTGGAGGCAAAACATATTAAATGCATATATGTGATTCAGGCCTCAATCTTAATCGCATTGTTTCATTAAATATTAATGCAGTTAACTAGTTTCCAGGAGAAACAAGGTCGGGGCACATGTCCAATTTTCCCAAAACATCTCCTTGCTCTGCATCCCAAATGGTTGAGTCTCTAGCGTAATCACTGAGAATCACATTTCATTTTACTTCTTCTTCAGCAATGAAAAATCTTTTGAATCCTTTCACAAGATTGGCTGCATCGTCCTCCTTTGATTCCTGGTTGGCGCATGCTTTGACAAATGACTGACCTAGAGGCGGAACAGGCTTTGGTAAATGATTATCTCTCTTCTTTTGGAGATGGGTTGGCAAGACTTTTCCAAGAACAGATGGTGCCATGGTCCGCGGCTTTGGAGGAAGTACTTCTACTCCAAACGGTGCCTTCACTTGGACTGTAATCATATGGGTGATAAAGGTCGATGGTTTAACATTTTCCTTTCTCTGGACTGGCACAATAGTCCCTTCTAAATTGTGTTCTTCAGCAACCATAATCATGTTCACATTGGCATCGTCATGATTTGGCAAGGGGTTATTGTTTACATTGAGGGAAGGTCCCTTCAGTTGAATAACTCCTTCTTTGATCAATGTCTCGATTTTGTCTCTGAGGGCATAGCAATTTTCAGTGTTGTGCCCAGGGATTCCCGAGTGGTACGCACAATGCTTAGTCTCATCGTGCCATTTTGGAATAGGATTGGGGACATTTCCTTGGATAGGCTGGAGTATTCCTGCAGTTCTCAGTCGTTCATACAACTGGGCTCGAGGTTCGGCTAAAGGTGTATAGGTTTTTACTGGCTTTCTTTCGTGTTTTCCACGGGGTCTGGGTGCGATTGGTAGATGGACTCGTGGCTGAGGTAAATATGTGGGCTGATATTGTGGGGGATTTGGATGGGCTGGCGCTCGAGGCAGGCTATATATTGGTTGGGTAAGGTAGACAGGGTAGGGACTAGGTGGGTATTGATAGTAAGGTTGAGGGCTTTGGGCGTATGGGCTATAATAGGAAAGCTGAGGATTTTGGGTATTTTAATTGTAGTAGGGAGGTTGGGGTGACGACCTTTGGTAATTTGACATTTGATTTGGCCTATGTTTCTGGACCGTCATGACAGGCGACACTCCGTCCCTCTTCTTCTTTATTATTCCCCCAAATGAGTCCGACTGGATTGCCTCACTCGTTGCTTGCAACGCTACCAAGTTTGCAATTCTCCCAGTTTTGATACCTTCTTCTATGAAATCTCCCATCATTACGACTTCAGAGAAACTTCATCCTATGACGCTTATCATTATTTCATAGTATGTTGCATCTTTCAAAGATTGTACAAAGAGAGTGGCCATCTCACTTCCCGTTATCGGGGGTTGAACTTTTGCTGCTTCTGCCCTCCACTTCATGGCATATTCTCTGAAGGTCTCTGTGGACCTTTTTTCCAACTTCATCAAATAAAATCTATCCAAGACTGTGTCGGTGTTAAATCTGAACCTATCCACGAAATCCTGTGCCATTGTGCCCCAGTCATGCCATTTTCGCGGGTCCTGGCTTGTGTACCAGTCTAGTGCTTCTCCTGTCAAACTCCTTATGAATAACTTCATTATGATGGCCTGATTTTTACCTACCCCAACCAGTTTGTCGCAGTACGATCTCAAATGAGAGTGAGGATTTTCTTTCCCATCAAACAAGTCAAATTTTGGCATTTTATATCCGACAGGTAATTCAATGTCGGGATGCATGCACAGATCTTCATACTCGAGTCCTTCAAGCCCCTTGCTGGTTTGGATATTCTTGAATGTTTCTTTTAGGATATGAATCTCTCTCGCCACACTTTCATTGGTTCTGATCCGTACCTGCCTATCCATTTCTTCACACTGGCCGATTTCCTGAAGAGCCATGTTTGGTACTGTGGTAGTGAAAGGTTGGGCTTCCGTTGTGTATACTTGTGGAACACCTTGTTCGTTGTGTTGGATTTCCCGGTGATTTTGTGTGAGAGGGGTGTTTTGGATGAATGTGGTAATTTGGGTATGTGAAGTTGTGAAGGATGCCGGATCATTTTGTAGCGGGCTTTGTTGTGGACTAGCTTGTGGGTTAGTGTGTTCTGGATTGATTTTGCTTAGTGACGAATTTTCGGGGAGGTTTTGGGAAAATGGCGATTCAGGAGATGAAAAAGTTTGCGGTGCAGTTGCATTCGTCCCTTGTTCAGGGAGTGGGTATTGGCGCTAATGGACAAGTTGGTGAGACTTTGGAGCCGCTTTATCTCATACTGCATGGCTGCCATCTGTCGTAACAGTTGGGCGATGTATTTTTCTTGGACGGTAGCATTTCTATTTTCCGAAGCTTCTGGCTCATCTCTCGAAGGAGCGATAAGTCCCAGGCTAGTTCGGATGCATCTGAATCAGTCATTTTGCTGAATGATCGTGTTTTTGACCTCTTGAAGTAGGGATGTTCCGCCGGTTTTAGTCAACGCAAATCAACCTTTGGGAAAATAATCTAAGCAAAATAAACCTTAAAATGAAGAAAACCAAGTTAGTATAAGGCGAATATTTATTGCTTCAAATAATATGCACAGAGTAAAAAACAGGAGAAAATAGCAAACATATTGTATGGCAATTAAATGCGCATCCTAATATACATTGGGCCTCTCTTATGCCGGAGGTAGGCCTAAACGCCAAATATGCGAGATCATGATAGATTGATCCAAGCCCCTAAATTGAAATACTTTTGTTGGAAATGAGATGAAATGAATGTACATTTTCCAATTTCGGCATGTCATGCTTAGGCTTGGATTTGTCTATCATTATCACGCTACACATAATATGCTGATTGGTCGTTGGGTTGTGAGACCCGTAGACAATTTTGGCGGATTTCTTAATTGTGGAGCCGATGCCAAGGATCGATCCACCTAAGGTGTATGCATGCATGACTTAAAATAAAGGGTGGTATAGCTCTATTCTAAATTTTCTAAGATTTGGTTGACTAGACACAAGGTTCCCGAGCGGACTACTCGAGTGAGAAGGCTACGCGGCCACCAGATGGTCCGGACACTCCGCGCATATGCCAACTCTCCTAAAATTTGGTAATTTGAAAGAAATTTGCGGGTGCGCAAAACACACCTCGCGTGTAATGTGTGATAGTGTCAATTTTCCAGAGTGGAAGAAATATGAGCGAAATGCCAATTTAAGGAAAGCAGTAAAACAATATAGCAATTAAAGCAGTTATGCATGCAAAAATTTCACAAATGAAACAAAATCAAAGCATTACATCAAACAAAGAGTGAAAGTAAAGCATAACTATAATTAACCTGAATTTGCTATGGTTAAGAACCTGAAGGTCCCCAGTGGAGTCACCATGCTGTCGCGCCCGTTTTTAACTTCGACCCGCGGGAGTCAAAGCGGAGCACAACGTATTGGTGATTCCTGGGTAAATGATTAAGGGTTGAGGAGTCGCCACCTAATTATTTTTACGGTGAATTAGGACACCTAAATATTAAACTAAATGCTGCAATGTAACTCCAATTTTAAGGTCTGCGAAACTAGTGAGATTCTAGGTAAGGGTTCTTTATTATCCTAAAGGGAAGGGGTTAGGCATCCTTTAAGATCCGCTAACTTGCGGTTATCCGGTCAAACTCAAGTTAATTATTATGCTAAAAAATGCAATTTTATAATATATAAAGTTAAACAAAAGTTTTGCAAATATTTAATAAAAGAATGCATTTTTGTACAAGTATGCATTTGTATGGTATTTAAAGAGAAATACATGTAAAGTTTGAAAAGATATGCTTTTTGGACAATTAATTGCAAGGAGAAAAACGAATTACTTATAGTGCCAAAGAAGTAATTTTTTTTTGAAATCATTTTGAGTTGTACAATTAATAAAGTGAACAGAAGATGATCAAAGTTTGTTTTGAAAGTTTTAAATATGCATGACGAGCCTAAAAATAAATAAACTAACGGAGGGTTTCTAAGTTTGAATTAACCGAGCCTACAAATAAATAAGCTAGCGACGGATTTCCAATCTTAGATTATCCTATGAATTAATTCTAAGTCTACCTATTCTAAGCATTTCACTAATTACATAAGTGCGGTAATAATATTACAATACAAAGCGGGGTAAAATCTGAATTAAAGAAAATAAATAAATAAATAAACTCCGAGGAATATCTGACTTTATTTTACTTTATTTCCTGCAAGCTGTCAAGAACAAACGGTTAGAGACAATTAAATACGAATAACTTCGGATCCGTTTTCAAAACAAATGAGTGTTTTGGTCACGGAGGGCTCTGACTTAAATTTTGAAAAGACCATTCCAATCACGTCGTGACTGCAAACATATGACTAATGTGGTTATTTTGATTGCCTCGCCTACAAAACATGTTGGTCTCTCAGATGAAAAAGAAAAGATCATTATAATCACGTCGTGGCTGCGAACATCTAACTTGTTGGTTATTTTAATCGCCCCGCCTACTAAACAT
Organism: Anisodus acutangulus; assembly: GCA_029783415.1. NCBI lineage: Eukaryota > Viridiplantae > Streptophyta > Magnoliopsida > Solanales > Solanaceae > Anisodus > Anisodus acutangulus. Next base: position 13,069,053 of record CM056495.1, read on the forward strand.
GTTGATCCCTCGGATGAAATAAAAAGGTTTAAGCCTCATCCTTGCCCAGAAGTTTTATTTTCGTTTTTACGACTGTGGAGGCCTCAAAATCGACAGATATTTTTCATCGGCCAGTGTAGTATCGTGTTCAAATCAGCAAAATGAAATCGGAACAGTAAACAGGAGCAGTAAACTGTAAGCAGAAAAATGATTTCCGAAAAAGACGCGGTGTTTAGTTTAAAACAGTAAAATAGTAAAAAAGTAAACTGAAGCCGAGCAGCAAACTGAAACAAAAAAAAGTGCCCAAACAGACGCGGTATTTGTTCAAAAAACAGTAAAAACAGTAAAACAGTGATATTCGTTGCAAGGATATTTAAAACAGTAAACTAATAAAACAGTAAGATATCCGTTGCAAGGATATTTAAAACAGTAAACTAATAAAACAGTAAGATATCCGTTGCACGGATGATTAAAACAGTTAAATTGAAAAACAGAGAAAATGAAAAAGCGCGGCCTCGAATTCAATTTCATCGGCCTAAATGCGGTATTTAGAAACAGTAAAATAATACCGAGACAGAAATCAGTAAATTATCAAAACAGCAAAACTGAAACAGGGCAAACTAAAACAGAGAATTAATGCTAAAACAGAAAACGAAAAGTGCGGCCTCGATTTCAATTTCATCGGCCTAATTATTCTAAATATCCTAACAACCACACAAGCATTAAATAATTATTATAGACCCAAATAGAAATAACGAAATTAAAAAATAACAATGAAAGGGAACTAAAGTGGATGACGATGTTATCTCGCCCTATTTGTTTGGAAATCCCGAGGTTGAAGAATGTAAGGAATGTGGATGCGGGTCTTCATTTGACAATAATCATAATGAGTATCATAACGAAACTCTTCGTAGCTCCCAATGCATTTCATGTAAATAAAGAAAAGAAAAAGAGTAGTAGACGGAACGAAAATATAAACACATGAATATTCCTAATATATATATACACAAAATATACAACATTAAATGTACATAGGAATGAATACTCATGGCCGTATATTTTACATATTCTTAAGACATCATTTTTTCAGATTTGGCACATTAAAGTAGCCGAAGAAAGAGCATATGCTAACACAACCGGCTCTAAATTTAAACAAGAATAAAATAGGCAAGAAAGACCAATGTATAAATTATGTAAACATACATGATAAATTCAGTTGAACTCATCTTAATCTTAAAGAAACATGACATTCATAAACTTAAACCAAACGCACATACTATTATATAAACATGAATAATAGACTCCTTTTAAAATTGCACATATTAATCTAGAATATAACATGTAAATATCGCCATTTAAATCAATTAAAGTATGCTCATTGTTTGATTTAATAGGCAGCAACCAAGCTAACAACCTACACAACATACAATAATTTGAATATCAACAATCCGCTAAGTGTCCTAAGAGTATTTAATCAAGCCATAGCTTCTTCCAAACACGCATTAATCTTACATTATCCGTATTGCACTTAATAATGAACCCAAGATACCTTACTAGAGCTAATGACAATAATTAGTTAACCAAAACATCGAGGCGATATCGTCTATCACATATCAGCTCCAAATCAGGAATATCCCAACGACATATATACGATTATGTAAGCAAAACATCTCATTATCATATTAATTAATCAAGTCTACATTACTTAGCAAAATATCATACTAAATCAAGCATAAACACACAATCAAATAATCTTAAAGAAATATAGAAGAATTGGAATGAGTCTAACCTTTTCCGGGTAGCGAACCGAGGCGTTTTTTTGAATCGTCGAATCCGCTTGGAAATGTTTAGAATTCTTATTTTTTCTGGAAATAGGACTCTGTTTTCTGATTTTCGGATGTTTGACCCGACCCGGCAGTAACCCGACCCGAATTAAACCGAAAACAGTGAAAAATAGCTAAAAATCCAGATTCTTCAACACAAAAAAAAACAAAAATTTCGACCTATATTTCGGAATCTTTAAGTTGAAGAACACATGCAAGAACAAACAAAGATTTCGGATTGTTTTTTTTTAGTGAAGAACAACACAAACAAAATATAATGCCAAACCCTTAAGGAGATTTCGGATTTCTTAAATTTCGGACCTAAAAATGACCCGAAAATGCTAAGAATCCCCTTCAAAGACGGATTTTCGGACCCCCAAAAATGAAGAACAAGGGGGATATTTATAGGTGGATTCCCCCCCCCCCCAAGGACGAGTTTGAAATTTGAATTAAAGGCAAAAAAAATCTGAACTTTGGAAGCGGATTTTAGGGGTATGGGTATGGTGAAGTGATGGGAGGGGTGTGGTGGTGTCGGGGTTTGGTGGTGAGGTGACTGGAGAGGCAGGGTGTGGGTGTGGCAGCCGGTCGATTTGGTTGAGAGAGAAGAGAAAGGTTTTGGGTTTTTTGTTTAGGTATGGAGGAATTAAAAGGGTGGGTTTTGGGCTTACGGGTTTTAATGTCTGTGCAGGTGGACGAATTGTTGGGTTGGGTTATAAGGGAATGGGAATTGGCTTAAATGGGATGAAAGGTTGGGGTGGGTGGTTGGGCTTGGAAGGGTAAGGGAATGGGTATAAACGGGAAATGGGTATTTAATTGGGGGAGTTTGGTTTTGGGCTTGTTTTGGTGTGGGCCGAAAAATGGGGGGTTTGTTTTGTTTTGTGGGTTTTGATTTATTTTGGGTGAGGGGAGATTAAATGGGTTAAAAATTGTTTTGGGTTTAAAAAATATAAAAGGGGTTTAACATTAAAAATATTATTTTTGTAAAAGATGTGAATTATTTAAAATAACATAACGATGTGATAATAATAAAATATAATATTTGCGAAATATTTAATGCTTAATAAAAAATGGAAATGCGATGCAATTGAGAATCATAGAATTTTCTGATAAAACTTATGATTATGATAAAAAATGCAAATGATAGTAAAAAATGCGAATAATAATAATAATAAGAGAATAATAATATATATATACGCATGTATGTATATAGATAAAAAAAATTGAGGTGTTAAAAATATTTAAAATTGCAAATAAATTGGAAAAGACGGGACAAAATTGGGTGTCAACAGTCCTTCCCTTTTGCTTGCACTCTGCTAGTTTCACCTTTAGTTGTTGCAATTGCGGTAACAGTGAACCGCTCTCGGATGCTCGTCCATAATTCTTCCACTTCCTCTTTATGTGTAATCGTTGAGCAAAGCTTCATTTCTATGGTGTTGCAAATCCACGACACCAACGGTGAGATTATAGTCCACCAATCTTCCAAGTCCGGCGACTCTTCGTCCGATTTTTTTATTATACCATCGACGAAGCCAAACTTCTTTCTTGCTCTTAGGGTTGTCCTCATTGATCTAGCCCATTATTCATAATTTTCGCCCTTCAATTGGACTTGTGTCACCACAATTCCAAGATTATCATTCGACGTAATGTCGTAGGGAGAGATTGTTTATCTTTGGATTTTGTTTTCTTCATCGGCGATTCCTTTGTCGTTATCGTTGATTTCTTTACTGCCACCTGGTATTATTATAGGAATTTGGTGTTCTTTCTAACGTGGCTCTTATATCATATTAAAATCGAAACAATGACGAGAATTTAGAGAGACAAGAATAATGAGAGAATTCTTTGTACCTTATATTTATCATAATTACCTCCTTATATAGAAGTAATGTTCTTCTTCTCCTAGTCTTATAAGGTAATCATATTCCAATAGGACTACAAATCCTATATTTATATAATTACAATTGTATCATAAATAGACTAAAGTATTATAATTAGACTAAAATAGGGTCTTCATTACTATTTAACTATTTATAGTACTATAATACAGTCAAATATAAGTAATAGTACAAACTTAATACTCCCCTCATCTCAATTTATGTGGTACCATTTAATCAGGTACGGAGTTTAAGAAATAAGGAAAGATTTTGCTATGTTTACCAAATCGTCCTTTCTTTAGTGCCTACTTTTGTTGACTTTTCTTCACCATAAATACATCTTTACAATTAAGTGGGACTCAACAAGGGTAAAATATAGATAGTTCATTAAGTAGTTGTCAAATAAGGAAATGTGACATTCATTTTGGGACGGATTAAAAGAAATTGTGCCACATAAATTGGGACGAAGGGAGTATAACACATGAGTATACTAAGCGATGAAATAGTTAATAATTATGGTAAATTTGTGAATAATCACCAGTTGACGAATCAAAAGTGCACAATTCAACTAATTGAAAGTTTAATGTGGTTATTTCAATATTATAAGTAGTTAAGTACTAAGGTCATAATTTATCAATAACTAACGGACCAAAAGTGCTATTAACCCTTCAAAACTACTCCCTCCACAAATTCTTTATATTACCCTAACAACTTAAATTATACTTATTTTTATGTTATTTTAGTTTTGAAGTATGTGTGGCAAGTAACAGAATGAGAAAGCGCAACTCTAACCTTAGGCTTGAGAGAATATCAATTTCATGCTCATCCTATTTCTACTTGGAGGCTGAAAAAAAATCAACTTAGAGAACTAAGTATGAAATTGAGTACTTATTTTACTTCTTTTTTCTCGTTTTAACTCAATTTATTATTTTGGATTATTCTTTACTCCATTTAACATGATCGTGCCACAACACGTACTCAAATTTTCTGTTCTTAATATTTTTATAGATTCATATATGAAAACTGTTGGAAATTTGCCTTTGGTGGGGAGGTGCGTCCACCCATATTTAATGAATTAAATACTAGGGTTCCGCATGTTGGAGGCTTTGTCTCTCCACACGTGCATAATCTACTAAGTGAGTAGATGACCGTAGGGTCAAGGATCGTCAAATTTTGTTGAAAAATGAAAGAGATATTGGTCAACGAAGTAAGGTGTTTGAGGCATGAAAATATGGTGTGGGACAAATCTACCACATCGGTGGGAAAATGAAGAATTGCTCTCTTTATAAGTCTCATAAGTGGCTAAGGGTTTGAGACCCCAAGAGGTAACCCATGAGTTTAAAGGAGGGAGGACCTAGATGTGTTTGGGTTCAAGGCTAAGCCCACATGCGCGTCGCCGCCGCCCGTCTGGTCGCGGGTCGCGGGTGATATTATCTCTTTGGACCCCCCAAATTACTTAATATTTACAGTTTGGTCCCTGGAGTTTCAGAAAAGGTGAATTTGGCAACAACGGAAGGCAGAAAGTTTCTGCCTACCGTTTGGACTGATTATTGGAGCATTAACCAGCCATTACTTGGCTGTTAACTCCTCCATAAACAGCCCTCCTTCAATGGCCATAAACCTGCCATTAACAACCCTCCTTCAATGGCCATAAACAGTCATTACTTGGCAGTTTACTCCCTCCTTCAATGGCCCTAAACAGCCATTTTCTTGGCAGTTGAGAAGTCCTTCCTTATGCTATATATTGGAGCCTTTTGGGCTGAATTGACAACATATGGACAAAAACAATGACGAAAAACACACAAACAGAATATAGAAAACGAGACAACATTTATATACACAGAGACAAACAGAAGAGACACTGAAATTCAGTCCAAAACGTTGGGACTGAAACAGAAACTCTTCCTTCCTTTTCTATTCTTCAGCAAGGCGTTTCGTGTTTGTTTTCTTCGTCAGACTCAACCTATTTTCTTTGTAGTGTTGAGATTAAAGTGTTGTTTTATCTTGGGAGACTATTGCCCGTTAACGTAAAAGCATATATACGGGGCAATCTTGTCTTAAGGACAGAGTGCAATCACTCGACTCAGCACACAGTTGTAACAATCCAGATTTAGTGTTTCTTGATTTCAGGTTATCAAGATTCAAGACTCAACAAGCTTGCGGTAGTTCTGAACATTGGCCTATTTGTTTATCCTTTCGAACACTTGTAATATTTATTTACTTCTCGTACTGCTTTACAATATCCGACAACAACTTCCCTACGACCAAATGATTCTTTGGTTGGAACAAAAAAGGAACCAGTAATATTATAAGGCACAATAAAACAAACACAAAAGAAGAAATAAAATTGAAGTGAAAATCTCAGCTAACTCACTCAAATGCTCAGGTTATAATGAAGATGAGGAACGAAAAAATGTAAAATATAAAAATTTAAACAGACTATACGATCCTATTCCCAAGGCATTGGACAAGTGATGGCAATTTTTTTTTTTTTTTTTGATAATCCAGGTTTCCAGACTTGCGCCTGACTACTTCACTGGTATTACCCAGACGTCCTGGAGATGATGGGACCGGTCCTTCAGCACTCCACCACCAGGTAAATCGCGGGATGTGCACACATGGTCAGTGTCTGCTTGCGTCCAACGGATCAATGCTACAAGGTTGACCCCCACAGGCCCCATCCACAAGGCTTGGCGGAGACCGAACCCACACTGCAACATGCCCGCGCGGCTTTTAGCGCCCAGGCTTTACCACATGTATGTGCCCCGGAGGACGATATCCGGAGGGGAGAATCGAACTTGCGACCCTAAGGCCGCAAAGTTGACTCCCTGCCAGCAAGCTGACCCCTCTGGATAGTGATGGCAATTTCTGTTATCTTGATTTATCTTCCGTCCAGCATTTCCGTAAGTCCTGCCTACTTCTCCTCTGTCAAGTACGATACACATTTCTTTGCTGAACATGTAGGCTGGGGATAGTTTAAAATTTAATATGTAGAAGTAGTTACGATATCGGTGTTGATCTTTTGGCTATGACAAATAACCGGTCATTGTGGAAGCAATTTACTTATTAGTTTCAAGCTTTCCTCTACCTTGAATCTAATCCACAATCAACCAAGGCTCGGGTGGGATAGGTAGATTATTATCATGGTAAATATTTTTTTCATAATGAGTCTTTCCAACTCAATGCTTAATGAAGTAAGAATGCATGTTTATTAATCATTAATTACTAAATGTCTATGTACATATCATGCATTTATTGACTTTGTGTAAACATTGAGGGTCGTTTGTAAAAGGTATTAGAAAAAATAATTCATCCATTAGCTTTGTGCACATTGTTTTAACCTATGTATAACTAATGCTTGTATTAATTATACATCATATTTGATATTATCGTATGTATAACTAATATGTATCAAATCATGATATTACCAATACAAAGGATTTTTAATACTTGCATGTTTTATGATTAAAGATATATATATATATATACATATATATGCCCCTGAAATCCCTGAAAACCTATTCCAAATCCTTTCCCACCATATTTTGTAGAAATGGCGCTGTCTATTTTCTCTCTGTACGCTTTGGCCATGAAAAAGCACAGGTGATTGCAGCCGAATCATCTTCTTCTTCAGTTTCCTTTTAAGAGATCAAATTTACGAGGTCACGGGTAAAAGAATTTTCGGTGATTTTGTTCTTTCTGTTTTCCCTTTTGGAATGACTCATGGAGTGAAGGCAACAACTACTGGTTTCTTTGTCTGTTGGGGCTGTGTTTCTGCATTCAAGAACTAATCTTTGAGGTATTGTGTAAGGTTTAGTTCTTGGTTCTGGTTAATTTCATTCCTGGTGCTTTCTTTTGAAATGGTTTATCTTTATTCATTGTTTGCTCTTTCTATCCCTATTACAATTTGGGTACAGTTCTTTCTCTACCAAATAGCAGAGTATGCCAACTGTTTTTGAATGCTAACAAAGTGTTTTACTAAGTTTCATTTAGCAAATAATTGAGAAAAAATCGTGTCTTTCAAACTCAATATATTTGATGATGAAATTTAGGTTTAGCCATTTTTTGGATACTCATCTGTTTCACTCTCTACGTGGTCGAAAATTACAAATTTATGCTCATAGATACTTATTTTAAAATTTATATGTATTCATTTTTTTCGCTTTTATGAAAAAATTAGGTATTATTATGGATATTCAACTACTGTCAGGTATTGAATATATTATCCTTGAGGAGATAATGTACCAGCAATTTCTTGTTGTCCTCATTTGCTAAGAAGACGACATCGAAACAGGTGTGAGATTAGATACCATATGAGTGCTCGTATTCCGAAAATTATTTTCTCACCTACATTGTATCATAAATGACAATGATAGTGTAGGTCTCGATAAGTTAAGAATTGATAGAAATGCTTCACACTTCAGTTCTCTTAACTAAGGTATTGGAAGTCTGACTGATAGTAAAAAGTATGTCAAATAGTGAAAAGTTAGCTATGTTTTTAAATATCTTGGCTCATCATGTGGAGAATAGATCTATCAATGTTGATTATATTAGATCGCCATGGAGCATAAATCAGGCTTTCAATGAATACTTGAGTGCTATTCTCAAACTAACTCCATTGTTACTTGTTGATCCTAAACAGGTGCTTGAGGATGAGATTGAAGATCGATGAAAATGGTTTAAGGTAGGTAAAATTTCAGTTTATTATCTACTAATTTATGTATAAAACTAAATAAATGTAGTTTTTACAGTTTTACAATGATATTTTCATATTTTGAGATAACACTATAATTTATCTTATAGGGTTGTTTAGGTGCACTAGACGGTACTTACATTCACATTAGAGTTCCATCCAGTACAAATCAAGATACTGTGTAAGATTTGAATAATTTCCCTTAGGAATTCCTTTCATTAATCTCAATATATATAGTTGTACAGAGGTTGATTCCTAATACAATAAGAATCCTAACTTACCTTAAATGGTTGATTCCTAATACAATTAGAATCTTAAGTTACCTTAAATATACATCTATCATAATTATAAAATATACTGTGAATATTCGCTAATACTCCCCCTCAGTCGGAGCGGGAGGAGGCCGAACGCTATGGCTCGATCGGAAGTCGGACGCTATGGCTCGATCGGAAGTCGGTGAAGAGTTGTTTCGGTAGTCCCTTTGTGAAAATATCTGCATACTGATAGGAGGAAGGCACGTGTAATATTTTGACCTGACCAAGGGCAACCTTCTCTCGCACAAAGTGAATATACATCTCAATATGCTTAGTCCGCTGATGTTGGACCGGATTGTGGGACATATAGATGACATATATGTTGTCACAATAGACTATAGACGCCTTTCGCAGTGGACACTGGAGCTCCAAAAGAAGATTTCAGAGCCAACAGATCTCAGCAACGACATTAGTAACTCCGTAATACTCTGTTTCAGCACTCGAACGGGATAGCGTGGCCTGCCGCTTGGCGGACCATGAAATAAGATTATCCCCAAGAAATACACAGTAGCTTGAGGTGGAGCGATGTGTGTCTGGGCATCTTGCTCAATCTGCATTCGTGTAGGAGAGTAACTTGGTTGGGGCAGAGGGGTAGAGATGTAGGCCAAAGTCCAGTGTTAACGTATCTGATAATACGTTTGAGGGCTGCAAAATGGGACTCTCGGGGGTCATGCATAAACATACACATCTGTTGAACGGCATATGTCATATCAGACTTAGTGAATGTAAGATACTGAAGGGCACTTACAAGACTCCGATATATAGTGGGATCAGAAACTGGCGCACCCTCATTGGCACTGAGTTTGAATTTTGAGTCAACCGGAGTTGGCATAATTTTACAATTTTCCATCTTAGCCCTGTACACTATCTCTTCTGTATATTTGTGCTGACACAAAAACATAGTAGTTGCAGATCTGGTCACTGATATACCCAAGAAATAACTCAGCTTGCCCAAGTCAGTCATAGCAAATTCAGTTTTGAGTAGAGCAATGATTTCATTCTTCAAACCGTCAGATGAGGCAGTAAGAACAATGTCATCCACATATAATAGCAAATAAGCAGTGCTGCTACCTCGATGAAAAGTGAAGAGAGAGTTATCACACCTACTACATATAAAACTGATCTGCATAAGATATCTGGCAAAGTGGTCATACCAAGCGCGGGGTGCCTTTTTCAAGCCATACAATGGCTTTCTGAGACGACATACAAACTGCGGGACTGCCGGATGAACAAAGCCAGGGGGCTGATGCATGTACACAGTTTCTTTCAAATCCCCATGAAGAAATGCATTCTTGACATCAAGCTGATGAATCGGCCAATGCATGCCCATAGCAATACTGAGAACAGTCCGAATAGTGGTTGGTTTAACAACCGGACTGAATGTCTCACCACAATCAATACCCTCCTGATGATTAGTGTCATTAGCAACTAGTCTTGCCTTATACCGCTCCAAGTCACCACTGTCTCTGTACTTATGACAAAATAGCCACATACACCGGATAACATTCACACCGTCTGGTCTAGGTACCAAATCCCAAGTGTTCTGCTTGGTTAAAGCATTAAATTCCTCGCACATGGCCGCATTCCAATTAGGGTCCAGTTTGACTAGTTTCAGATTTTTTGGAATGGGTCATATGGTTTGTGTGGAGAGGTTAAAGTGAACCTTGGGTTTGAAAATCCCGTGTTGAACATGAGTTTCCATACGATGGGTAGGCAGTGACCGCGGGGCTTCAGGTTCAGAAATCGATGTCGGATTCTGGGAGGTGCCGGTGATGGGTGTTGGAGGTGACTGGTTTGTTATCGATGTCGGTGGGTTAGGTGGCGAGTTGGTGGAGCTGGGCAGTAGCTGCAGATTTTCGATGTGTCGGTGAGAGGGTTTCTGGACAGCCTATCGGGAGTTTGGTGGTAACTGTTCGACCCTGTGAAGAGGAGACAGAGACCGATGTGTTGCATAGGCGATGTCGGTGACGGTCGCTGGTGGAGGCGAGACTACCGATGCCGACGACGTTGACGCGTGAACAGTGGACGGAAAGTGGAAAAATGATTTGACTGGTGGGGACAGATCTGTGTCATCAAGAAATGTGTAGTTCGTGGTTTAAAATTTTTTAAGATTGGAAAATACGTCTCGTTAAATGTGACATGGCGGGAGATAATGATTTTACGAGTGGACAGGTCATAGCACAGGTAACCCCTATGGTTAGACGCGAGACCAACGAAGACACATGGCGTAGTACGTGGTGCTCATTTGTGAGGGGCAATGAAGGCTAGATTGGGGTAGCATAGGCAACCGAAAATTCTGAGTTGGTCATAGGACGGGATCCTACGATATAGAACTTCAGTGGGGGTCTTATTTTGAAGAGTGCTAGTGGGTAAAATATTAAGGAGGGATTCTACCATTTTAACAGCATAGACCCAAAAAGGCGGTGGAAGACATGCATGAAACAAACGGGTGCGAACCATGTTATTGATGGTTCGTATAATGCGTTCAGCCTTTCCGTTTTGGAAGAAAGTATAGGGACAGGAAAAACGGAAAATCATGCCTTGTTTAGAGCAGAAAGTGTGAAATATTGAATTATTAAATTCGCGTCCGTTATCACATTGGAAAGATTTGATAGATTTTTCAAACTGTGTTTTAATGAATTTTTGAAATTCAAGGAACTTGGCAAAAACTTCAGATTTGAATTTCAGTAGGTAAATCCAGAAAAAATGTGAAAAATCATCTAAGAATACTAGATAAAATTTGTGACCTAAAGAGCTAACAACCGGAGATGTCCACAAGTCAACATGAACAATATCAAAAGGAGAAAAAGTAACATTGTTGGATGACATAAATGGAAGACGAGTATGCTTGCCAAGCGGGCAAGAAAAATAGTGTTGGGCAAGTTTCCCATTATTACATTGAATACGCTTAGTAGTCCTAAGAAAATTAAAAACAGGGACTCCGGGGTGCCCGAGTCTGTTGTGCCAAGTTGATGGAGAGATAGCCGCAAAGGATAGAGGTGATTGCGGTCTGACAGCGGAATATTGATTGAAGGGGTAGAGGTCTCCCACACTATTGCAGCGCGTGATAATTTTCCCCGTACTGAGATCCTTCACAGAAAAACCAAAAGGGTCAAATTCTACAGATACAGAATTATTGCAAGTGAATTTTCTAACAGAGATTAAGTTTTTAATGATGTTAGGGGTGTAAAGGACGTGATATAGGGAGAAATGTGGGTGGGGATGTTTGGTATGTGTGTTACTGTAACCTTCAATTGGAATGCGATGACCATTGCCGACAGTAATAAATTGAGGACACTGTAACCGAAGCAGTTGAATAAGTTACATGACGACCGGGTGAGGTGAGATGTGGCGTCGGTGTTCATGTACCAATTATCGTCTGGCTGTTGAAGGTTCACGATGTTGAAGACCTGGCCCAAATCGGTGGGGGCTAGGCTGCTGCCTTGCGGGTGCGGGTGGGCTGCTACCAGATGGGCCTATTGTGTGCTGTTGGGCCTGCCGGTTGGTGGGGGCAGAGCCCAATAGGCCTGGCTGCCAACCTTGCTGGAATTGGGCCCCTGATGTCGGGTAGAGGCATGTAGGAGAGGCCCAGTTCCCGAGATTGAGCAAGAGCTGCCCGGCCAGCTGAAAGTAGGGAAGCAGTCTTTGGGCACAGGCTGCTGGTTCCTTTGGCCCTTGCCGCGGCCCTTCCCTTTATGGTTTCCACTACTGCCTCTATCGCCACGTCCGCTATCGCGGGACTGCTGCTGGTGGTGGTCTAGCGGTGGTGGCTGGGATGCCATTGGTGGCGTGCTTTCAATGGCTAATGCCTTCTGATTATGCTTCTCCTGTTTAGTACGGTGGGTTTCTTCCAACAAAAGTTGCGAACGCGCCTTGTTGAAACTTGGTAGTGGGTCGGCCTGTTGAATCATCGTCGCAAGTGTATCGTATTCACATTTTGGTAAACTGGTAACTAGTTGAAGTACCATCTTGGTTTCTGAAATAGATTACGTTGGAAAGTTGGTCGGCTATGAGTTTCAGTTGTTTACAATATTCAGACATGTTAAAATTCTTGAGACGCGTATTGTTAAATTATTCTTTCAAATACACGGCCCGAGTTTTTTTATATCTTGAAAAAATTCTTCTAACCGTACCTAGAGTTCACGCGCCGTAGCACCTGTTTTCATGATAGTACACAACAAATCCTTTGAGATGGTGTCGTATATCCACTGTTTGACGATGACGTCAAGGCGATGCCATGTCGAGTCTGCAACATAGGGGGGATGAGGAACAGAATCATCAATGTGATCTAGCACATTGTACGCACATGCATGGATGTAGAATAGTTCTATCCACATGGCATATTGACAGTCTTCTTGGTCAATAATTATAGGGATAAAATTCTTGATGTTGGTAACGGTGAATGCCGATGAAAAGAAGACGATGATCGTTGAGGGGGGTTGTCAAAAGTGCCAGTGGAGGAACCGTAATTTGTGGGGGAAGTAGGGCGAGCCATGGTGGTAGTAGCGTTTCCGTCGGCCGAGAGGAAGGGAAAGTTGTGGTAGTCGGCGGCGGCTTTTGAGAAAGAGAAGAGTAGGGATTAGGGTTTGGCTCTTGATACCATGTAAGATTGAAATAATTTCCCTTAGAGATTCCTTTCATTAATCACAATATATATAGTTGTACAGAGGTTGATTCCTAATACAATAAGAATTCTAACTTACCTTAAATGGTTGATTCCTAATACAATAAGAATCCTAAGTTACCTTAAATATACATCTATCATAATTACAAAATATACTGTGAATATTCGGAGAATATTCGCTAATATACAGGACAAGGAAGGGAGAGATAACAACTAATGTGTTGGGAGTTTGTGATAGAAAGCTCAATTTTACTTATGTGTTATCTAGTTGGGAAGGATCAGCTGTCGATAGCCGTGTATTACGTGATGTTGTAGTAAGAAGGAACACTTTGAAAATCCATGAGGGTATTCCATGTATATGCTTTCAAGTACATTACAAAAAGAATAAGATATAAAAGTTACTAAATTGTATGTTTATATTATAAGTAATTATTATTTGGGCGATGAAGGATATACAATTGCAAAAGGTTTTCTTTCACCTTATCGAGGATATAGATATTGGTTAAAGGATTGATGAGGTGACAATCCATCGCCTCGATGTAAAGAACAGTTTTTCAATATGAGGCATGATATGACTCGTAATGTTATTGAAAGGGCATTTGGTCTGCAGAAGGGATGTTGAGAATTCTTAGAAGCTCTTCATGGTACTCAATTAAGGTTCATATCAGGATCATTAGTACTTGTTTCTTGATTAACAACTTTATTCGTAGAGAGATGGAAGTGGATCCTTTAGACTGTAACACCTCGTACCTTCAAATTAAGCCTTGTTCATGATCCACGAGTGTAGGAAACTACGAGGAGTTTACGTTCGAAAAACAGGTTCAGCTCTGCAAAGAAAATTTGACGGCAAGAAGTACGGACCGTAAAATATTTTACGGTCCGTCAAATAAATCGTCGATCTTCACTTTTGAAAATGACGGTCAAGTTGTGAATTCCACGGACCGTCAAACTATTAACGGCCCATCAATCCTCTCCGTCTCTTAATTCCTGATTTCACCACTCTCTGAAAATCTTCAGAAGACGACGGTACGATCAGATTATACGGACCGTCGAACATTCGACGGACCGTCAAAATATTGACGGCCCAGACTCAGACCATCAAACATTCGACGGACCGTCTAATGGACCTTCAAAATCCCCCGACAGCAAACAGTATAAATACGACACTTGATTCTAAAAATCATTTTTCATATTCCCAAGCCCTAGAACGAAGATTCTCTCTTTCCAACCATCTCCTACGTCAAGGTAAGTCCTTTCCATGAATTTCCATGTGATTCTAACATAGTATAATCAATTCCTAAATAGAATTCATTGTTCCTAACCTAGAGTTTTCAAGTTAAACCCTATTCAAGGTTCAAGGTGCAATCTTCTTCTTCAAAGTTCGAATTTTTATTACATGTCTTGGAGTGATTAAGGTATGTAGAGATTCTATCCACGTGTGGGAATATCCATGTTCTTCCCACGCCATGTTTCCATGAAACCATAAAAATCTCATAACTTAGTGTTTTTGTTCTAATACTATGATAACCCTAACTATATGAATATAATGTCATGTTTATATTACTATTCATCAATTGTATTCATGATTGATCGTTATGATTGTCATGAACTTGTCTGTAATCCATGAACCTATGCCTTACTTTCCATGTGTTCTTAAATACAAATTATGATTATATTTACTCAGTTTCATGAAGTTATATATGTTTTCTTGATTTATACAAGTTATATTATGTATTTCTTTACATGTTAAATTCATGAAATTACAAGTTATAATCTACAAGCTATTTCGTGAAATTCATGGGCTTTCAAGCCACTATTTTCAAGTACATATTTTGGGAGTTGCACAGATTACCGAGAAGGCTCAAATAGCCTGAAACTACATATGCCAACGTAGGATAAGGGTTGCTCCGTCAGAGGATAATACCTTCAGATTATTTATTGGATCCATTATGTTCATGTTCATGTCTCATACTCCGGCAATATATGAGATGACTTAGCTTATCGGGCAGAGATCAGACTCCATATTTACGCGTGGTGGTTCATGTTGGTTTGATTGTTGCTCTCCCCACAGATATACAGATATATAGACATATACAGTTTACAGATTTTACACATGTTATATCATACTCATGTTCATGTTTCAGTTTCAGTTCATGTCCCTATTAATTCTCGTGCCTGCTTATTTCTTTCAGTTGTTTTACATACATTACAAGTCAAATGTACTAACGTCCCTTTGCACGGGGCCTGCACTTTGCGGTGTAGGTACGAAGTTTCAGGGAGACGCATCTGCTCAGTAGGATTACTTCAGATTCAGCTGGTTGGTGAGTTCCATCTCATTCGGAGTGTTAGTCTAAGTATTTTATGATTTTGCATCATTAGTAGAGGTATGCCATGGCCTTGTCCTGGTAGACAGTTTTTCAGACTCATGTCAGAGGTTTCATAGACTAGTCCAGTATCATGCCATGTCAGTTATCAGCATTATATTTGCAGATTTAACATGTTTTACTGAGATGATTCTACAAATTATATTTTTAGATTATTATATTCAGTATTATGATTTACAGTTTTTCATTATCATGTTAGTGTATGTTGTGATGCCCATGTTGACAAGCAAGCCATGTGGTTCGCTCGGTCACATGCAGCCAGGCACTGAGTGTCATGTTCCGTCCAGGCCATGGTTCGGGGTGTGATAAAGCTTGATATTAGAGCCCTAGGTTCAAGTGTCTTAGGGAGTATATGGAACTGTATACAGTGGGGTCACTTTTATGTGTGCGATAGCTCCACATATGTAAATAGTTGACCACCATGACATCTAGTATTGTCTCACTTCGTTATATTCTAGATCGTGCAGTTAGAGCTATACCTTCAGAACATACTTCTAACTCATGCGTATTACGTATTTTCAAAAAATGCCTGCGAAAAGGAAAAAGACTACAAGCAAGATAGTTGCTGCTAGTGCTACTCGTGATGAGAATGCTCAGGCTCAGGTAGCCAATTCGGGTACAGCACCACCCGATACCACAGGGCCTATGGAGATCCCAGTTCTACTACCCAACACTACGGACTCTAATGTTAGGGGAGCTATTCAACTGCTCACCCATCTTGTGGATGCTCAAGCCCAATGTCAGGGAACGACCCCAAGTACGAGGACAAATGGAGAGTCATCCACTTTCAGGACTTGTGAATTTATACGCATGGACCCTCTAGTGTTCACAGGGTCTTATAAGAAAGAAGATCCAGAGAACTACATTGATGGGCTTCAAAAAATCTTTTGTGTGATGTATGTTAATGAAGTAGAGGCAGCAGAGTTTAGAGCTTATCAATTGCAGGATGTTGCTAACATATGGTATGAGTCTTGGGAGCAGTCCCATGAGGAAGATGCACCTCCAGCGACTTGGGATAAGTTCGCAGATGCCTTCATTGAGTATTTTCTGCCAATAGAAGTAAGAGAGGCTAAGGCTATAGAATTTGAAAAGCTCAGGCAGAATGGCAGGACTTGCATGAGTACTATCTTTAATTTGTCTCCTTGGCAAAGTATGCTCTACATATGGTCCAAGACATGAGGACTATATTTAGACATTTTGTATATGTCATTGATCCCCATTTGTACGATGCAACAAATATCACAGCTCAAAATAGGGAGATGGCTATTACAAAGATGGTTGCTTTCGTACATGGTAATAAGAATAGGTTAAAGGAAGAAGAAGCCTTACAGAAGGAGAAAGACAAGGAATTCAACAAAAGAGCCAAGCCTTCAGGTCACTTCAGTCATGTAGGAGGTGGAGGCAGATTGTTCTTCAAGAACATGTCATCATGGCCTGCTCCATCATCAGCCAGTGCCCCGGCCCCAAAGTTCAGGAATGATAATAAGAAACAAAATTTCAGAGCATCAGGCTCCCAGTCACAGGCCAGTATGGGTCAAAGTTCTTTAAGTAATACAGTTTGTGGTAAGAGGCACCCAGGGTAGTGTCGCTTGGGTATGTATGTTTTTTTTTGTGGCCAGTGGGGTCATTTTCAGTGAGATTGCCCATTAGCGAGATAGGGTACAGGAGGAAATGCGGCTCAGTCCACAAATTTAGTAGTTTCTCATAATTCTCAGACTCGATCAGGGCGTGGTCCAGTTAAGTCTGATAACGCAAGCGGAGGTCTAAACCTCTTGTATGCACTATCAGGCCGACAGGATACAGAGGCCCACACAAATGTGATCACAGGTATACTCACTGTTTTCACTTTTGACATTTATGCTCTTATGGATCCTGGATCCACTCTGTCGTATGTAACCCCTTTTGTTGCTAAGAAATTTGGGATAGAATCCGAAAAGTTGCATGATGAACCCTTTGAAGTATCCACTCTAGTTGGTGAGTTAGTTATAACCAGACGGGTTTATAGGGGTTGTCCAGTTATAGTCTATCACTGCATTACCATAGTCGATTTTGTAGAGTTAGAAATGGTAGATTTTGATGTAATCATGGGCATGGATTAGTTATCTTCATGTTATGCCACAGTAGGATGTAGAATCAAAATTGTAAAATTTGAATTTTTCGGTGAACCAGTCATAGAATAGAAGGGCGATTCAGTAGCACCCATGGGTAGGTTTATTTCCTATCTTAAAGCCAGAAAGATGATAGCCAATGGGTATATTTATCATCTAGTTCGGGTTAGGGATGCAGATACCCAGACCCCAACTCTTCAGTCCATACCAGTTGCCAATGAGTTTCCAGAAGTCTTTCCTGAGGATCTTCCCGGTGTTCCTTCCGACAGGGAGATTGACTTTGGAATTGATCTACTTCCCAGCACTAAGACGATATCTATTATGATATACAGAATGGCTCCAGGAGAGTTACGAGAATTAAAATCCCAATTTAAAGGTATCCTTGATAAAGGATTCATCAGACCAAGTGTCTCACCTTGGGGTGCACCAGTCTTGTTTGTTCGGAAGAAAGATGGGTCTTTGCGTATGTTCATTGACTACTGGCAGTTGAAAAAGGTCACAATTAAGAACAAGTATTCTTTTCTCAGAATTAATGATTTATTTGACTAACTTCAGGGTGCTCAGTGTTATTTCAAAATTGACCTCAAATTAGGGTACCATCAGTTTAAGGTTAAGGAAGTTGGTATTCTGAAAATCGCTTTCAGAACTCGTTATGGTCATTTCAAATTTTGTGTCATGTCATTCGGATTGACAAATGTCCCAGCTGCTTTCATGGACCTTATGCATAGGGTCTTCAAGCCTTATCTTGATCTTTTTGTTATTGTCTTCATTGATGATATTCTAGTTTATTCTCGTAATGAGGTCGATCATGCATAACATCTCAAAATAGTGTTGTGGACACTCAAGGACTGCGAGCTTTATGCAAAAATTTCCAAGTGTGAATTTTGGCTCAAGTTAGTGGCATTCTTAGGCCATGTGATTTCAGGCGAAGGAGTCCAGGTTGATTTTCAGAAAATAGACACTATTAAGAATTGGCCCAGATCCACTTCTGCCTCAGATATTCGGAGTTTCTTGGTCCGGCAGGCTATTACAGGCGCTTTGTAGAGGGTTTTTCTTCCATCTCAGCTCTATTGACCAGGTTGACTTAGAAGAAAGTTAAATTTCAGTGGTCAGATGCCTGTGAGAGTAGTTTTGAAGAATTAAAAATGAGACTGACTTCTGCTACAATGTTGACATTGCCAGAGAGAACCGAGGGGTTCATTTTCTATTGTGATGCTTCTGGGATTGGCCTTGGGTGTGTTTTAATGCAACATGACAAGGTTATAGATTACGTATCCCGATAGCTTAAACCTCATGAAAAGAACTATCTGACTCATGACTTAGAATTGACAATCGTGATTTTTGCACTCAAGATATGGCATCATTATTTATATAGAGTTCACATTGATATTTTCACAGATCACAAGAGCGTTCAGTATATTTTCAAGCAGCGGGAGTTGAATCTCAAGCAGAGGAGATGGCTCGAATTGATAAAGGATTACGATATAGATATTTTCTACCATCCAGGGAAGGCGAATGTGGTAGTCGATGCTCTTAATCGGCGATCCATGGGAAGTTTAGCTCATGTTGAAGAAGGTAAGTGAACCATGACGAAGGAGATTCGTCGACTAACCAGTCTAGGAGTTCAACTCATGGACTCCGAATATGGTGGTGTTGTTGTTCAGAACAAGTCTGAATCCTCCTTAGTGGCTGAGGTGAAGGAGAAGTAGTTCAGTAATCCATACTTGTTGCAGCTGGAAGAGGGGATTCACAAGCATAAGACTACGGTTTTTTAACAAGGGGGAGATAACAGTACTTTGAGGTACCAAGACATGTTATGTGTTCTAGACGTAGACGGACTCAGAGAGCGAATCATGATAGAAGTGCATAATTCCAGGTATTCCATTCACCCAGGTCCTATAAATATGTATCATGATCTTAAGGAGATTTATTGGTGGAACGATATGAAGAGGAATGTGACATATTTTGTAGCCAAATGTCCGAATTATCAGCAGGTGAAAGCTGAACACCAAAGGCCAGGTAGGTTGGCTCAGACCATTGATATTCCTGTTTGAAAATGGGAGATGATAAATATGGACTTCATAACAGGTCTACCTCGCTCAGTCCGAATGCATGATTCAATTTGGTAATTGTGGACCGACTGACTAAATCATCTCACTTTCTGCTAGTCAAGACCACAGATTCAGCAGAGGATTATGCTAAGTTGTATATCCAAGAAATTGTCAGGCTTCATGGGACCCCAATGTCCATTATTTGTGACTGTGGTGCTCAAATCACTACACATTTTTAGAGGTCATTTCAGAAAGGATTGGGTACCAAGGTAAATCTCAGCACAACTTTTCATCATGAGATAGATGGCCAAGCAGAACGTACTATTCAGACTCTTGAGGATATGTTGAGGGCGTGCGTTCTCGATTTTAAACGTAATTGGGATGATCATTTACCTCTCATTGAATTTACTTATAGTAATAGTTACCATGCTAGTATTTAGATGGCACCGTTTGAAGCTCTGTATGGGCGATGATGTAGATCGTCAATTAGTTGGTTCGAAGTTGGTGAAACAGAATTGTTAGGACCAGACTTGGTCTATCAGGCTTTGGAGAAAGTCAAGTTAATTCAGGAGCATTTGAAAACATCCCAGAGTCGCCAGAAATCTTATTCTGATGTGTAGATACGTGGAGTTTCAAGTTAATGATTGAGTATTTCTGAAAGTATCACCTATAAAAGGTGTCATGAGATTTGGGAAGAAAGGGAAGCTCAGTCCTAGATATATTGAACCCTACAAGATTTTAAGGAGAGTTGGTCAAGTGGCTTATGAACTTGAATTGCTACGAGACTTGGTTTATGTTTATCCAGTGTTTCATGTGTCCATGTTGAGAAAGTGTATGAGAGACCCGTCGTTGGTTATTCCTATCGATTATATTTCAGTTAAGGATGGTTTGACCTATGAGGATATTCATGTGGCTATTTTGGATCATTAGATTCGAAAATTGAGAACTAAAGAGGTTGCCTTAGTGAAAGTGTTGTGGAGAAGTCAAAGTGTTGATGAGGCTACATGGGAAGCCGAAGAAGACATGAAATCCAGATATCCGCATTTATTCAAAGAGCAAGCAGAAAATGAACAAGGTAATTACACTCAGTATTCATGCCATGTCCCTTGCGTATTCATGTCTCATGTTTCACACTCTGGTATTCTGTACTGATGTCTCATGTTCATGTTGTCGTGTAATCATGTCAATTCAATTTCCATGTTTCATGTCAATTCAATTTCCATGTTTCATGTCATGTTTCTTCACGTTCATGTACTCATGTTATGTCCGGTCTCATTTCTAACCATGACCTATCATTCGAGGACGATTGATCCCAATGAGGAGATATTGTAACACCTCATACCATCAAAATAAGCCTTGTTCACGATCCACGAGTGTAGGAAACCAAAATGGGGAGTTTACGTTGGAAAACCAGGTTCAGCTCTGCAGAGGAAATTTGATGGCAAGAAGTACGGACCGTAAAATGTTTTACGGTCGTTAAACGAACCGTCGATCTTCACTTTTAAAAATGACGGTCAAGTTGTGAATTCTATGGACCGTCAAACTATTGACGACCCTTCAATCCTCTCCATCTCTTAATTCCATATTTGACCACTCTTTGAAAATCTTCAGAAGACAACGGTACGGTCAGCTTGACGATCCGTCGGATGTTCGACGGTCCGTATAATCTGACCGTACCGTCGTCTTCTGAAGATTTTCAGAGAGTGGTAAAATCTGGAATTAAGAGACGGAGAGGATTGACGGGCCGTTAATAGTTTGACGGTCCGTAGAATTCACAACTTGACCGTCATTTTCAAAAGTGAAGATCGACGATTTATTTTGACGCCAGTGCCATTTTTTTACTGTAGTGCCATTTCTTTTATATCTCTGATTATTGGTGTGGGCATGACGATGCTAGATGTTTTGTGTAACTAATGTTTATTAAATAGCTTAACTCAAGTATAAATATTAAGTACATATGTAATTATATAGCTGCTATGACAGTTCTTCAAACTCTTTGTAGTCGTTTAATTTTGAGACTCTACGATTTAATTATATAGCTGTTATTACAGTTCTTCAAACCTGTTGTTGTCGTTTAATTTTGAGATTCTGCGATGTAATTATACAACTGTTATGACAGATCTTTAATTTCTCTTGTATTTTTTCATAATTTGATAAGTTGTTTGTGATGAAAGAAGTGATGTAATTCCCTTCTATCAAGAGAATTTTTCTATCTTTTACTGGTGATTAGTGTTGATGTATACAAGTAAATTAAGAGCTAACTTGCAGTGGAATAGTTTTCACAGTAACGAATGAAAACTTGTGAACTGAAACTGTAGTTTGGAATTAAATCAATCGTATCTTAAATTTATTAAGTTTCTTACTGATGCTCATCACCATTCTTCTTTGTTTTCTTGAAAATTTGACTTCAAGACTTTTTTGCAAGAAAACTTTCATATAGAAATTTGACTGCATTTATTCATGGGTTTTTTGTTCCTTTCATTTTAGGCAATCTCTTTCTAGTTTTTTCAATACATGAGCATGTGTACAAGTAGGATATTTGTATGTCATGCATAATACTGGCCTTTTTTTCTGATGGATGCTTGGATATGCTTTAATATGTTCTTGGAGGCTCTATCTGTTTTCTCAGAGATGAATGAATGACGTACCCTCTTGATCTCACGACTTGTAATTTAATGATTGATGTTTATGCATAGCTTGACATGGCCAAGGAGGCAGATATATTGTTTTGGAGTATGAGGAAAAGGGTAGAAACCTAAACAATGTGGAGGATATTTTTGTAAACAAATAGTTTTCTTTTAAATTATATAATGTCTTAATACATCAAATCAAACAGTGAATAAGAACTACTGCCAGCATAATTAATATAAGCATTAATACACTCAATTTAGCATTATTCTTATACACCCTATCAAACGACCCTGAGTGCGGACAAGTTTTGACCATCTCATCACTCTTAATCAAAGGTTTTGGTTGAAGCTCTGGAATGGAAAGTTTTCTGGTAAACAATGCTTCCTCCTTTATGCTATGTTTGGATGGTTATTAAATACTATTTCATATATCGTATTGTATTATATTGTATTGTATCGTACTGTATTGTTTTGATGAATACAACGTATGAATAGATTGTATCGTTTCTCGTCGTTATATAATGTCACACATCATCAATTTGAAGGATAAACCTACAAAAAGAGGGTATGACGCAAAGCTACTATAAAAAGGTAGGATAAAGAATAAAATAGATTTTTTTAGATGTGCTTAAAATGAACAAGTAAAAATAAAATTTGATTTTAATATAATGGACAAGTAAAAGTACGGAGGGAGTAGTTAGTGCGTGGTATTATTTTATTTCTAGTTTTTTTTTAGTTAAGGAGCAAGTAGGGTATTCCAGACACCACTTTATAAGATTTCACTGATACTAGGTAATTACATAAATGGTCATCACTTTTATATCACAACAAGTGAATTTGCTCGCACTTCGCGCGATCGAAGAAAATATCAATTTATGCATGCTTTTTTTAAATATTAAAAATATTTTTAATCTACAAATCCATAGAGATTAGGCTTTAAATATTAATGTGTTTTATTATTAACACTTCATGTTGTATTTTTTTCTAATGTTCATCATCTAAGAGTTTTCTATGTTAAAAAGACACTCAAGTACTTTTGTATAACCCATATAGGTGTAATTATAACTTTTTATTTTTTTAACGTGTAAAGAATTTTTTTAAAAACTAATTGGTCTCTTTATGTGCAATAAAATTTAAAATATGCTTTTTCTTTATACTTCTAATATATGTATATAAGTATTCAACTTTCTTTTCTTTTAAACAATTAAGGCCTGTTAGCACATAAGGTAGAGAATATCAATTTCTTTATCCTTTGACATAACTTGGGAGGATATATTTTTTCTTTCATTACTTTGTTAATTACTGGTGTACACCGAAACCTCCATATTTTTGTAATAATCACTCTTAATTAAAGTAGATGAATAAGAATTTATGAAGTCAAAAAATTGTAACAAAATTTGAGAGAAAATGTAAGATGATCCTAAATGAATATAGGTGTAGAAATAAAAGGAATAAACTCATGCTTCAGCAGCACAAACCATTCTCATCTCCTTTTATATTTCTGAACTTATTATAGATGTCAATCTGGTAGGAATTTGTCGTAGAATGGTGTAATTCTCCTTGTTTGGAGTCTTCTCATTAATGCAATATATATAGTTGTTTATAATTACAATCTTAGTTGTATGAGAATATCTACTTTACATAATTACACCAAAATAATAATTACAGAATATATGGAGAATATAAACGTATTCTCTATCACACCCCCTTAGTCGGAGCGGGAGGAGGCCGGACGCTCAGACTGGATCTGAAGTCAAGAAATAGCTGCCGAGGAAGTCCCTTAGTAAATATATTTGCGTACTGATAGGAAGAAGGAACATGTAACACCCTAACATGACCCATGGCAACTTTCTCACGAACAAAATAAATATCTATCTCAATATGTTTGGTTTGCTGATGTTGAACCGAGTTATGAGACAAGTAGACATCAGATATGTTATCACAATAAACAATAGATGCCTTACGTAAGGGATG